>OY986974.1:22418996-22464070 GCA_963920575.1 Narthecium ossifragum
GGGCGACCCAGCTGAGCAAATTCAAATGTCTCGCCTGCATTCGACTTGGAATAGGGGATGACACGGGGAATACAGAGTTCGGCACGAGGAAACTTGCTGTTGGCACGGACGAATAGGAAGGAGACCAATTTTGTGTCAAATGGTCGTCATGGTGATCCTTAACCAAGTCAAGCTCAAGGTAGAGAACATAACTGTTTGGGTACGTAGTGTTATGCTCATCCTTAGCCTAGATAAGGATGTAAGTCGGGACTATGCGTAGGAGTTCTCTGGGATGGCTTGTAGGAGCAAGCCAAGGACTATTCCTCTATATAAGGAATAGGCCGGCCAAGGTGTTGGGCATCTAGGCTTTGCCTAGGGTCTGGGAGGTTCCTTATTCATAGATCTTTGTACATTGGAGGGAGAGAGAGTTGTGAGTGATTCTCTTGTAAAGATTGTTTGATCAATAGAGGAAGAGGGCCATCCCATTGCCATATATCGTAGGTCCTTCATCCTTGGTGTGCTCTTGAGCAGGAAGGAGAAGAAGAGGACGTGGAGAAGGCTGGTCAAGGAAGGACTTTGCTGCAGCAAACATCGTCAAGGCGCGGGGCGCGACGTGGGCAAGGAGCGCCCAAGGCGTGGAGCAAGGAGCGGAGGTTTCTTGGCGGCATCATCGGGTAACTTTAAACTTTGAAACATTTTCCGCTGCGTAACCCGGTGACACGAGGTATCATCCGACTGTAACTCTTAATCCGCGCTCTCTCTGCCCACCATGTTGCTGGTTGGTGAATGAATGGACGGGGTTAGTGGGTGCAACACGTGGTGACATCCTAGCGCCGTTCGGGATCTGAACCAAGGTGGCCCTTTATCACAACACCGTTCGGGATCCGCTGCGTAACCCGGTGACACGCGGCATGGCCCAAGGCGACCAGAGGAAGCGCGGGGTGATGATTTGACAGCTTGCTTGTTAATCACTTAAAACTAATCATGATCATTCTCTGGGAAATCGAATCGCCGTCTCGTTTGATATCTCTCTCCATATCTCTTAAAATCCTGCATTTAATGTGCCGTACTCATCCTGACATCACTACCCTTTTAGCCATAGTTCTTTGGCGCGAAATAACTTCGTTGGCTCTTTCTTCTTTCACTAGGGTTTTATCTCTTCGTTCTTTGTCACCGGTGCGGCGCTTGAGTTTTTCTCTTTTCTCTGCGTCGGCTATATTCTGTGAGCCTTTCTTCTTCTTTTTCACTAGGGAGGTGACTCGTTTCAGCCATGGGTCGTGAAATCAAGGCTGATGAGGGCATGCACATGGATGTTTCTAGAGCCTATGCAAATTACAATGAGTTGCTGACATCAAATGGAGCAAGAGGGTCATATCTAATCAAAGCTGGTGATTCTTCTTCCATGTCTTTTCTCTTGGTCCTTGCTTCAACCCTGATCTCATGCCCACTCTCAAATCCGATCTCAAAGACATTGTGAATTCATTTCCAATTTCTGGTAATCTACCTTTCTCCCAGCAACTCAATTTGTCGACCCTTTCTTCCAGAAACCCTATCACGACATGGCCTTTGACCGATGCTAGCTTCATTCAGTGGCATACTAGGATGATTAAGCATCCTGAATCGCGAAAAATATTTGCCGATGCCGGTATTTTGGACTTCTTAGATCTGTGTTGTTGGATTCCTGCTCAAGAATCCAACTTACTCCTCTCGTCGTTTCTTTTTTGGTCGACGGAGTATAATAATTTTGTTTTTCCCATTGGCACTCTTTCTATCACTCTCCTTGATATCTCTCTTTTGACTGGTCTTTCTCCTGTTGGCGATAGTATATCGGCCTCTATGGACCTTCCTTCGTCCTCATCGGCCTTTGAGACTGACAAAAGTTATGGCGTCTTCATCAAAGCTTACGCCAGAGCTGAAGGGACCGAGGAGCCACCAAACGCTCGAGAACGATTGGCCTTCATCTACTACTGGCTATGCAAGTTCGCGCTCTGTCTTCCTTCAAAAAACCTGTCAGAGCCTATATCAAACTTGCCCAAGTCATTTCCTCTGGGAAACGGGTTTTGTCCCTTTCTGTTTTCATTTTATCGGCCATATACAGAGGCATCTACCTTACTCTTGAGCAATTAAGAGATGGTGGAACCCTAACTGGTTTTGGCCCCCTCTGGATCGTTCAGTTATGGTTTAGAGCCTATTTTCCTGAACTCCATTTACCTCCGTCGTCATCATCGGCCAGAACTCAAGGCCATTTATATAATACTTCATCATTCATCCCCAAATCCCTTCAGCATGCTTTTGATTATTTTTATACTTTACCTGCCTTTTCTTCCTATCGTCCTTTCAATCCTGCTTTTCACCTTGCCTCTCTTCGTCCACTTCTTGACCTATCGACCAATTTGGATGATGAGAAGAAAAGAATGGCGTGGGCGCGTTTTTTGGTTGGCAGGGACCTGCATTTTGACATGGCGTGGGGTAAGCCTAATAATAAGTGTGGAGTCGAAGTCTATGCTCCAAACTTTGTCGCCCGCCAATTCGGTCTGAAGCAAGCATGGCCGATTCCTCCCTATTTTAGCTTCAACACGATTGCTGGAGGTCGATGCGTTTTCCTCAATATCGATAGAGTAGTCGATATAGAAAAGAGGGATAGGACTCTTTGTAAGCGATTCAAGCTTACATATTTTGACCCGGTGGTCGACGTTGATCTTGTCATTGCCAAAACTTGGGACACGGCAGTGGGGAAGGTATTGTTTTCCGTAGACCAAAATATTGTCTTTGCGAAATTTGTTCCTCCCAAAATATTGGGACGCAAGAAAGGGGTTTGGAACCAATCGGTTGCACAGGAGCGAGGGAGGAAGAAAAGGGAGACTACTGCTCCCAGTAAGAAAGGTGAGGAATCGTCCAAGAAGAGAGGTGGAGAGTCTACTGAAGAGACTTCGGCTCAGAAAAAACAGAAAATAGCTACTGGAGCAACCAGAATATCAACATTGGCCGAGACACCTTTGGACGAGGACATACTGACGGAGGGAGTAGCAGGCAGACAAGTGTCGTCCGAGGAAGTAATAGCCGAAGAAAGTGGACAACAAGAGCACTCATTTTCTACAGCAGGAGAGGATGTACAATCTCCTGCCAGCGAGCACAGTAGCCGATCTGCCTCGGCTTCCAGGTGGGCATTCTTCTTTGTCCTTTTGTGTTTACTCTCTTCTCATTATCAATTACATTTTGTTCATTTTCTAGAGAGGAACCAGATTCTTCTACTCCTTCACAACTTCACTATCCTGTCGGTTCTCCCTCAAAATGGTCTAAGGTAGGTGTTTTTAAAGCAGTTACGAGAGATGAATAGTCAAAAAATTTATATATGATCGGTTGATCGATATTTTCTTACTCTGTATTTGCAGCTCTCAGAAACGGATAAAGTTGGCTTATATTCGTCTGAAGAAGAGACTAGGGAAAAGGGTGAGGCCGTCGCTGACCTTTACGACGCCCTAAACTCGGCTCCATTCTATGGTCTGTCAACTTCTCAACCTATGGTTGACATACCACCCATTATGGACCCATCGCTGTGCTGAGCCAAGAACCAACTTGCCCTCCGGTGCTACAACGGCGGAAATGTCCATCGGTGTATATGCTCCACTGTCCATCATGCCACAAGTGACGATGACCGAGAGCACTCTGGTGGTTCAAGCTACTGCCATGACGCCGGCATCCCCTCACACCCCAATAGCAGCACCATCTTCCCCGACTTCAGATTCGGTATTAGTCATTTCAGACTTGGTGTATATATCTATATTCGATCGTTATCGATCATGACTTTTGCTCATTGTTGGTTTAGGAGGATATTGAATTGGTTCACTTCATCCAAACTCTCTCTACATCATGGCGAGCTCACAAATCTGGGAAAAGCCAACTTGCTCATCTAGGGACTATCCAAGAGGAGCAACATCATCATATTCGACAAGCTTTATCCGAGTGTATGATCATTTTGGAGAAGCCGCCAGAAGAAAAGCTTACACAGGCGGATCTTCAGAAACTTGAAGACATAACAGCTGTCTTCTCAACCATCGACAAAGAATTGTTAGGTCTTTTGTCTAGAGAGATGGAAATCATCCAGAGTCTATCGTTGAATATTGGAAGTTTGGATGCTGAAGGAAAAGACCTATCAAATGAAATTGTTCTTGTTCGAGAATGCCGACAACGGCGAGCACTCCTCAGTAACATGGTCGACGAGAGCATGGAAGACCTGTCAGCAAAAGCGACTACTATCGCCCAGAAGGAATCGGATATTTCCAAAATTGACAATCAAATCAAAGAACTAAATGCTCAAATCCTTCAACTTAAGAATGAAAGGAAATATCTGGTCAAAGAGAGTGCTCGGAAAGCCAAAGAGAGTTGCAAAAACATCGAAGAATATCAGCCAACGCCTCGAAAGACCGCATGATTGAACTCGACGCTAATTTGCTCAGGAACAAGCAGCGGCGTAAGCAAATTAGAGATGACATCGATCGCATAATTCAGCATCTCTCTATGAGGAGATAACCTTGTTATGATGATTTACAGTTGTTGGCTGATAACATTTTGTGATATATATTATCGTCGTCATTATCCATTAGAAAATAATGTCCACGTGGTCGACCATTTATCATCGATCACATAATTCCTTTTTCTGCATGATTTAGCTTTACATTGAAGGGTAGTATGTTTTCAGGTACCGACCATTTATCATTGATCCATTCGGCAGTACTTGGTCGACCAAGAACGGTCCTTCCCAATTGGACGACCATTTGCCATATTTGGGATCGTTTCGATCTATAGGTAAGATCGTTTTCCAGTATTATGTGTAATGACATGAACTCGTTTCTTCATTCTTCAATGTTTCTTCTTCATATCATTTACTTTACATTACGGGGTTATAGATACAAATGATAGTTTGTGTAGAATTATATCTTTTCAAACACTTTCTTTAAATTATTCCCTTAAGAACATTATTTATTCATTATTTTGGTTAATTTAATTAAGTATATTAACATCTTCATTTCGAAGCTAACATGGCTAACAAGGTGTTTGCGTTACGTATGGTCTCAGGAAAGCGCTTAACTAACATAAAAATAGGTTTTATATTAGGAAAAGGCAACACTTGCCCCTTATTAATACGACTAGGACTCTAGTCCGTCGGTTATTTTAAAAATTCCCAGTATAGAAATGAGTAGGCCGTTGGATTGAATGCCGTGCCCATGTCGCAACAAGGGTGACGGAAACCTTCTCCAAACCTTCTACACAGATATCCATGTTAGGTGCGTCAGGAGAACGATATTGTCCCCGGCTCTGCTACGCCGGATTCCATTGCCATGCCATCATCTCCCCCTTCCCCTATTCTACCGGATTCCACCTTCCTAGCACCATTTTCCCCCTCCCTCGATGTGTCATTATTTGTAGAGATGTAGCTGTTATTTAAGTGATACTAAGAAAGACGAGTTGTTTTTGCTCCATTTTTGTCTTTATTATTTAATATATTTGTATATATTAATGGTAGAGATGTGGAGCTCCAACACTCAACTTGTTGTCGACACATATCACAATCTATTTTGGTCTTTATTTTTCATTTTTGAATTTGATCTATGGGTGGGAGAGAGAAGCCTCTAAGAACCAGATTCGGTGCAGTACTATAGATAATCTTCAATTGGTTGGCTATTAACAACTTAATGGGTTCATATATGATCCCAACGCGGGTGATTCGCTGTAAATTAATGGCTCTGTTCTTGAAGCAGCAAGCTCCTAGAATTTTGTTCAAACCTGAACAGGAGCAGTTGAATACTCTATGTTGCTTCTTCAACAATTTCAAAGAAGCTTACTTGAGTGGCTGGAAAATCCCTGGTATATACCTCTATTCGAGAAGCAATCTGGTTGACGTGCTCTCTGTTACTCAAGTTATGAAGCTTAATTTAAGAGCAGCACAGAAAAGCTCCATTCATGAGATTGTGGCATTTAATGCTCAGTGCAACATTTAATGCTTATGATTCGACATGTGATGGTAGTTGGAGCTGCGGCTCTACTTGAACCGGAGGCCATCTGGGAGGCTCGACGGTTTTCTGGGAGTATCACTCCTTATGTGAGGTGGGACCATGTCACGTAAAGAGATATAAAAGAAAGGCAGAAACGAAAATTTCTGGGGTATTACTCCTTATGTCAGGTTGGACCCATGTCAGGTGATGATTCGTTAGTTATCTGATGTATTTCTTAGTTATTTCTAAGGAATCCTTATAAATTTAAAGTATTTCTTAGTTATTTGTAAAAATGAAGCCTCCCCTCTCTATGTGAGGAATTCTTGTAAATTTGAAGTATTCAAACCCAAATGATGTAAGCGCTATAGTTAGCCTAGGTGACTACGAGACCAACTCATATGTGCATTATTAAGGAATTCATTACTTATGCAAGGAAAACTCCTTGCTAAGTATTCAAAGCCTCCCCTCTCCACCCATCTTTCTCTCTCCAAAAAAAAGTGGAAGACCAGGTGGAGAGAGAAGACTAGGTGGAGAGAGAGAGACGATGGAGAGAGAAAGATGGGTGGAGGGAGAGAGTCGATGGAGGGAGAAGACTACGTGGAGAGAGAAGACCATGTGGAGAGAGAGAGTCGATGGAGAGAGAGTCTTGGGGAGGAGATAGAGCAGGAGGAATCCTTATTAATGCCTCTATCCGTCTCTCTATCCACCATGCACACACTCTCTCTCCCTCCCTCGCTCTCCATCTCTCTATCCACCCTGCACTCTCTCTCTCTCTCTCCATGTCATATGCATTAAATGCATCATCATATGCATCAATAAGGCTTCCTCGAGGTCGAGGCACCGAGAAGGAACTCTCGCCTCGAGGCCGAAGAGGAACTCTCGCCTCGAGGCCGAGGAGGATAAAGAAAGATGGGTGGAGGGAGAGAGTCGATGGAGAGAGAAGACCAGGTGGAGAGAGTGAGAGAGAGTCCATGGAGAGAGAAAGATGGGGATCACTTGACACTCATTGGCTAAATAAGGAATGACAAATAAGGAATTCCTCTTATAAGTGAGGAATTCATATGCTAAGTGAGGAATTCCTTACATAAGTAAGAAATTTTCACCTTTCTCCCTCTTATACTTGTGTCAGGTGGCATTAAATCCAAAGGATGATAAGTGAGGAATTCATATGCCAAGTGAGGAAATCATATGTTAAGTAAAGAAATCCTCACGTAAGTAAGAAATTTTCTCATTTCTCATACTTGTGTCAGGTGACATTAATAAATGATGGGAGAGGTGACATTAAATGATGACAGAGACAGAGACTTGGTCAGGGGTATTTTGGTCCTCAATTTATGGATTTCGTCTGCTTTGTCAGGATACACAAAACTGTCCCTGAATTGACACCTGCTTTTCTGCCACCGATGCACACAACCAGCTGTTGGATCTTGATCGGGGACCTCCGATGAAGTTTGACGGGCTAGTGGTGGGGACCACATTTCTATCTCTATCTACATTTTTGTCTCTATCTCTGACACTATCTCTCATAAAACAAAAGGGGTTCTGCATTTAATGCATCATCATTGTACTTGTCTATGGTGTCATATTGTCACCTATCAACATTTTTGACTATCTCTCTCCAGGTCACTCACTCACTACCTATCTCCTTCTCCTCATCTCAACCCTTTCATCATCTCTATCTCGAGGTTTTGCTCAACAATTCCCTTCTTCCTCCCTCTTCCCGCAATCTCCTTCCCTCACTTTATTATAAAAAGAGGAACAACGCAAAAAAACTACTAATGAAAGACTGCTCTGAACTATCAAAGAAATGCGTAGAAAACTAAAGAAATTCGTCAGATTAAGGGAAAAGCTATAAAAGGTAATTGGGTATTCTTTACAGGCCGAGGTGGAGACAGAGCGATAGAGGTAGAGAACATATTTTAGTAGTATTCCTCAAATAATTCATTCCATTTCTTCGTCACATTGGAATGAGAGAGAGGGAGTGGGGGAGACGCAGAGAGAGAAGCGACTGCCGGATGATGTCAGTTGTAAAAAATGATGATGTAAATTTGTAATGCACCATCATCGACCTAGGGAAGAGAGGGAGTGGTGAGGGGAGAGCGACGGAGAGAGCGAGGGAGGAAGACAGCGAGGGGGCGAGAGTGTGAGAGAGAGCGAGGGAGAAAGAGGGTGGCGGCGGAGAGATATAGAGGAGGAAGGGAGCGAGGGAAGGAAGAGAGAGTGTGCCTGAGAGGGAGGGAGGGAGAAAGCGAGGGAGGAAGAGCGAGAGGGGGCGAGAAAGAGAGAGTGGATTAGAGCGTAGGAGGTAGCGAGCGAGGGCCGAGAGTGCCCTTATGTTTGATCAACCACCTTTTCTTCCATACGAATTTATTGGTTTTATCGATGAATTACTTCTAGAATTCACATGGAATCCTTACTTATGCGTATAGGTATCGCGAGTGGGGAGGGAACGAGAGAGTGCGATGGAGGGAGAAAGCGAAGCTGGGCGAGAGACTAAGGCGGAGAGCAATGGAGAGAGAGAGCGAGGGCGAGAGAGTGCGGCGGAGACCGATGGAGGGAGAACGCGAGGGAGGAAGATAGAAGTAGCATAATATTTCTTGGAAGCTGCCAAGGAGTACCATAATAATTCTTACAAGTGGACAGATTACTTGTATAATAGGGGTAAATACGTGCAGTTATGACCTGCCAATGAAATACAGTGTACAGTAGACAGAAATAGCGGAGGTCAATATTACAGCAATCTGGTATGCCTCGCACTTGAGCTTCAATCGATGGTTTTCTTGCTTCCGCCGGGAAACCATGACGTCTCTCTCATCCACTAACCTTGTACCAGCGCTCGCGTATGCTCTGGTCAGCTCAGCCTCCATCCGATAGAGGATGTCTTCATCATACCAGATGAAGAAGTTGCAGCCACCATGCTCCTGTAGACGCCAACACAAGTCATGGACAAGGTCAGCAGGGGTAGCTACGGAATTCTTAAACAGTGCGGCGAGAATGGACTAACAGCATCTCACCCATGGTGTTGCACAGGCCAGGTACGTCCTGCCGTCGGTCTGCTCTGTCCGAGTGGTCTTTAAGAGGGCCCTTTTACCGCACCAGCACTGGCATATCGTGTCCGACCCCCTCGAGGTTGCGATGGCTCCACTGCTGAGGTGTGGAGTCGTGATCGATCCTTGCATCCTCGACATGGTGCCTTCCGATGGCCGTGGCCGGTTTAGTATGAATTCAGCGGGCGAGGTCGTCGTCTTATTTGCCCCTTCTCGCTCGTGAGTCGTGGCCATTAAAAAGGTTTTGAGAGGGGCGGGAGTGCAGGTCCAAAACCCCTTCAGTGCGCGGGAAGAGCTTCAAAACCGGTGACGTGACAGTTTTACCGTCATCTTTCTTTAACGCCGTACAGCGCATGTCGCACGGCAGGTGTCACATACAAAACGCTGGGTACTAACACGTGGGAAGAAAAGCCTACGTGGCAAACACTCCCAATTGGAGATTCTCTTCCTACTCAATGTGAAGGAATTCGCTTTTCTTATATACGTCCGGATGCTGGACGGCATCGGGGACAGGTGACCTTCATGAAGATCGGGGAGTCGTCGGTGGTGTTGGCCGATCTCGAG
Organism: Narthecium ossifragum; assembly: GCA_963920575.1. Taxonomy (NCBI): domain Eukaryota; kingdom Viridiplantae; phylum Streptophyta; class Magnoliopsida; order Dioscoreales; family Nartheciaceae; genus Narthecium; species Narthecium ossifragum. Next base: position 22,428,580 of record OY986974.1, read on the forward strand.
GGAAGTCCGTGATGGGGCAGGTGATCGAGCGTCGTCGCCTTCGTAAGAGGAGCATCGGGAAGAGATCAAGTACACAGCGTATCGTTATAAGCAGTAATAATGCCCTCCTAAAAGAATGGAATCCCATCATAAAAGCACGGATTCCTTCATCTCTCTCTCCGCCCTCGCCCTTGCAAACCCTATTCCCTTCTCTCCATCCATTATTTTTTCCTACCTGCGATCGTCTCCGCTGCGTTACATCTTCCAGCCGACCTCCCCCCCCCCCTCCATAAATCCTCCATTTCTATTAGACGAATACTTTGTACAAATACCTTAAAATGATCTAGTTTCGCGTAGAAGTGACAGAAGGAACATGCAAAAATCATCAATCGACGACTCATTAGTGAGACTTTATTAGTAGATTAAAGGTTTTTACTTCGGAGGTCGAACCTCCCTTAGCACATCCCACATCTGTTCTAAGATAGTGAAAGGACAATCAGAGATGACATCATCAGCCGACCTCTTCTCATAGAGCAGACGTTCATAACGGCGCAACTCCTCCCGAAGCTTGACCGTCTCGCCGTCGAGCGTCACCTCCTCAGCGTCTATTCGTCTACAAAGCTGCTCTCGCTGTGTCCACTCCGTCGCCAATGCCGCCTCCAGCTCGACGATGCGCCGATCAACAGCAACCACCTGTTTATGCATTTCCGCAACGACAGCCTCACCCTGCCTCGAACTTTCACAGCGCCGGGATACAATGTCATCGAGGTCATTCAGCTCGCAGCTGATTTGTGCAAGCCTCTGTAGTCACTTCGCCCGTTGCTTCAACTGTGAATGACATGTAAGTAGCAAGGTGCGGAAGCTGTGAAACGTCGTATTCGGCGACTTTGGGACATTTTGCAAGGCGTGGAGAAGCCCTGGAAGAATCCCTCCTCGTGCAAGGTCCCTAAACTTCATGTCTCGGAAAGGTTCAATCGCGACCCGGAGAGCCATATGCTCATCCGGATCCGCCACACCCATATATCGATTAAAGGATGGTCGCATCTCAGCATAATGCTCAATACATTCGTCGAGGTTGCGCCCCTCCCAACCCTCGACACCAGCATTGACCTCATGACCTGCAATCGTGAGGCCACCCCTCGGAGGAGATGATGTGGTAGAGACGTGGTAATCGACGTCCGCCCCAACGGCGCCCAAGAGAGGATTCACATCAGTAGCGCTGAAAGCTGGATCCGCCTCCTCCACAACGCGCTTCCCTCTGTCGATAGACGGTTGGCCTTCTACAGGCGGATGCTCGGTTTCGGCGTATGGAGCTACCACAACTTGGCCACTCACAGGAGCCTCCGACGTCACCAGGCCTACTTCACCAATAGAGGGGGCATTCCTACCTGAGGCAGGCTCAACAACCACTAAAGTCGCTGCGGCCAATGGTGAAGTTGATGGCACAGCCACCGGCGGTGTGGCGAGGGAAGTAACATCCAACGGAACGTCACGAGAGGAGGCTTCTTCCTCATCTGTAGTTGCCTCGCCCCTTTCCTCGGCAGTCATCTCAAGAGGCCGCCCTATCCTCGCCAAGGCAGAAGCTATTGACTCCCTGACCTCCGACCTTCGCTCCCTGACCTCCGACCTTCGCTGCGCGACGCCTTGTTCATGGAATCGGACAGCTAAAAGAGCCAATGACAAAGATAAGAAAGGATAAACATAAGCAGAAAGACGGGTTCACGAAGACAATACGTCATACTCTTATACCTGCATAAAAACTACGTCGGGTCCCTTCCCTCATCAAGGTCTCCCTGTATTCGCGAGCGTCCACTCCAGTCGTTCGCTCCGAGGAAGTTGAGTGCAGGCCTCGTTCATCTCCAGCGTCGAGTCGTGATGGGCTAGCAGTAGCCCTAGAATCAGGCTCAGCCGCGGATTGGGACGTCGATGTTTTCCCCTCATACCTCTCCCGGATGACGGGAACCGTTGGTTCAACCTCTTTTGGAGGGGCGGACACGGGAGATGTTCCGGGGTCGACCGCCCGGACATGGTCCTCAATCCGGCCGCCACGCGAGGAGGTCATGGCAAGTGACCTCATTCGCGGCCGGAGCGGCTCGTCATCATCATCATCGTCGTCATCATCCCTTTTCCGCTTCGGAGCTAAATTCGATGGAGTGCAATGAGGGAAAACATTTTTGAAGCAGCAGCAGACAAAAGATCAAAATACAAGATACTAACCCCCGGGTGCATTCCCTTTTTGTGACCTTGGCGAAGGAGATTCGTCACCTTCATCACCACTGTCATCACCACCTCGAGGCCCTAACCCAGAGGTGATTAAATCAAATAACATAAGTCAATTAAAAAAAAACAACAACAACAAACACTGGGTGTTGAACTTACTTCGAGGCCCGAGGACTACATATAACGGCACCAGACGAGGAGTTACCCGACGATTCAGGACCTGGAGATGATCCTGGAATGGTCCCCACCATTGCAGAAAGGTCTCGGAACACTGGGCTCGGCGGTCGATATCGGCGGGGAAGCGGACGTCCATCGGAGCTTTATCGTACCGCTGATGACCCTCAGGTGCTTCAGCCACCGAAGCCTTGCGCCGGTCGGACATGTTCCGCTGCCGCGTAAAGAATGGAAGTGGCAGTAGCTGGGTGAGCCCGAACTGCCGGGCAAGGAAACTCGGGGAGTATGGCTCCAAATACAGGTCAGTATCGAACACGCCCAACTCCCGTGGGACACATACCATCGTCCAGAAGTCCGTGTCGGCGCAGACGTCTCGGAGTCGATCAGTAGATCCGAAGCCGGCGACGTCCCACGCCATCCACTTGCGCCGTGGATCAGGCGTCGAGATCCCTTCAAAAACCGTGGCAAAAGGGATGGTAGGGGATCTGGCCCGAGAAGCGAGGTATCGCCCCATGATGCCTTGCTCCGCGCGAGCAGGCATAAATTGGATGGGGTCCTTCGGCTCTGGCACCAAACTCGACTGGCCCGGAAAGTAGGCATGGGCCCATAACTGCACCAGCCACATGGGACCGGAATATCCTCGCTTGAAACGGCGCCGGTATGCTTCCCCTAGGCAGCGGTATGCCATACCAAGAAGAAAGGGACCAAAAGCTACCTTAATGTCCGAGAGGGCTAGGTGCTCCGCCAAGGGCAACCACGAATTCGACATCCTCGAGGACCGGTTGCAAGAGATGAACTTATTCAACCAGTAGTTGAAAAACGCTACCAACTCCCGAGCGGAAAGTGGACCCGATTCCTTCTTCTCGTCGTGGAGATACTGGGAGTACGAATTGCAAGCGTCCGGCCATTGAGACGCCTGCAGCGAACTGGGAGTAGACGTCCTCTTCTTCAGGAAACTTGAACAGTCCTCACCCGAGACTGAGGTGTTCGTCAAGAAGAAGACATCGGCCAGCGTGATGGAGAGGGGCCCGTCCGGGAGCATGAAGCAGTTGTACTCAACGCTCCAGAAACAAAGGAGGGACAATAGCAGCGGCCCGTCAACAGGCTGATAAGGAAGACGAAGAAGGTCTTCAAGCTGCATCTTCTGAACCTGACTATGACCCCACAAGTCAGCCATCACCCGTTCAACCCATTCGTCAAAATCATTGTCGGCAGCGGGCCACCCCTTTTGGATTCTAACATGAACCCATTGATCAAAGGAGTGAGGAAGTTCGGAAGAAAAAACAAGAGGGGATTCAGCAATCGCCGGATAAGAGGCCCGCAGCTTTGCGAATACGTCGATCCTCGACGTTGGGATCATCATGGCCGGGCCTAAGCCGTACCGCTTCCGAGCGATCAGGTCTTCTTGCACGAAGAAGAGTTTGGGGAGCAAAGTCGCGCCGTCCTCCCCAAGTAAAAAGCGCTCGAAGAAAGTGGCGGACGGGCGTAAAAAGTCAAGGAACGTGACCACCGGTCCTCCCAGAGACGAGGAAGCCGGGCTCTCGGCGTCAGACATGGCGAGCGAATTCTAAGGGGGCTAAGGTTGCAAAGGCGAGAGGATAGACGGAAGCAAGGGAAGGGGACGAGGGAAGCGGACGGAAGGCAGGATCCCAAAAACTTAGGGTTTGATAGCTTTTATCCAACCCTGCAAAGACTTTTTTGGCCTGCACGTCGCTACGAATCACGTCATTCGTGCAAAAGTGCGGCAATTGTGTTATCGAGGATAATAATCGTACCGCGGCTCCCATCCATCATATCAACTTTTCGGCGATCGTCGATCCAAACACGTTATAGCCATCTGGGAAGCTATAATCATGCTGCATCAAACGGACGCGACATATGGACGAATCGGATGCGAAGCTCATGGATCCAATGTGGCGCACTTTTCCTCGCCGACTTCTTCCGCTGCTCAAGAGATACTCCATTGGATCCCCCGGGCCATAGTAAAATTATTTTTACGGCACAGAAATCCACGCGCAATAAAAGGAACGTCGGCCAATGAGAATAATGTTCACATTAAATGCGACTGGACGGCTCAGTTGAAATCCCCGACATCACTCCGCCACGCTTATGATACTATAATGACACCGCATTTATTGCGATGCGATTCTCCAACGCGAGGCTCGAGGCGTCTAACTTTCTTCTATAATCATGCTGCATCAAACGGACGCGACATGTGGACAAATCGGATTCAATTTTCGAAGGAATACTTCAAACCCGTCTTCCGATCGTAAAGATATCATTTTCTTAAGTTCATCCTCACAAATAAAATATCTAAGGAATACTCCAAATCCTCAAAAAAGAATGGAATCCCTTGCTTTACAAAGGATACCATCATAAAAGCACGGATTCCTTCATCTCTCTCTCCGCCCAATAACCCAAAGCCCCGATGCCGATCGATCACTCTGAGCTTCGAGGGCGGACGGGGTCAAGTCGAGAGTGGACGTGGCGACGTCTAGGGAAAAGCGAGGGAGGAAGAGATAGAGAGAGCGATGGAGGGAAAAAGTGAGGGAGGAAGAGAGAGATGGAGAGAGAGCGAGGGAGGAAGAGATAGAGAGGGCGGAAGAGAGAGATAGAGAGAGAGCGAGGGAGGAAGAGATAGAGAGGGAGGAAGAGAGAGATAGAGAGAGAGCGAGGGAGGGAAAGAGATATAGAGAGAGCGAGGGAGGAAGAGAGAGAGAGAGCGAGGGGGGAAGAGAGAGAGAGAGAGAGAGAGAGCGATGGAGGGAAAAGCGAGGGAGGAAGAGATAGAGAGAGCGATGGAGGGAAAAAGTGAGGGAGGAAGAGAGAGATGGAGAGAGAGCGAGGGAGGAAGAGATAGAGAGGGCGGAAGAGAGAGATAGAGAGAGAGCGAGGGAGGAAGAGATAGAGAGGGAGGAAGAGAGAGATAGAGAGAGAGCGAGGGAGGAAGAGAGAGAGAGAGCGAGGGAGGGAGGAAGAGAGAGAGAGCGATGGATGGAAAAGCGAGGGAGGAAGAGATAGAGAGAGCGATGGAGGGAAAAAGTGAGGGAGGAAGAGAGAGATATAGAGAGAGCGAGGGAGGAAGAGATAGAGAGGGAGGAAGAGAGAGATAGAGAGAGAGAGCGAGGGAGAGAGAGAGAGAGCGAGGGATAGAGAAAGCGAGGGAGGAAGAGAGAGGAGAAAGACAGAGAGAGCGATGGAGGGAAAAAGCGAGGGAGGGAGAGAGAGAGAGAGAGAGAGAGAGCGAGGATAGAGACAGCGAGGGAGGAAGAGAGAGAGAGAGCGAGGGATAGAGAAAGCGAGGGATGAAGAGAGAGAGAGAGCGAGGGACCTTCGAGATTTAGCGGAGACAGCTTATGAAGTCCATAGGAATAGCATAATAATTCCTACAAGTGGCCAATTTACTTGTATAATTGATACATGCAAACATGCAGTTATGACCTGCCATTGCAATAGAGACTATACATTGTACAGTAGACAGAAATGGCCAAGGTAGAGATTGCAGCAATCTTGTATGTCATGCAGTTGAGCTTCAATCGATGGTTTTCTTGCTCCAGCCGGGCCACGAAGACGTCCCTCTCATCCACTAAGCTTGTACCAGTGCTCGAATATGCTCTGGTCAGCTCAGCCTTCTCCCGATCGAAGACTTCTTCATCGTGCCAGATGAAGAAGCTGCAACCACCATGCTCCTGTAGACGCCAACAAAAGGGGACAAGGTCACAATGTAGCTGCGGAGTTGTTAAACAGGGTGGCGGGAATGGACTAAGAGCATCTTACCCATGGTGTTGCACAGGCCAGGAACCTCCTGCCGTAGGTCTGCTCTGTACGCAATGTCAATAAGCGGGCCTCAAAACCGCAAAAGCAGTGGCATGTGCTGTCCGACCCCCTCGACTTTGCGATGGATCCGCTGCTGATTTGTGGAGTCGTGGTCAATCCGCTGCTGATTTTAAGAGTCGTGGTCGATCCGCTGCTGATTTTTAGAGTGGTGGTCGATCCTTGCCTCCTCGACATGGTGCCTTTCCGATGGCCGTGGCCGGTTTAGTCCGAATTCGGCGGGCGAGGTCGTCGTCTTATTTGCCCCTTCTTGCTCGTGAGTCGTGGCCATTAAATAGTTCTTGACAGGGGCGGGAGTGGTGGTCCAAAACCGCTTCTGTGCGCGGGAAGAGCTTCAAAACCGGTGACGTGACCGGTTTACCGTCATCTTTCTTTAACGCCGTCCAGCGGACGTCGCACGGCAGGTGTCACATATAATCGCTGGGTACTAACACGTGGGAAGAAAAGCCTACGTGGCAAACACTCCGAAGTGCAGATTCTCTTCGTACTAAACGTGAAGGAAACTGCAAAGTTTCCTAATATGCGTCCAGACGCTAGACGGCATCGGGGACAGGTGAGCTTCGTGAAGATCGGGGCGTCGTCGATGGCGTTGGCCGATCTCGAGGGGAGTCCGAGATGGGGCAGGTCATCGAGCGTCGTCGGCTTGGTGAGAGGAGCCTCGGGAAGAGACAAAGTACACAGCGTATGGTTATAAGCACTAATAATTCCCTCCTAAACGAATGGAATCCGTTGCTTTGGGAAGGATACCATCAACAAGTAGCACAGATTCCTTCATCGCTCTCTCCGCCCTCGGCCTTGCAAACGAGGAGAGAGAGATGATGGGGGGGGGGGGGGGGGTGGGCCCTCTCAGCAGGTACATCGAGTAGAGGAATAGATGGGGGATCGGATATTACAAGGTATTTCTTCAAATATTTGAGGCATTTCTTTACATATGACCAGGCATTACGTGAATAATATTACGGGGGAGCATGTCAAGCGTCCGGCACGACGGGCCTGCCATCGCCTTCTCCACCGGCTTGCTAGCCACAGCCTCGCGCCGCCGGCTCGCCAGCCATCCCCCTCTCTCCTCTATCCTCTTACAAGAGTGCCGTGTCAGACGACATTTAAAGCGGAGAGAAAAACGCGGTGGGAGAGTGCCAAGCCGAACCGATGACGTGGCGAGGGGCACTTTGGTCTCAGGTTTGGGGATTCGGCCTGATTTGTAAACAAACACGAAAGTGTCCCTCGATTGACAAATCTCAGTGGCCCCACCTGGGGCAAGGTCCTCGACCATATGAGGAAGGCCGGTGCGCCAGTCCGGCAGCCGCGTCCTCGGTGCCCCCCACCTGAGTTCGGACCCGTGGAGCACCCTACCATGGGTGAGATCTATCGGGAGCACCGGGCGTTCCAGGACACGGTGCTGCGGCGGTTGGACGAGGTAGACGCGCGCGACGCCGCCCTACGCCAGGACATCGCCGCCCTTCGCCAGGACCACCGCACTTCATCAGGTCACGTCGAGTATTACCCTATGGCAGGTACAAGAGCCCTCAATGAGGATTGGATCAAGTTTCGAGCTTAAATGAAGTCATTCGGGCCAGTTTTTATGAAGAAGATCGATCCTTTATTAAAGAAGGATCGATCCTTTGAAGTACATTAAGAAGAATCCAAGCGGGACAACAAGGATCGATCCTCCATAAAGAGAAGATCGATCCCTTATGCGCATTTTTTAGTGACAGAACGCAAGTTCTGAAGGATCGATCCTCACTACAGGAAGGATCAATCTCTCATGTGCATTTTCCAGTGACAGAACGCAACATTCTAGAGGATCGATCTCCACCTACTCTAGGATCGATCTTCATCGAGGCGCAGCCAGAATTCAAGAAAGAAAAGATCGATCCTTTCCTATAGGAGGATCGATCCTCCACGGGACCAGCGATCACACGAAGAGGAAGATCGATCCTCTACCTTACAAGGATCGATCCTTTTGTGCCAGCCGAGCAAAATCAATGGTTCAGATCTAATCCGAGTGGGGGAGGCTTGCTTACTATAAATAGACCCCTTATGGGGGATTTTAGGGATCTTCTCTTAGTCCTTTCTCCAGCCTTTCTATTTTCCTTACCCAATTGAGAGGAGGACTTCTTGGAGGGAATCAATGGGAGGAGAGCTTCATCAACCTCCATCCATGGATCAATCCAAGATGAGTAGCTAACTTCCTTTCTCTTGGGATTTCCATATAGTTGTAGGATTCTTTTGTAGTTTTCTTAGGGTTTTTTATGTGTAATCTTTAAGGATGATCTATTGTATGGATTTGAGCATGATTTCTGTATCTTTGTACATGGATCTTATATGTTGAATGGATGAATGCCTTTCTTTGGTATGAGCTAGAACTTGTGCATGATAGGTGTTTGTTATTATGCCCCAATGAGTTGGATGTGCTAGAAACACATCCAATTACATTGGGATGATGAATAGCCCTAGATTAGAGATTAGGGATGCTAGAACCATCCCTATCTCTCTAATTAGAGGATCCATTCTATCTTTCTCTTGCATTGGATTCGAGGTGCTAGAACCATCTCGATCCAATGCCCGATTCCATACAATACCTTTACCTTGCGACGAATCGATCTTAATCGAAGGTTCGTTAGCGACGATAAAAGCTAATCACTTATTCGTCGACTTTGTGAATGTGACTCTTTCTGGCGGATGATTCTAACCCGACTTCCGTTGACCAATAAGTGAGGCTAACCACCCGCTTGTCGACTTCTTGATTTCGATCGTCCCAATTGGATTACACACCTCAACTCCTTAGGAGGCTACATTAGAACCTACAATGAAATGGAGATCCCAAGACCTCTCTATATTAGTTATACTTCTCTTCGCTTAGTTAATTACTTTAATAGTCATTAATCCAAAACCCAAATCATTTTAGCTAGTTGTTTGGAGTTATCTATCGAGTACGTTAGTCAATTCTCATTTCCCTGCGGATCGACCCGGACTCCCGCTAACTACGTAGTAGTTAGTTAGGATTCGGTATAAATTATAATCTTGACGCCCTAGTCACTTTTAACTACAAGTGGTTTGGGCGCGTCATACATTTCCTTACGAATGATATTATTTCGCCACAAACAGCATAAATAAAAGGCATATTCTAACAGAGCAGAAGCTATTGTTTTAGGTCAGATAGCAGAATTCTTTTATTATCCTTTTAATTTTTTTCTCACTCGATGGATGAGACCTCCATCTGATTGTAGTAAAGCCCAGATGGGCTACCATCAGGAAGCAAAGCCAACATCACAGGGCCTTGAGCACCTTGTTCAACAGTCAAAACTCCAGTATTCCAGGTCATGTCTGTCTTCACAAAACCAGGATCCACACAGTTAACACAAAATGTAGGGCATTTCTTAGCGAGAATTGCTGTGTAGATGTTCACATCTATTTTAGAGACTATGTATCCAGATTTGCTGGGTGGCCAGCCATTTGCTTCCAATGTGTTCTCCTTGGCAGAATCCACAAAGGATTGGATTATTTCTTCCAATCTCTCTCCCGTCAGACTATTAACATCCCACAGTTCTTTTTTTATACTTTAACTTGGGATGAACTGAAACAATCCGAGAAAGTATACAATTTTATGATTTGTGCATACAAGTTTTGACTGCAAATAGAGCATATATGACAATCTATTTAAATTTTTCTTCTGATATAGACCTTGACAATAACACTTTTGGTATCAGAAACATGGTTTCTACTAGATGCAGAGAGTAATTTTATGTCCATGTGAGGACTTGATCAAATAGTAATGTTCTCATGGGAAGAAAAGTTTTCTTCTCTTCAAGTTATATCAGATGCAGATAGTTATGAAGTAGAAGATTTCATTTCAAAACATAAAAGCTTATTCAATTTTTTATTGTCCATAGCTATTTGAAGATGGATATATAGTTCAAGGGGGATTCTATACCTGCAGCTTCCCAAAGGCAGAGGTAAGATTCACTATTCTTGGTGATTAAGACAACTGAAGAAGAGGGACAAGTACCCCTGTTACCCTCTTACTGCCAAAAAAGTTGATGTCTAGGCATTCTTTGGAGATCTCATACGTTTCAACTGATGCAACTATTAACTTGAAGAAGTTCTCTACTCCACCTTCCTGCAGTTCATGAGATTTAACAATTAAGGAGATCAACAATGAAAACTACACCAATTAACATAATAAAATTTCTTTTAGCAGCATTAAGACAAAGAAAAAAAAATTCTGTATACTTTATTATGGAAGAATGTTTTTCAGTTTTTCTACCTTAACACATTCCTGCTTGGATGAATCAAAATCTTTGGGATCCAAAACCGCTCCGATAACCCCTGTGTTGTTTACCTGACGGTGACACAACCAAGGTCATAGTTATGAAAAATCGATGAAAAACACTAGTTCTATCAGCATCTAAAGAAACTATGATTATTTTTTCACACAGTGTACTTCTACCTTGATTTTTTTGTAAACTATGTGTCTTTACTTATTTCTGTATGTTATCTCCAGCCCAATCCCCTTGTTGGCTCCTGTCACCACTGCAACCCTGGAACACATAGCAAAGAAACAAAAAACTTAAAGGCTAATAGTTTTAGATCAAGATCATGCAAGCACCGAGCACGAAGGAGATGTAATTCTTTGTGATTGATTGGCCATTGATGCCGTCCATTTTTTCTATCCTCCAAGTGGATGAATGATTCAGTGGACAAATGCTGGTACTGTATATATAGCATACGAATCATGCATTCCTTTTATCAACTTTTAAACGTTAGCCGCCATTTTGGAGGAGTCAAAAAGATGGTGGGCTGGTGAGGGCTTTACAATTGATTGTTGGATATAAGGCCAGTGAAAGAGGGGTTCGTGAACTAAGTCGACAAAGTGGATCCATGCAGTGTTTCACTACTGTGTATCCTAATGCTAGTGCCGAATCAATAAAGTTATAAGATCTCTTCTTTTTCTTCTTCCTTATAGCCTATAGGTTTGGAAAAACAAAGTATAATTGCGTACTTGAGAGTTTTTCTATGCATACCCCTCAACAGTTCCTAATCGTGCAAATGCCCTTTGCAAACCCCTTTTCTACAAACCATTCATAGCCCCATGGAGTGTTCAAAGTGAATGTTCATTGTTGTCTTGCTTTGGAGACCACGTTTGGGTGATCATGGTCCATCTAAACTGTAACTGTTGGCTCAATCCTTATTTCAGAACAAAACCATTCTGAGATCAAAATCTTGATCACTGTAAAGTCCATTGGTTGAAGGACTAAAAACTCCTACTAAACTATGGATTCTAGATAGAGTTGAACTGTTTCATACCCACCATGTGAGGCAGAGACAGAGGTCAACAGTCTTTCTTCTACAGTATATCTTTATTTGAACCTTTAGAAAGTCTCAGCTATCTCTGAAGCAAGGAAAGTTCATGACCTGAGAATATTGTCTCCATTCAGTAATCTTTCAGAGCATGAGCTTTAAATCAAAAGACCACCGAGTCCAAAGTTTTCAATTAAGTTGGCCGTAGCTGGCTCGTAGGGAAATGAAGCCATCAGAGTTGCTGACAGTGATGCTAAATCCTAGTGCTTTAGTGTAACTTTTAGAAATGGATGATGATATCTTACATCTTTCAACACCTTTCCTAAGGTAGGTGGTGATCCAATACTTGGGTGGTGGCGGATTTGGAGTTGAAAAATTACAATATTTCGTAAATGAAAACAACATTTCCCACTCCGACTTTCAAGATTAATACTTAATTTTGAGAGAAGTGCTAGTTTATTTTCCATAGAGTCAAACGAGAGATCCTTCTCTTGTGGACCTTAATTATGTTGGGGAATCTGAGGGGTCCCGGCGATGCCGGAGATACACCAGATAGATACGGGGATGTCGCAGCGGAAGAGAAACAACCAAACCACAAAAAAAGGAAAAAGTGGAGACAAGGATTTACGTGGAAAAACCTACCAGCAACAACTGGAAGGAAAAAACCACGGGCAGCAGAGGAAATCTTCACTATGAGAGAGATTACAAAGCCCAAACCCTAGCAGAGACAAAGAGATCTCTCTCTAGGGTTGCCTACTCTCACACCTCTCACAAGCCTCTCAATAACATCTCTACCACACAAAGAAACCCTAAAAGCACTTTATTTATAGCCTCCACTAAACACAAATCTGGATTAAATCTGAGCCGTCGGATCTGCCAGTCCAGGAGAGAGAGATCGATCCCACTCAAGGGTTGGATCGATCCGAGTATGCGTGAGAATGAGGGATTCCTGAATTCCCGAGTCGGATCGATCCGATTCTGAAGGAGCGATCGATCCTTCCCTAAAAAACTCAAAATCTCGAAGAAGGATCGATCGACGGATCGATAGAACCTTGACGTTCGAAAATAGGTGCCTTCTGTCTCTTTGTTTTCCACGTCGGATCGATCCGTCTTTGAGAGACGGATCGATCGATTGTTCAATTTCAAAGACCGATCGATCCGTAGATCGATCCGTCGATATTCTTCAAGGCCCGATCGATCCGTCTCTTGAAGACGGATCGATCCAATGATCCTTTGCTGCCGTCATCATCCTCATAGGAGGAAAAATCAACAAACTCCCCCGTCCGACATATGAGGGTACACCGTCGAACCTGGATACTCCATCAAGCACGGAAACTCCATCAAACTCGGATTGCCATCGAATTTGGACTGCGCCGCCGTCATGCCACCTCCAGTGCTGCCAGCTGGCCACTTTTATGTTGCCGTCGAAGTTGGATAACACCATCAACCTCAGATCTACCATTGAACTCCGGATCTCCCATCGGATTCAGAATCATCATCGAGAACTATCCACCAAGTCTTGGATGTCACCGTCAAGTCTTGATCTTCTCGGTTGCTTTCTCGCCTTCAAGTCACAGTACGTCCCGGGCTTGTAACTCAGATATCCTCGGCCGCTTTGATCGACCGGATACACCTTCTCGTGCTCCTAGCACGGAAACTCCCGCGTCACAGGGCATCCACGTATCGCGTGGCGATCGCGGCGCTCCCATCTTCACCATCATCAACCTTGCCATCTCTGACATCCTTCTTGTACTTCCTGCACTACTTCTTTACATGGCCTGCTTTGCCACAGTAATAGCAAGTGACACTTTTTCTTCTGCCTTGGGTCACTGCCACCATAGACTCTGAATCTGTCTGCCTCATTTCAGCAGCCTTCCGTCTGGTCTCTTCGTTCAACAAACATCCTGTAACTTGGCTCAGAGATACTGCTCCGTCAGGCGCTGAGTTGCTGAGCGATACTACCAGGCTCTCCCAAGAATCTGGCAAAGAACTAAGTAGGAGTGATGCCTTCAGGTCGTCATCCAAAACCATCTTCATGGTTGCAAGTTGATTGACGATGCTCTGGAACTCATTCAGGTGCTCGGCTATCGACCCTCCATCCTGGTACTTCAGATTTACAAGCTGTCGGATCAAGAATGTTTTGTTTCCAACAGACTTCCTCTCGTAAAGCTCGTGAAGCTTGTCCCACATATCTTTGGCTGTCGTCATCGTCGACACGTGGTGGTAGATGCCATCTTCCAAACACTGTCGGATAGTTGCCAAGGCCTTCCTGTCCAGCTTGTTCCATTCTCCTTCCTCCATCCCTTTAGGCTTCTTTTCTATTCCATGCAGAGGCTTGTAGAGATCCCTGCAGAATAACAGATCCTCCATCTTTGTCTTCCATAGGCTCCAGTTGTTTCCGTTGAGTAGATTCATCCGTATAACATTGGCATCTATCTTGCTTCTGCCAGAATCCAACCCAGATGTTTCAGATCTTCGATTAGGGATTTAGAATCTTGATCAGGGATTCGAATCCCCCTAATCTCGGAACCTAGGCTCTGATACCACTTATTGGGGAATCTGAGGGGTCCCGGCGATGCCGGAGATACACCAGATAGATACGGGGATGTCGCAGCGGAAGAGAAACAACCAAACCACAAAGAAAAGGAAAAAGTGGAGACAAGGATTTACGTGGAAAAACCTACCAGCAACAACTGGAAGGAAAAAACCACGGACAGCAGAGGAAATCTTCACTATGAGAGAGAGATTACAAAGCCCAAACCCTAGCAGAGACAAAGAGATCTCTCTCTAGGGTTGCCTACTCTCACACCTCTCACAAGCCTCTCAATAACATCTCTACCACACAAAGAAACCATAAAAGCACTTTATTTATAGCCTCCACTAAACACAAATTCGGATTAAATCTGAGCCGTCGGATCTGCCCGTCCAGGAGAGAGAGATCGATCCCACTCAAGGGTTGGATCGATCCGAGTATGCCTTCTGTCTCTTTGTTTTCCACGTCGGATCGATCTGTCTTTGAGAGACGGATCGATCGATTGTTCAATTTCAAAGACCGATCGATCCGTCGATATTCTTCAAGGCCCGATCGATCCGTCTCTTGAAGACGGATCGATCCAATGATCCTTTGCTGCCGTCATCATCCTCATAGGAGGAAAAATCAACAAATTAGTTATTTCAGAAATAGTGTTACCTCTCATGGGCAGCATCCTTTGGAATGCATCGGGGCCACTAATCAGTTCGATTTGGTGCTTGGTTGGTGCTCTGAGTTGGGCCACACAGAGTGCTCGACTCAGACTTTTACGAGCACAATGTCTGCTCCTGATTGTTGCTTGATTTATTCACAGTCAAATTATCTATTCTCACTCAATACTTGGGTGCCAAATGATTCTAATCGCAATCGCGTAGATCAATAGATACAACATCATGTGATACAACCTCAAATTACCAGATTCATGAATCCATCGATAAATGAATTAGACAATACAACCGAATCATCAGATTCGGATGATTGACAAATGCAAAGTAGGCAGGTCTCAAGTAAACATAAATTTTACAGAAAATGCCTGCATGACAGAAACACGTGTAAAGAATGAATTGCACTTACAAACTGACGTGCCACAAATTCAAAATTCTAAAACTTATTCAAAATCATAATAATATTTAGATTGCTGAAAAACTCACAAAGTTCAGGTTTATTGCATTGTGATTTAGAAGTAAATCTAGTAGTATCTACTCCAAAACTTTGAGCAGTTAATGGAAAACAAAAGATCAACTTAATATCCACATTACAGTCTCCAAGTGAAACCAGGAGTATCTACTACATAACTCGTAGCACTTCGTGGAAAAATAAAATCGAAAACATCCATAGTATAATCTCGAAAGGAGTCCAGGGTATCGACACAAAAGGTTCAATCGCTAGTATCCAACTTTTCGCGAGTGAAGAAACCTATAAGAAGAAGAAAGGTTACAAGAACTCCTCCAAGTCAAGAAGAAAATATGCAATAGATACAAGGATCCCTTATGGACATAGAATGACAAATCAAGAACTGCCAAACAGTTAGCTCAAAGCAAATGGAATATCTCTAAAGCAATGAAATGTGAAAATTGGCATTGAAATCGAAACAAGTCTATATATTTCAGGATAAGTTCCTCCAAAAGCATTGAGCCAATAAGAGCTCGGTAAAATACTTAGATTCAAATGAACATAGTTCATAACAACATGGTATAACGACATGATACAGACAGAAGTGTGATCCAGCTTTCATATGCAAATCATGAAATACTTACTCTAGTCTCCATAAGTTATGTGATCAGATGCCAGCTTGGTTTCCTTTAAATAGTTTCCTGCTGAGCCTCGCAAGATGTATTGCCATGATAGTATGAATTTGATCCAACTTGTTATCAATAAACCTAATATAGGCAACCCGCCAATTCTTGTTAAGTAGCAGAACTCCCTAGACTGCCCAAGACCCAACCACAAATCCTAGCGCTATGCCCATGTATAACCAGATATCTCATCCTCTTGTCCATCACCTCCATCTGCATCTTTTCCCATGCTTTCTATAACTGATTGGTCTTGATTTGGGGCATCACCTTCATTGCACTTTTTTGGAAGTGGAAGCCCACAAAGATCAGGATTTTCCAAGTAGCTGGACGAATCGAAGGTTTCTAAATGGTTACCCGACGGTATTTTTCCTGAAAAGTTATTATAGGACAAATTTAAGTATCCCAGAGAGTCCAAGTTGGTCAGGCTCGGTGGAACTTCACCCGAGAGCTCATTTCTTGATAAATCCAGTGATTCCAAACTTTGCATCTGGCCAATCTTATTTGTGACCTTGCCTGTAAGATGATTTCCTGATAGATTCAACGTAATCAATGTTTGAAGGGAGACAAGTTCTTCTGGGATTTCACCAGACATGTTATTGCCTGATAAGTCGATCACAACTTGTAAATCAAGTAGCCGGTCGGAGTAGCGGTCTTCTCTGCCTTTGTTGACCAAAAGCATGGACGTGTGAGCCTGAACTTTGAAGGAAATGTTATTCATGGAGGTAAAATTGTCAAAGCTTCCTGGGATGAGCCCTGAAAGATTATTATGTGATACATCGAGAATTCGAAGGTTAGCAAGCTGAGAGAGTTGCGGAGGAAGTCGGCCGGAGACCATGTTGGATCTTAAATTAAGATACGCCAAATAAGGAAAGCTCTCCCCAAAACAAGGTGGAATGCTCCCGTTGAGCATGTTATGACCCAAATCAAGACTAAACAAGTGTTGTGATCCCGGGGAGCAGATAGGCATTATTCCTCCGACGAAATTGTTTTTGCTAAGGTGTACTACGTCCAAAGAGTTGAAGAAAATTGAATCAGGAATCCTGCCACTTAAGTTGTTGCTTGAGACATAAAAAAAGGTCAATAAGTCTGAATGTGTCCAGCAATTAGGAACCTCTCCAGTCAAATAGTTTTCTGAGACATCAAAAACTTATAATCACTTCAAACCGCATAAAGCCGATGGAATGGTGCCGCTCATGTTGTTTATAGATAGGTACAATTGAGATAGTAGAGGCAGCTCCGCATTCATATAAGGAGGAATAGATCCTGAAAATGAGTTGTTTGATATGTTCAAGGAAACAAGTGGAGAAGGGACGAGCGCTCGTGGAACCTTACTAGAGTTCAGATCGGCAACAGGACCAAACTTGTCAAGTAGTTTGAACGAATTTGGTAGCATGCCACTTATTTGATTACTTGAAATGTCCAAACGATCAAGGTTTAGTGCGAAGTTCCAAAACCAATTGGGCAGCTTACCTGTTATTCCTGCATTACTCAAGTAGAGAATATTTAAGTGCACTTGCGTGAGCAGCCACTTGGGAATTTGAGGCCCCACTTTGCAAAAATTCATGAGAAATTGTTCGAGCTGAAAGGAGGAACCCAATCAGAGGCCAGGTTCAAAACCAATGAGTTACCAGACAAGTCTAAATAACCCAATTTAGTAAGCTCCTTGAAATGTGCCTCAGACAGATATCCATCGAAAGAGTTGCTGCTGAGATCTAAATAGGCAAGCTCTGAGAGTCCTCCAACACATCTTGGGATGGTGCCATTTAACATATTCCAGCTGAGATCTAGCTTTTGCAACGACGAGAGTCTCTCCAAAGATGAAGGAAGTGGTCCAGAAATAGAGTTCCCTGATAGAACAAGAGATTTGAGATTTTTAAGATCCCATAGCCAATCTGGAAGATGACCGGCAAGTGAGTTACGAAATAAATTCAGGTCTTGCAAACTATTTCTAACGCATCCCGAAATGTTTCCTCCAAATTCTTCCAGGCTAATGGTGAGATTACACCCAGAAATATCCAATCTCTGCAGATTACATAGGCTTCCAACTGCTTTCGAAATCCCACCTCCACCGAGTTGAGAATTGCTAGAAAGAATAAGCTCCCTTAGAGATGTCAGACTCCCTATGGCATCTGGGATGGATCCGTACATTCCACTATCTGACAGGTCGAGAGTTTGCAGGCGACTGAGGTTGAGCAAACAGTAGTGCATGGATGATGATTGGATATTGTTAAGGGAAAGATCAAGTGAATTTAGATTCTCAAAACTCCCAATCCAATCAGGAAGACCTTCCAGGTGGCTGAAATCATACCACCAAAGCTTGAGCTCTTGTAGACTGTTTCTTAGGCATCCAGAGACAGTACTCCCAAATTGAAATTTTGCCAAGTACCTGCCGTCGGTTGTAGGTGTAGCAGCGTACAATTCCAGAGTTTGCAATTTGCATAGGCTCTCTAGAGTTGGGGGTAGCCCATCACCATCATCGTCCATGGTGAGAGTGCTCAGGGATCCCTTCAGGTTCTCGATAGGTGCTGCTCGGAGGCCACCAGAAAAAGCATTTCCGGCAAGATAAAGATGTTGGAGACTGCTCAGATTAAACAACCAACGGGGCACCTTGGATTTGATATGGTTCCATGAAAGATCGAGAAGGCGGAGAGACGTGAGATTGACATGATGCTGAAGAGAGAGCGATGAAGAAGATGATGACATACCGAGTTGGCATCCAGATAGGCGTAGGTAAAGCAGGGAAGGGAGCATGTTGAGGTGCTGGAGCCATGGGGTTGGCGCACTAAACTGAATACCACTCATGTCGAGGTCTCGCAGATTAGTAAGACGAGAAAACCAACGAGCATCATCCACTATCAGCTTATAGCCATAGGAGAGGTCTAGAGAGCGCAGAGAGGAAAGATTGCCAAGATGATGGGGTACGATTCCATTAAACCCCGCGTTGGAGAGGCTCAGATATTTCAAGTGCTTGAAGTGACTCAGGAATATGGGGATGTTCATGGGGATGTTCACGGTGAAACTCTTGAAATAGCTAAGATCCAAGTGCCTTAGATGAGTGAGATTGAGAAGAGATGGACCCAGCTCACCGGCCAGGATTTGTTTATGTCCCGAAGCGGAGTACGGTTGGGCGGTACTGAGGTCGAGGCGGATGACATGGCCGGTGCGGTTGTCACACCCCACGCCAGCCCAGCCACAGCAGTCCTCTCCTGCATCATCACGCCAAGAGGACAGCCGATGCCAGGTATCTATGAGGCCTGCTTTGAAACGCAGAAGGGCATGCCGCTCTGCTTCTGGGCAGCGAACGATCGCACCGGTGGCCGCCGTGGAGATATCGTCAGCTTTGCTCGAGTGAATCCATTGCACGGCATGCAAGAGCACCATGAATAGAAGAAGAACCGTAGGAGATTTAGTAGGAGATGCCATTGTGATCGACTTGAGCTAATTAGTACGTTAAGATCGATTGTCACCACACCTCACTGCTCCATTTATCTATACGAGCATATAGATAAATGCCAGGGAGTACTTCCTAGAAGGGTAGAACCGTAGAATCCAGGTAATTGAATACTTCGATGACGCCTATCTGTTTATACTTGCTTGAATACGGCATTTGCAGCGTGGATATTTGAATACTTCGATGACGCCTTTGAAGATATCTCAAAGCCCTACTCGTTTCACCAGGTCTCGTAATTTGACAAATGCGAGCACTATTGGCAAGAACCAGACACTAACTTATTAAATCTGAATTTGTAGATGACTGTAGTTTCACCTGGTCACCTTCTGTGATTGGTTGATAAATCTCATGACAACCCTAAAATTACTGCCAGTTGATGATAGAAAAAATCCTATCGAACACATGTTATTGTTGGATAAATCTCATCGTAGAAAAGCAAAAAGAAAAATTTCAAGATAGACATTTGGAGAACGAACAGTAATCATTTAAAGACCAAAGAATTCATTCTCAATGGCTGAAAGTTCATCATCATAACACGAGCCAAGCTTGGAGAATTATATGACAAGAATGGATCTTTACCATAAAATAAAGAATCCAAAAAACAAAGCCAATTATTGGAGAATCTAATTCTTGATGTAATAAAACAAGACAAGCTACGATTTGAACTCCCTTCCCACTGCCATCTAGAAATCATCCATTCATCAACCAAACCCAAGATCAAAATTTGAAAGAGTATATACACAAAAACCCAATGATAAAGATAGCATCAAGATCAAGAACAATAATCATATAAGTTGAACTCTAAATACTACTAGAAGTCATTGGAATCCCTTAAATTAAACAAAAAAAACCCCAAACCCCCCAAGAATTGCTCATCAATTTCATAGCTGTAGCAAGTACAGGAGCGTCAATACTAGTATCCCTGCTTGAAGCAGCTCTTATGATGGCTATAGGTTGTCAGAAAGAAAGAATGAGGAAGCTTTGCTGTGGGCTTCATTTTTCAGGAACAAGGGGGCTATAAACAGGGTACCACATACTGCGAGCTACATGTTCCGTTGTCTCGTCCTGAAACAGTATACATTCCGAAGAAGTGGATTATTGTGCTTTATTTATTAACCAGCACAGAGAATCAGACTATATATAGAGACAATGTAGGCTAACACAGCAAATCTAAGTCAGAAAGGACGCTATCCGTGTACCTTCTTTTTACTATGTAGACTCACAAGGCAAGGGGAAAAAAACACTTAACATACCTTTGACATTTGCATCGACTCTTTCAAATCCATATTGTCATGTCCTTCGGCAAGTTGTTCAGAAAAAGCAGCACACACAACAGCTGCTCTAACTTGTGCAGTTATGTGCCTAATACTGCACAACATGGAAACATCTATGATATATGCACCTTTACAGCCAAATACTTGCATCTCACGTAATGCACAATTAGAATGACTTTGAAAGATCTGTCACACTTATGGAGAGAGAATTTTGATTGATTTTTTCTAGTACCTGCTAAATTAGCCCACCGCCCTACCAGAGATGTAAAAAGGCGGCACACACGGAGACAATTTCTTTTTGGCATGCTGTTGATTAATCAGGAAGCATCATGCCTTCTTTTAGTGACGTCCAACTAGTATTCTGGACATAAAATACCAGAAATTACTTGTTAGATCTCAGATCTAATAATCCATTTAATGTTGGTTATTGCCCATTAACTATCTTTTCTGGCCACTTACCACTAGGGGTGGCAATCCAGGTCATGACTCGTGAACCTGACCCGACCCGACCCGAGATAAACGGGTTTGGGTTTGGTATAATCGGGTTCGGGTCATAAACGGATCGACCCGTTTATGACCCGTGAATAAACGGGACGGGTCGGGTCGGGTTGACCCGCGGGTTAGGCGGGTCAACCCGTTTACTCGTTTAAGTTTTAAGCCTGGCTAACCTCCTCTCTCCTCCGTTCATTTTTTTTCCCAATCTCTTCTCACCCTCTCTTTCTCCCCCGATCGCCTCTCCAGATCTCCTCTGCTTCTCCCCCGATCGCCCAGCCACCCTTCTTCTCCGTCTATCTCTTCTCCCCCGGCTACACCGCGAACGGCGACCCACCTCTCGACGGTGACTCTCGAGGCCGATCTCTTCTCCCCCGGCTTCACCGCGAACAGCGAACCACCTCTCGACGGCGACCGTCGCGTCCTCGCCTCACTCCAACATTATCCCAACCCATCCATGGCTGAGATCCCCGACGCCATCCCCTCTCCTCCGCACCTCCTCGGCTAAAAGCCTAAAACCCTAACCTGCGCTCCCCACCTCTCGACAGTGACTCTCGAGGCCGATCTCTTCTTCCCCGGCTTCCTCGAGACCGATCTCTTCTCCCTCGGCTTCCTCGAGGCCAATCTCCTCCCCCGGCTTCACCGCGAACGGCGAACCACCTCTCGACAGCGACCGACGCAGCCTCGTCCCACTCCAACCTCATCCCAACCCATCCATGGCTGAGATCCCCGACGCCATCCCCTCTCTTCCTCCGTGCCTCCTCGGCTAAAACCCTAACCCGCGCTCCCCACCGATCTCCTCCCCTCCCAACTACGTCTTGGCGTCGACGATGAAGGCGAGGGTAACCGGTGGTGAAAAGCGGTTGGCGACGGTAGAGAGGAAGGAGGTCGATGGAGAAGAAGATAGGCGGCGAAGATTGGATCTCTGGATGTCCTCCCCTCCCAGCTTTGGTTTTTTTTTTGTTTTTTTGTTTTTTTTTTGGCTCTCCTTCATTCACGCCATGAGAGCATGAGATGAGAGGTGGGGAAGGAGCATCAACTGGCGATGGAGGCTCTGGCTGGTCGACGGGAAAGAGGTTGGAGGACCCGACCCAAACCCGGACCCGACCCGTTTAATAAACAGGTTAGACGGGTCGGGTCAGGTTGACTCGTTTATAAACAGGTTGGGTTCAAGTTTGAAAATTTGACCCGTTTATTAAACGGGTCCGGTTCGAGTTGAGCCTTTTGGTCGAGATATTGGGTCTCGACCCGACCCGTGAACCCAACTTGCCACCCCTACTTACGACTCTAGACCAGTAACCCCATACCACTCTACTAATGGTTGTTGCCACTTGCCACTCTAGGCATGGAACGCACAGTTGGCATGCAAGTAAGGGGCACTCAATTGGCAAAACCATGGAAGCACAGATCAGCTGGATACCTTTTTCAGGGCGGAACCAGCCTGAGCTGAATGAATATAGTCATTAACACAGAGAAGACTATTCTAGCTACAATGTCGATAAGTTTTAATCAATGGGGTCCCAATACACTTGTTAAGTATCACTCCAACCAAATTCTGACTTTGCAAGGAGTTGCAAGAAAATTGTGAAGGTTAACTTAGATGTCTGCTGGAAGCCTAGGAATATACAAAGTTTGCTTGCTGTCTATTCGAGAATCGAAAAGAATCGGTATAAGGAGATCGCAACAAAGCCTCAAGTTATGCTGCTATATCATTCTTTGGTCCGAAAAGTTGTGTCAAGGATTGTTCTCGAATGTAATCAGTATTTGCTACAAGAAATTGCATTTAGATGGGAGGAATATTTAATGATATGGGAAAGATACAAGGAATGAATTTGTGAAATATTTCAGGAACTATACTACAGATATAAATAAGAAAAGAAAACTCAAAACATAGAAATAGGGATGGGCGTAGTACCTAGAAATAGAAGGAAAAAGGATGCCTTTTTGGATATCCTCATCTGTGATGTATGATGCAAGGCTGTCCAACAAAGCTAGGTCAGAAATAAGACTCACCACAAAAAGTAGGAAACGTAAGTTCTATTGCAAGGATTATTCTGGGATAAGTACAAGAACATATTTAAAGCAACAGGAATTGTATAAATGATGCAAGCCATACATAGATAATTAAATCCCGTTAATTCTCCTCAAAATCTGCCACTTAAGTTCCAAAGTATGATCAGCTGGAATCATTATGCAGAACCATCTAGAACTACTAAGACCAGATTCTGCAGCTTCTCATCATTTGGCTATCTACACCGATAGATTGGATATCCAAGACCTCCTGTCCACACCACTATAACGGCATTGTTAGAATAAAACACCGTAGCATGAGTGGACTCCTAAATCAGAGTACAAGGATCATTAGATCGACTGTCTTGACGATTACTACTTATTACCCTGATTCAAAAGCAACTGATACTCAATTTACATGGTCACATCTAATATGGCTAATTTAACATAAATTTTCATTGCCAACCATGTTTAAGTGGCATTACCAACCCTGAGCCCGCGAAGCAATTAAAGTAGGGTTCTTTCAGTTGGTTAAACCTCTCACTTTCATCTCTAGATGGCTTTAAAAGAAAGATTATGTCATTTGAAAGAAGAAAGTCAACATCTGATATAAAACAACACATTCCGGACTTCTCTATCATTAAGGATACGTTCTTTATATACTCCATACTGCCTCTACTAACTGATTTTTCTAGCTTAATCTTTAATATAATCATATCCTTGCGAGAAGATTGCTGAGTGTTATATCCATATTGCAAGAAAGCAAACTAATTCATGTCGAGTAAGCTGCGTACATTCCTAACTCCACTTTTAGATATAAAGCCATTATGCTCAGATATGAAGCCACTATGCTTGCTGGATCACTTTCCATTGGATAAGAACCAATACAAAAGCTTAGTGTATGTGTTATTTTTGTTAGGTTACTTTCGAATCTGCCGATCATAGACCTCATACAATAGTAAGTTGATAATATATCGGAACACAACCTACATATATCAAGCCTAAATAGATTCATGCCCTTAGACATAACCTCCTGCAGAAATGTTAGCACATGTCATCTGGTTTTTTAATGTTTACAAGAGCTTCATTTCTTTGCAAGTTAATATTACAAATTTGGTTATAATGGCCATGCTCAAACTCAAAACTTTAGCCTAATGAAACACTAAGATAACCCATGAAAGATCTTCTTTGAATATCAGCTTAGAAAGAAACTAGGTTGGGGAGTGGATAAACAACTATGTAAATAGATACATGTTATTGGCTTGATTAACATACCCTACTTTCCCATTTCCTGTAGGTAGATAAACAACTATGTAAGACTGCATTCTAATTTCAGAGTAGTCAAAGAACTTCAAGGAGAAGAGAGGGCAAACCCAAAGAAACATTTTCGAAAGGGCTTCCACTAGCAAAAACAATGTTCTCTCCAGCAAATTTGAATGCATCCAATTGATAAGACGTGAAAAATGCATAAATTACCCTTTTAATTTGGCCTTGTTAGTCTCCGAGCAATGCCTCACTGACTATCCTTACCCCATTGTAGGTACAAGAGCCCTCAACGAAAATTGGATCAAGTTTGGAGCGAAAACGAACTCATTTGGGCAATTCCAGGACAAAGAAGATCGATCTATTGAAGAATGATCGAAACTTTAAAGACATCAAGAAGAAATCCAACCTGAGGAATAAAGATCGATCTTCACAAGCTAAGAAGATCAATCTTTTCTGTGCAAAAGAGATGACAGAGAGCAACAATTCAAAAGATCGATCTTCTATAGGAGCGGCCAAGCACACGAGACAAAAGATCGATCTTCTCCTCTATGAAGATCGATCTTTCCTTACCAGCTCAGCAAAATCAACGGCCCAAATCTAATCCGAGTGGGGGAGGCTCCTAGGCTATAAATAGACCATTTTGGGGAATTTTGTAAATCCTCTTGTACTCTTTCTTATGCCCTTTCCTCTTTTGACTTTTCCCCACCCAATTTAGAATAGGATCTTTTGGAGGAGATTCATGGGAGAAGAGCTTCATAAACCTTCATCTATGGATCAATCCCTCAAGATGAGTACTTAAACTCCTAGCCTAGGGATTCTTATGATGTAATAAGGGTTTCCATTAGGGATTTTTGGGATTTAGGGCTTGTAGACCTTCTTGAATGGTTTATATGGATTGATCTTGATTTCTATATGAATTTGATGTTAATTTCAACTGTGGATGATTGGATTGCCTAGGTGTGCTCTAGATCTAGGTCTTTTGCATGCTAGGGCTTGAATGGATCCTCTTATAAGAGGGATTCATACTAGAACCATGGATTCTCTCATGGTTAGGGATTCTAGTCCAAGAGTGGAATAGGTTATGGTGCTAGAACCATCACAAACCTATTACTAACCCTCCACCCATCCGATCTTTGTAGTTTTGGCCATCAAGGTGCTAGAACCATCTCGATCTCACACCTAGATCCATACTACGATTGCTTTCTTGCGACGATTCCATCCTAACTAGAGGATTCATTAGCGGCGATCGAAACTCATCATTAGGTTAAAGCATGCAAATTTATAGGAAATCTCTTTTATGATTTCTTATAGTTCTTTACTGAAGGACTAGGAGAGGCAACAATTCATTGTAGGATTAGAGATTGCAAATATTGCTGGCCGAGAAGAATCTGACTCTTTCATAGCCTTAAGGACCTGCATAATTAGGGAAAAAAACCCTTACAATCTGAGTGATTGAATTTAAAGCCACTAAACACCACGTATATGATCTAAAATTTCAGTAATAGAGCAAGAGAAGTCTAATAAGTGGATGCATGTTCACAGCATTTGTCCAAGACTGCGTGCATGTGAGCGCGCGTGCCCGCAGATACATTAACACTTAAATCAGCATTAGATGCAAAAGTGGAACCAAATTGCATGCTATTTCTAATTATGAGATGCTAAGATGCTAGAACAATCTGAAAAAGTAATCAACTCACATACAGCAAGTAAAATGTGCTTGGTACTTTTGGGTGGAGTACTTACCTCATTATTAATCTGATGTGCACCAAGACATTAGTCGTGAGAATTAAATGGAGAAGCACAATGCCAACTTCTGGCTAATAATTGAGCAAATTTTACATGCGATGCTCTAGTTCACAGTTCACAGGTAATAAGGCAGATTACGTATGATTATAGCCTCACAGATGATAAAAAAACAGTCTTCTAAAGTTCAGCACGATTGGAAGGTCAAAACATGCAAGGTTTTACCACTTCCAGGAGGGTAGCTCCCTTTTTAAGACCATCCTCCACTGGATCAATCTCTCTGGCAAAAGGAGCTGTGGCTGGATCAATGTTCTTCCTTTCTTTCGTGACGAGTCCCTGCATGCACCAAAAAGCATGTTAGAGCTCAAGTTTTCTCCAGCAATCAAAACCCTGGAAAAAACCGAATATGATTTCAGGAAAAGAAAAATAATTTTTTTTATTATTAGTTGAGACTTTTACCCCGGCTTTCATATTTACCATATTTAGAACAATATGGTGAAATGACAATTTGAAGGAATCCTTTACGGACCAACAAGCTTAACTATGGAATTTTCAATGTGACCAACATTATGCCATTTTCAAGTGATGCCTATAAAACACAGCTAATATGTATCATTTCTGCATGAAAATTGCTAATCCTCTCGCCAAGAAAAGCAATGGGCTAAGGTTAGTATTTTAAAAGCATGCCACATCTTGAAATAAGATACTGCCGATATATGGTTTACAAACCAAATAAAAAGCCATTTGAGAAAAGCATTACTAAAGAGAGAGAAGCACACATATTTGTCAAGGAGCCAGAACTGCTGGTGTGCTTTCTTGTTTTCATCACTTCCAGTCATTCTAGAAGCAGCCTGGTGAGCCATATTAAGCACCCCTATCCCTGCACTGAGCATCAACCAAAAGCAAAACTAAGTATTCAACTAAAATTTCTAAATTCTCAAGGAAAGCTTTTCCACTGAATTTCTTTAATTTCTTCTAAACATAGCTGTTACTGCTGAAGGAGACATACCTCCCAGCTCCAACTACGATGATTTTCTGCTTTACGAAGTCTGTTATTGGCCGACCCTGTGCTCTTACAGCTCCAAATAGTCCAGCTAGTGCCACACCGGCTGTTCCCTAAAAGATACAGTGGAAGAAAAGAAAAATTAGCAAAAGATTCATATGGCTAGCAAACTATACTCCATAGAAATATGCTAGCAGACAATAAAATTACGAGTCCATCCTTGGGATGGGCAAACAAAATTGACACGCTGGATACCACGAAGGTTAACCTGTATGTCATCATTAAACATGCAAAATCTTTTGCGATATCGCTGAAGAGTTTCAAATGACCACTTAATTAATTTGGAAGTCCTTGAACTCTGATTTCAGAAAAAGAATCTCTACTAAGCAGCTATAATGAAAACCAAATAACTCCAAAGTATGCTGTTTCGAAAAACCAGTTATTTTACCTGTATAACAGCCTTTGGCCAACGTGCAAATGCAGCCTCGACGAATTCATCAACAATTGCCAAGTACTCATCACCTTCCAGCCTAGGTTGTCGTAATCCTAAATCCGAGAATACAATTGTTAATAACATTAAAGAAACATCAGCTTCTATCTGATAAAGTCGCCTTCTCTTAGTGCAAAATATAGCAAGCTATATTATAGTAGTCGAATAGAGTGAAGAAGCATACCTAAGTGGATAAAAAGTACGGGATTCTGATTTATGAGCGATTGTCAAATTGGATAAAGTCAGCAGGGGGATACTGATCTATGAAACAATTGTTAAATTGCATATAGGCTCGTCAGAGGAAGAGTTTGTTATTTATGTCAAGAAAGAAACTCCCAGAGTTCTGCTATAGTTGTGGGAAAGAGGGAAATGAAGAGGTCTACTATCAAGGACCTATCAAAGTCTAGTAAAATGGCAAATTCTTACTCTTTACTACTGCCTCACTGCATATGTACAGAAAGAAATTGTTAATTGGGCTACTTTTCTGGGGATTAAATATTAGAGTTATAGAATCAAGATTATAGTGCACTTTAATAAGTAAGACCCAGAATCACTTTGCGAGTTCAAAAATACCAATTCGATTAGATTTTCAGGAGAAAATCCAGCAAAAGCAGAAGGAAACATTAGTTGCTATGTCTAAACCGTACTATTGTTATCTGTTAGGGTTATGCTTTTTCTCTGTTTGACTGATACTCATAGGCAGATATATTTTATCACTCATTCATACAATGAAGTAAAGCGTCTTCTTTAGCTGCACCTTTCATCTGGAACTTGCTCGAGGTGTGGCAAAAATGCATGGTAATAATTCCTACTACTATTACCATAGACCTTATCACTGACGACCCAGCACTTGAAGTTTTACCGCATCAGAGTTTCTATTCAGTGAAGCAACTCTGCCTATGAAGACAATATTGCTCGTACCAATGCGTCATTCTATTCGTCCATTATTCTTCCCTCCCTTCTTGAGAACATCTGTTTATACAGTATTGTGACCAATATGCATACACTAGCAAATAAAAGAACCACTTCTGTAGTATGAATGCATCTAATGTGTATATTATGATCTACTCATTTTGCGCCAATCAATGAACTTCTGTGAAGATGTTTTTCAGATATGAAATTGGTTCCACCCACTGCTTTATCCTCATATGTGCACTAAACACTGAAGACATACTATCTTTAATCGGCAAAGAAACAGTGGAGACATTCTACCTTTAATCATAAAAGTTCATCATATCACTCACAAAGGTTATCTTCAAGAAGATTTTGATTGTTCGTTCCAACATCAAGCATGACTGGAAGTACCTGCCAAAAAAAAAAGAAACAATTGAGTTGAGTATACAAAGGTGAAGTATATGATAGGGTCGACAGAGGGTCACAAAATATTTTAATGTTGTGCATATAGAACTAACATGATCAGATAGTATCTTGCAACACATAAATTGTGTGACTGCATGCCAACATATGGATGCATGCTTGTTTACCAAAGTGAGTTCAAACTTACTCTTTGTGGATTTATGCCAGCTGCAGCAACATACATATCGAGCTTTCCAATTGGTATTCCTATACCCTGAACACCTAAATCTCCAAGGCCCAGAACGCAGCTCCCATCTGTTACGACTATCATGTCTACCTGAGATTAATAAGTAGCATAATGTGCAACTGAATAGATACAAGCAGCTTCCAGTTCAGAAGTGAATGGAAGTTTCAAAGCAATGCAGTACAGTTGGCGACCGAGATCGATGCATATTTATAGAAATTTTAATGCAAGAGAAAATTTTCCGGTCCATAACACTGCAAAATATGCAAGAGCATGCTGCAATCACATAGCTTCATAAATATAAAAATGAAAGAGGAATAGATTTTGCTAAATGTTGTAATTTATGATCCGCCAGGGTTAACTCCAATGCACCAGTTAGAAAGGCACCGTTGTCCTACTCACTGGATGCACATGACAAACGAAAGTTTTCATTGTAAATGGCAATAGAGAATGATTTTACTGATTATACAAGTACACCCTGGATAGGAGACAAGTCTCATAGTCATTGGCTCAAGTGTGAAAGGCATAAACCACCAAAACTCTATGTCTCCTAATGGTGATAGGCATAGTTCCTCAAAGCAAGATGATGGCTTTTCATGGAATACAGAGATAAAGTTTGCTGAAACGAATCATAAAAACAGACGTTTTTCTCGATGAAATAATTTTTTTTGAGAAAAATAGGAACCGTA
Organism: Narthecium ossifragum; assembly: GCA_963920575.1. Lineage (NCBI taxonomy): Eukaryota > Viridiplantae > Streptophyta > Magnoliopsida > Dioscoreales > Nartheciaceae > Narthecium > Narthecium ossifragum. The sequence goes on from OY986974.1 coordinate 22,458,372, forward strand.
TCCTACACTAGCTATCACCAACAAGCATGAACATGCTGTGAATATACATCCTTACTCATAATATGATGCATGAGAAAGAACAAAAGTATCATAAAACTCACTAAAACGATCATATTGCTGTTCAAATAAATTTTTCTCAGAGATTTGGTCCCAATGCATGACAGCTCAGGCTTGAACTAAAATATGTCAGCTCAGAAAACTCACTAATACAATATGCTTGCTCCAAAAGTGCATCGAGGGCTCACCATGCTTTAAAAACTTACGAAATTGTAAAATGAGTCAATTATGAGTCTCTCCAGCCAACTCCTTGGTACTTTTATACTGCTGCTTCTAATTTTCTACTTCAAATACAATATGCTTGCTCCAAAAGAGCATCGAGGGCTCACCATGCATAGGCTCTCTAGAGTTGGTGGTAACCCATCACCATCATCATCCATGCTGAGAGTGCTCAGGAATGCCTTCAAATTCCCGATAGGTGCTGCTCCGAGGCCACCAGAAAAAGCATTTCCGGCAACATAAAGATGTTCGAGACAGCTCAGATTAAACAACCAATGGGGCACCTTGGAATTGATAGAGTTTGATGAAAGATCGAGAAGGCGGAGAGACGTGAGATTGACATGATGTTGAAGAGAGAGCGATGAAGAAGATGATGACATACCAAGTTGGCATCCAGATAGGCGTAGGTAAAGCAGGTGAGGCTTGGCTGTGGTTCATTTTGTTTCTTCTGGTCATGGGCTTTGTTGTGAGAAAGTGCTTTTGTATGGTCTTAGTTGTATGCGTATTATTATGTTTGTGTCGTATTACGGGGTTATGATGTAAACTTAGGGGGTTGTGAAATAAATAAAATTTGGCCTCTTAATCTTTGCTTTTGAGTAATAAAGGATTTGAACAAACCAAGCCTTCTTCCAATGAAGAATCACTTGGAGGGCAACTGATGGGAGCAGTTTAGTATTCAAAGAAATAAACACAATGTTGGGACTTTGCCAATCATTAAAAACTTAAAAGGGTACGATTCACGTCACAGCAGTACTAATGAGAAACTAGTAAACAAAATAATTAGCAAAGGCATCTATTAAGCCTTAGTCAGTCTATTAAGTATAATAAAGGAATGTATAAATTCATCAAAGAATCTAAATCAGTATATCAATTAAGATTTGACAACTAATAGAAAAGAAGAACTTTGTAATGTTTTCCTTTACTTGGTGCATAAAGAACTGGCCAGTGACTAGATTGCTGCATTATGGTAGCACCTAGGGATGTTTGCGTACTTACCACCAAGACTTCTGATTTACAAGGTTGCCATTGCAAGAGAGTTGGGTTCAAGAATCAAAGAAAGCATAAAAATTCTTCAAAAACTCAACAAGCTGTTGCAAACAACCAAATAGTTCTAGTCAGTAATTTCTACTGGCTGTTAACCTCCAATGGGAGATCCAAGTTAACACTGATGAGATTCCGTTTGGTGTGTATTGAAGAAATATAATTTGCAATGTAGAAGTTCTGTCATCAGAAAGCAGTAATGTCGCATAAGGTGTGAACTACCAGCAGTTTTCTTCTTTAACCCTCAAATCACTCAGATGTTTTCACAAAAAAATAACATCTATCAGCATGTATGTATTGGCCAATTTTCAAGTGAACAAGTCACTCAGGGTCTTGTGTACTACCTAACTGATGACACTATTTCCCCTGTAAGATGTTGTTCACTCTGAATTTTGTTCTTATAAAACCTCAAAACTAACATGAAATCTTATTAAAGGCTTAAAGATATGCCAATGTTTCAGATTGTTCATATATAAGCACAATATCAGAAATAGTAAAAGAAACCTCATCCAAATGATCCAAGTATAGGAAATTCTCTAGTCCTTAACAGAAGCATAGGAAAAGTAGGTACTAAAAGCTAGGTGATCAAAATGTGCTATGTTGTTGGTGAGAGAAGAAGACATGTAAATAACAAGATTGGCACAAGATTGAAATGAAAACAAATGCTCGTTAGAAACATGATAAGAAGTCAATGATGTGCGAGCAACAGAAGACTTACGAGTGGAGTGGGAAAACAGATTATTATTGTCTCTTCAACATCTTTAAGAAATAGAAGCAGCCATTTTCAGATCGTACAAAAAGACTATGCTCTGCTTAAGATGGAAGCTGATGGTTCCAAACTGATGGACAACAATAATAAACCTAAGAATGATGGAGGTGTACATTATTATCTTCCAAAAGCTCACCAGGAGACAGTGCTGATCGAGGCTTGCATCTGCCCTCCCAAAATTTTCAACACTTACTTACCTCTACTAAACTAGAACCCAATGAACTTCAGACTTTCCGAGCATCATACAGGATACCTACCCAAATCCCTGAACAAAATAGAGTGCCCTCAGACGGCACACCATGATAAAAAATTCTGATCCGCCATTGGCATGGCCATGTTAGAGAAACAAAGCATGATGATTAGTTATTGTGACCTCAAAATACAAACTCCCTGTAGCAATCTCTTCAAAAAAAGGAAATCAAATCTCCAATAAGTTTACGATCATTTACAGAACATCACCACATTGAAGGCACATAGACTTGCTCCTTTAAATTCTGAGTAGCACTCTCAGATGGAAAACCTCTTACAGCACCTATCGTCCATTGTGATATAATCCCTGCAGCAATGGCAAATCTGATTTGCCTTTCCAACATATCCTGATCCTCATACATCTCTGGGTGCGTTGTCAGCTTTCTCATCATTCCAGCTACAATGGCATCACCAGAGCCTGTTCGATCACATGTAAATGGTGTTATAAGCACATCCTCTGTTCCTATAACTGCACCGTCAAACTTCGGGGTATAGTAATGGATTCGTAGCGTCCCATCTGTTACGAACAATATCTTAATTCCATCATGCCAAAGAGGCGCAATCTCCTCTCGCGTGTAATGATAGTAATCTCGTTGCTTCGTTGTCTCCTCATAGGAGTCACAATAATATTGAGGAGTATAGTTTCGCTTCTTCTCATAGTACTCTTCATCCAAAAGGAATTCCAGCTCCTGTTTTGAAACCTCAATGAGGTCAGCCTGGCTCCATGCCTTCTTAATAACTTCCCTTGAATCATCACGAGACCTCCATAAGGGCAATGGCAGGTTCAAATCAAAGAATACCTTGCTATCATACTTCTTTGACAACTTAATGGCTCTAAAGAGGGCCGGATGCAATTCTGGAGACAAGAGAACTGCTGAATTGAAATGGAATATCCTTGCCTGCATAAAACTTTACATGAGCTCCAATCCAGGTTTCCAATCAATGCCCTTCAACTGGAGGAAATAAAGCTTTCATACATTTTAGCTGCAACTCTACCTTATTTTCTTCTAATTGCTAAAGAATTCAGAATATAAAGCCAGAAAATTTGCAAAACAACAGAATTGATTTGAGAACGTATTCAAAGATCCGACTCTTAAGAAAAGGGAATAAGGTTCGTGGATTACCTCTTTCAAGACTGCTACATCAACCTCGGGCCTCGAGAATGAATCCTCAGCACAAACTTTCACGGTCTCCACCACCAGCCTCTCCCCTTGGGCATCATCTCGCAATCGAATTCTCATGTAGGAAGCCGCAGTCTTTACATAAGGATCAATCTTGACGGCTCGAGTTTGGACTTTCTCCACATTCATATTATACACCAGATCGTTCCCATAGTCATCATCCCCAACCTTGCCCATGAAAGCCGCACGGCCACCGAGCCGAACGTGGGAGATCGCCACATTGAATGGGGAGCCGCCCGGTGCCCGCACGAACTCCGGCGGGCTCCACTGGAGCTGCTTCCAAGTTGAGTACTGGTCCGGATGCATCTGGCGCCCGGCGACGCGGACGGTCGGGACGAACTCCTTTTGCGCCGCACCAAAGCAGCAGATCAGCGGCGGGGACTCGAATGGGAAATCCATCCCATCATAGAACTCCTCATCGTCCTCCTCCCCCTCCTCCTCTATAGTTAGAGGTTGCTTTTGCTTCGATTGGTTTAGGATGTTTCTCTTCTGCCGGTTTTACTTTCTGGGTTCGCCTTGGTTTCTTCTCGGAGGGGCTGGAGCTCGTTGAGGCCTTCTTTCGGCCCCGACGAGTGGGCTTGAGGGATGCTGGTAGAGCACCGTTCGCATAATCAATGGAGGCGCTACAACTTTGCATACGAAATGGTCTAAGGCCCTCATGCAATCTCGAGCTCGCATGGCTACTTCGCCATTCGCGAGGACTGGAAGCGCCTAAAGCTCGATGGCACGGGATGGGAAATGGGACGGCGGCCATTGCGGCGAACAATGACTGGCTCATCTCCTCCCCTTTCAACGCCACGCCTCCATTGTCACTGGTTTATCCAGTCTATTTTGGTGCTGGTAAAGCTGGACTGGCTGGGTAGGATGGGCCTCAAAGCCCACTTAGTTGCCCATGACTCCATGAGCGGATCCGAATCCATCAACATAAGTAGATCCATCGGTTCTATGAGATTTAGGGCATGTTTGGTTCGAGTGGGTGCATCGCACGGTGCCTCCTGATGCACCACTCTCCTATTTGATTAGCGGTGCAAGATCTGATACATGCATCTGACAATGCTTTTGATGCACTCGAGGGTGCATCGTATGAAATGGCCATCATTTTGGCCGTTTCATACGACGCACCCGAGTGGTGCACCCCCTCGTCCATCCGCGAGAGCACCCGTAATACCTGCACAGTCCCCAACTTTCAATAAATTTATGTAAACATTAAAATCATGTGAACATTATTTTAATCTCAATAAAGTCATTATATTATTTTAATCTCAATAATATATATATTGTTTATATAATGTTCACATAATGATGTAATAAAATTAAAATTGAATATATATTTACATTAAAATTAAATATATTATTTTAATATATGATACAACAAAATTGAATATATATATACATTAAATTTAATCTTAATAAAGTCATTAAAATTTTAATATATATAATATATATTAAAAATTTAATGTATATATATATATTCAATTTTAACTTTATTGCATCATTATATGAACAATATATATCTATATATATAAGATCAAGCGACAGTTACTTTTATGACTCAGATTATGACTCATCATCTGAGTCATAAAATTATGCACGCGTGGCATGCATTTGTGGCATAAGATTGTAACTAAATAAAGCAAAAGGGAGAGGATAGAGGGATGACATGGCGTACACGTGGCATAAGTTAGTTATTATAGAGATAGAGGGAGATAGGAGAGAAAGAGAGAGCGGAGGTGAGTAGTTAGCCGTGCCAGGTGGCACGGGCCCACCATATACTACATATTATTGAGATTAAAATAATATAATGACTTTATATATATATATATATATATATATATATATATATTGAGATTAAAATAATATAATGACTTTATTTAGATTAAAATAATGTTCACATAATTTTAATGTTTACATAACTTTATTGAGATTAAAATAATATATATATTATTCATATAATGTTCACATAATAATGCAATAAAGTTAAAATTTAATCTATATATTTATATTATTCATATAATGTTGTGAATATTATATATATATATATATATATATATATATATCTATTATATAAGGAAGAGCGGTTTTTGAAATGTCTTAACTATAAGACATAACGAGCGGTCCAGATTTATCTCCAAACACATCTAACGGTCCAGATTTCATCATCAACTTTAAGATCCCCACCCAAA
>OY986974.1:22464270-22735417 GCA_963920575.1 Narthecium ossifragum
GCGTCGGCCTCGCCCCACGCCGTCGGCCACATCTCGCCAACGCCACCGACCTCGCCCACGCCACCGACCTCGCCCCACGCCATCGGCCACCCTCTCTATTCCCTTTACAAGACCTCGCCCCACGCCGTCAACCAGGACCAACCCGAGAGGAGCTCCCTCTCTCATCTCTCTTTCCTCCGCTCCTCTAACCTTGCCAACCGCCTGAACCCAGCACGACGCCCAGGTAAATTACTTCAATCGCTCTTCCTCTTTCCGGGTCACTCTCCCTCTTCCCTAGATCTCTCACTCCCTCCCACTCTGTTTCGCCGCCAAACTCTCACTGGAACGTCATTCTGAGCTCCCTCTCTCCTCTCTCTCTCCTCCGCTCCTCTAATTTTATTCCCAGCAAGAAGTCCCGCACTCAATAACCACACTGCTGCTCCCCTCTCCTTCCTCTCCTTCCTCTCCTCCCTCTCCCCCGATTCAAAACCCCAAACCCACCCCTCTCTCTTCCGGTGTCTCCCTCAACCCCGGCGACCACCCCCCTCTCCTCCCTCTCCTCCCTCTCCTCCCTCTCGCATCATCATCGACCTCTCTGCGGTTGGCGTTAGCGTTGTGGTCGGCGGCGCTGTGGCGGAGGAGGCGCTGAAGAACGACGTGTACACGACGGCGTCGTACGGGGATCTGGAGAAGTTCCAGAGGTTGTTGGAAAAGGAGGGGTGCTCCGTCTTTGAGCCCGACGGCTGCAGAGGACCGCCCTCCATAACCGCACCGCCGCTGCGCAGAACATTCTTGAGGTGCCTCCCTTCTCCGTTTCCGACTTCTAGATCCTTATTTCTCCTCTTCTATTTCCCCTCCAATCGATCTCTCTTTCTCAAAATGCCTATCGTGATTGATTGTGAAGTCTAAAAGTGAAAATTTCGATCGATGGAAGAAAGGGAGGAGGAGGCCTTCATCTTCGACGCGCAGACGATGAAGCGCATGGAGCTGCTGGTGCTCGGGACGCTGGAGTGGCGGATCACGCTCTTTAATACAAGTGATGGTATCCATGTAGAGAAACTTTCATTATACCCTCTGGTGTCACTGCTCCCGCATACACCTCTGGTGGTTTTTGGCCACGAGTTCAAGCTTCGGGAGAGCCATTGTTAGAGGTAAGGGTTTGGTTGGTTTACACACCCATAACCTGTTCGAAACTTTGTTTATATGAAAAGTTCTTCAATTTTTCCTAGAGATTTCTTTTTCCTACCCATATTGATAATTTCCTTGAAAATAGGTTCTTCATTGATGGGTTTCAAGTTTATTTTCAGTTTAAAATCCATCATAGAACATGGCATTTTGATAGAGAACGCCAAAGCCATCCCGACTGGAAGTAAATGCCGACGGGAGGAGAGGCACGAGAAAGATAAGGTGAACCATGCAGGTTCCATTTCTATGTTATAGATCTGAGATGATTAAATTCTGCACTTAAAAGAATTACCTTGGTTTATGTTGCATCTACCTCTAGCATAATTGATTCATGTTGCATCAATATCACTTCCTATCCATCACTTCTGATCTGCATGGATATAGCAGCTGCTATGCATGGATTCAGTTTTAACTTTAGCTTATGATTTTTGAATTACAGGAATTGTCTGAAGAGTTAGGGATTTATATGCTATCATTTGATAGGGCTGGGTATGGAGAGAGTTAGTTATCCAAACCCAAAAATGATGGCAAAAAGCACAGCTCTGGATATTGAAGAACTTGCTGATATGTTCAATCTGGGATCCAGGTTTCATGTTATTGGGTTTTCCATGGGAGGAGAGATTGTTTGGAGCTATCTCAAGTACATCCCACAAAGGTACAAATCATACAAAGGTTTCATGTTATTGGGTTTGTTTAGGAGGTTTTTATGAAGATTGGATGCCATAGAAAATGTCTCATTTGACTGTGTTTCGTTTATCTTCTACTCTGTTTCATAGAGCACGGGAAAAGCAAACTTCTTTCTTGACTGTTACTGAGCTATTCATATTTAGTAGTTGTGCATGGTCTGAATATTTTCGGTAATGTTTCACTTCTCTTTTGCTCCCTGCCCTTTACTATTACTCATTCAGTTTGGGCATGTTTTGAAATAGAGCATGGTACTTCCATTTTGTTTGACAATTTTGCGATAGATAAATTCATTTCATTCTCATAGTGCAACACCTGTTTCTTTAATTCATCCTTTCTTACTCTTCTTTGCGTGTGTAGTTTAATTCTACCTTTTTTATTCTTGATTCCTTCCTCTATATTTGCAACGGCTGCGAAGGAATGCTGGAGCAAAATACTAATATAAATGAGCCATGTAATGCAAGTGCAAGTGCTGGAGCTAAAATCAAAGAAACAGTGATGGCTAGGCTGCTTTTACTTCTGCTGTTTTATAGTGTATCAGCTACTTAACTTCTGTGTTGTTCTTCTTTATTATTAATAATGTAAAACATGGTCCCTTATAATAAAATCAACTATGATCACCCTAATTTCTTCAACCTCAACATGTACACCGAGATTGGTGTAACAAGGACGTAAATTATCTGATCACAGGATAACTACAACAACACTCTCCATGAAGAAAGAGTTAATAAGGTTGACATCCATCAGCAAATTGTCAGGATAATAACCAATATTTAGACCCCTAAAAGGAAGATAATTAAAGTGAATAAACACTCCCTGGTTTTGCCTCGATCTCTTCATCCAGATTTCCACTCCCTGGTTTTGGCTCCCTGTTTTCAGAGGTACGCTATGTGATTTTCTCCACTTCCTTTTCTGCTGTGAGTTCCAGTTTATGGTTTTACGATGATAATATATTTTGTTCCCTGCCCTTTATTATGCCTTGCAGATTTAGTCATGTTTTGAAATAGAGCATGGTACTTAGATTTTGTGAAATTTTAACTTTTTCTGTATGATATGTTTGTTACTACTGCCCAAATAATCAAGACCATGTTATAATTTCTCTTGCATGTGAACTTTCTCAAAGTGAAAGTGCATTTGGTTTGCATATTTTGATCATGCATTTTTACTAGCAAGGACATCTTGACGGATTGGAAGAGCGCAATAAAATGAATGGTTGCAATAGCTTGGTTTTCCCATATGTGTGCAGTTGCTACTGTGAATGGGTGCAATAGCTAGGTTTATTACTTGGTTTAACTATCTAAAAGGTTATAGTTGAACTATCTTTGATCGTTTTTATGATGTGTTTTTATATTATGCTTGATTTCTAAATCCATGCTAATTGGTTTGTTAAGTTTAGTATGTATTTGATATTGGTTTTGCCAATTGGTTAATTTTTTTTTAGTTAAGGAATTCACCTCTTTAGATCATCAGTTATCTGCAATTGGATTCTTAACAAGCAGTTACTAAAACCTATATGTTCGAAAAAATTAAGGACTAAGTAGTAGAATCCACTACTAGCAATCATAGATTCACAATCCATGAATACATGATTCAAGAAAAACATGACAGATCTCGAAATTTACCTAACCATATGTTTCGAATATGCTAACTTCAAATAATATAGCAATTCTTTGTGATGTGGCAGACTCTTATTCTATAGGATAGCAATTCTTTTCTTGCAGTTTCTAACACTCCATTGTTGTGGGGGCCAATGGGTTTGCTGGTGGATCATGCTGCTATCAATTATTGATTTTGTTGATTCACTTTCTAACACTTAGTAGTAGCCTTCTTGCTGCCCTCAAGCAAGTAACTGATTTCTCAACATGCATCAACCACTCTTTAAGTAACTGATTTCTTTTTCTTTTTCTTTTTTTCTCTCTCAGATTTTGAGTCGAAATGTGAATGTTTCAGCTGAGTTGTCACCTTAATGTTGGTAATATCTCTTATGAGGGTGTGTAAATGTAGGTAACCTGTATTTTCTCAATTGGCTTCAATGTGTAAATTTTCTTTCCTTGAGATGGTGTATGGTAGGTGTGTTATTAGCAAGTGCAGTATCATTTAGTTGTATGTTTTTATGTTTGCGTGGTTTGTGGGGTTTGTGGGGACAATGTTTGCCCCAGGGACAATGTTCGCCCCTTTTAACTGTGAATTAATTTTTGTATTTGATTTTTGTTGTAGAATTGTCTCATTTAAATCTTTGTAGCCGGGAGGTTCTGTCGAATTTTTTTGAAAAACAAAGGAATTAATGAATACAATATTACTACCTTTGTTCTCAACTAACTACTATCGGAAGTTTATTTTGTTCATTTTGAATTCACCAATTCTTTTATTAGTTGGTATGTTAAAGTTTGCTCCTTTTCTTATGTTTGCGTGGTTTAATTGAAAAAACATTTAAGAGTCACCTTCAGCCATTTAAGTTGCAAGAACCTTTAGCTACAATTTCAACTTGGCAAGGGGAGTTGCATAAGTTTTTTCGTTCAAGGTGCTACAAATTTCCAACACACCAACAAAGAGACTTAAAAAATTGATTTATAGCAACAAAGTTGATTAAATTGTATAGTCTATAGGCAGTTATGCCCAAGTCATACCAATTCTATCAAAGAAAGCTCAGAATTAAGGTTAATCTAAGTGGCAGCAAAATACGAAGAGATTTCATGAGACTAAAACTAAATGCTACATCGGCACAAAAACTAAAATTTGAGCTTTAACTTTGTTCGAGGCCCGGTGCCAATGGCTATGAAGGGAAGTTGCAAAACTACACCAATGAAGGGAAAGTGTAGTCAGTCTGCACCAATACTGAACCACTTACACAACAATGCATAGATGAAATAAATTTAAGATGATTATTACATTTGGCATTTGAAGCAAGTTATGTACATTTGTTGTATCATTGAAATAGGAGCTAAAATAGTAAAAACTGCAAAGTGCCATAAAAATACAGATATTAGAAACAGATTCAAAGATGAATACCCGGGGAAAGGAAAAGTTCTAAAATCCCCGGTCTTCCCTCTTTAAATCCACAAATTAAGAAAATATAAACAATCAACTTAAAAAGAATAGAGATAAAATTGATGATTTCGTGACGGTGAATGGATACAGTGTCTTGAAGAGGCTTCAATTATGAACACCGGACATCTTTTTTTTTGATTAGATAAGCCGAAGCTGCAGCCCGAAGGCAGATTACATACCCGAGTCAAGACGGGCATGATGATCTAACTCATCAGCCCTTACATTACATTCACGTGGAATATGAACAATAGAGAATCTCAGGAACTTACTTATAAACCACCATACCTCCAGCATCTCCTGCTTGCAGTCTTCAGTCAGTGGGACCCTTCCTAACACCATGAACACTGGACATCAGTTGCGAAGATTATTTAGTATTATTCTGATTCAGTGCTCTCCAGTTGAACCACAAATTATATAGAATGTTGTAGAATTGTTTCATTTAACTCACGATACAGGGTAGATTTTGCCGAAATTTTCTGAAAGAAACCTTAAATATCCGTGTCGTAGGCACGGGCATTCACTAGTATATATATATAACAGGAAGGCGGAAGGGGGGATATTGCTTTAGATATCAATATCTAAAGAACTGACGCTCGATGCTTACGATCTAAGAGATCGAAAGGTAGAACTGAACGTTTAACATTCCAATCTTTAGATATTGGCTCTAAGCCAATATCAACAATTAAAAAGACTGAAATAAGTGACTTATTTGAAAAAGTTGTAACCAAGATCCAAGCTTTTATTCACTGAAATAGACTTACAAGGTGGACGGAAGGAAACCGAGATTATAAGAGAAGAAGTGAGGGATGGATTTCAGTGTACTTAACTCGGAGGAGTTGTTCTCCTTATATAGGAGAGCTAAGGATGCTCTATTATTGCATCGTACAATAATTTAGAGAGAATATTTCTCTTTACATCATGTTACATCATGTCGGCCAGTGGATTCCCACTTTACTTTACGCCACCTGCTAGTAGGGCCCGCCACTTCGTGTGCTAGATGGTGTGCAGTCGGTTAAGTGAGCTTTATTCCTTGCTGATGGGCTGTAAAGGAGAGATTCTCCTTATCCTGCTGTCGTCTTTAGCTAGTGGAGGCTCCACTAGTAATGGGTGCTTCACCAGCTTTCTTTTTCCCAGGCATATCTTGGGATAAGACTTGAGTCCATAATACCTCTCGATCTTCTTCATAAGGATCTTGGGCATCTTGCATTGGGTCATCTGATCCGATAGAAATTCTATCTGATCCAGTAAAATGACTGGTGAACTGATTCTTCTAGTGTTCATAACATTTCTTCATAATTTGGTCATCAGTGGCTTGAGGAAATTGCCTCTCAAACATTTTTTGAAGCCGAGCCATTTGATTCTCTCTCGGGGCTTCGTGAATTGTTTTCTGATTCAACATACTTTTGTTTTCCTTGATGATTTCTTTAATTTCAGAAACCTTAGTGGCTACATCCAAGCCTTTCCATCATTTAATTTGATATTTTCTCACAAGGCAGGATATGTATAATTCATTTATTTCTGCCGAAAAAAACCATTTCCATATCCATGGAATTTCTGTTTTTGCAAAGAAATATAGTGGGAACATTCCCTCTATGATTTCCTCTTCTTTCTTTAAAGAGAGGATTGGATGAGTAGAAACCCATTTATCATATAATGCAAGTATTGGTTCTGGCAAAATTTCCAGTTCAACACCATATTTATGCCACCAGTCATATATCCATGCTGGTATATCCTTATGAAGGACTAGGACATATTTTAATGAACCAAGTATGCTTCAAATTTTCATTCTCGCATAGAAAGGAGGCATAGAAGGCATCCTTGTAATCCCAGTAATTAAAGTTATAATTCTCTTTCTCAATTTTGAAAGAGATGGGTTTATGAGTGCTAAACCCCCAATCTTTTGGCGTCAAGATAAAGATATTCTTGATGGTGCACTTACTATAAGCAGGTGGCCTCCGTTCATCAGAATTTTTGAAGAAGTGTTCAAAGTGTACTTCTCTGAGATAACAGAGATTCCATCCATTTTCTTAGATGATATACCAAGGTAGGATAATAACAATTATCCATATATTTTTGTCTCAATTTTTCTGAATTGTCAGAGTAACACATATCTTCAGGCTCTATATAGATAATTACTTCATAAGCCAATTTGGTGAAGGGGAAATTAGCTTTTAGTACCCTCTAATTTTATAGTTTTACAATATGCTACCCTCTAGTTAGAAAATGTAACTTTAGTACCCTCATATTTCAATATAAGTCGATTTAGTACCCTATCGTCAAACGGCGTTAGTCCCCATTCACAGAAAACTGCTCACGTGTACGGTGTTTACACGTGGCGGCATGTGATGAGGAGAGAGCAAACTAGAGAGAGAGAGAGAGAGAGAGGTGTTCCTTCCGTCGCCTCCTTCCGCCGCCTCTCCTCGCCTCTCCAGCCCTCCTCCTTCCGCTGCCTCTCCTCATCGCCTCTCGGATCTCCTCTGCCAACCTCCCGTGCAGCTTCGGTCCGGTGCTGCCGACCGACTTGACTATGTTGTGACAGCCTCCTCCTGTGAGACGCCAAGTTGCGCAGCTTCATCGAGGACGTCGCCGGATGACTCCCTGAAGAAGTCGGTGATCCTGTTGTAGTCGGGACGGACGAGGGCTGGTGGGAGTCGAATCGAGTGGAGGAAGAGGTCTTCGAGGTAGCTCGGGAGGGCGAGGGTGAGGATGAGGCCACTTCACGATCAGCTTGGGCCCGTCGAGAGAGGCGTGGTTGGGCTCGGTGGTGTCGAGTTAGGACAGGATGCGGTAGCCGCCAGTGAGCTAGGTGGAGGGGGCATGTGATGAGGAGCGCCGCCGCTAGTGGAGCCTTTGTCGTCGTCGCTAGTGGAGCCTTCGTCGCCGTTGCCAGTGGAGCCTTCGTCACCGTCGCAGCAAGATACCTCAGAGATCTCACTGCCGGAGCGAGGCTGATCCGACACCATCCGTGGGTCGTCGCCGTCGCCTTCCTAGGCGCTAGGAGGGGGTGCTGCCACCATCACCGACGCACCCCGCCGTCACATTCTCTCTAGACGGTGTCGTGAGATCGAGCTGAGGTCGCCTTTGGCGAGCATGTCTCCGTCGTCCACGTTTGTGCTGCCCGCTGCTGTCGTGTGACAACTCCGGAGACGGTGGCCGTCGTCGAGCTCTAGCGCCATTACGGGCCGCCATCGCACGCGGCTGAAAGACCTTATCGCCATCAACAGCGCGAGCTCCTGTAAAGCTTGCCTCCAATCCAGCGCCTCGTCTCCTTAGGCGCAATCGCCAGCGCCAATGCTGACCTCGGGCGCGGCCGCAGTCACGCGTGCAGCCTTTGGGCGCAGCTGCCTGTAGCGACGCGCTGCCCTTGGGCACTGCTGCCTCTGCCACCGGCGCCGGCGCGCGCAGCCATCGTTCTCTCTCTCTCTCTCTCTCTCTCTCTCTCTCTCTAGTTCTCTCTCTCCTCATCATATGCCGCCACGTGTACACGTGAGCGGTTTCTGTGAACGAGGACTAACGTCGTTTGACGATAGGGTACTAAATCGACCTATATTGAAATATGAGGGTACTAAAGTTACATTTTCTAACTAGAGGGTAGCAGATTGTAAAACCATAAAATTAGAGGGTACTAAAAGCTAATTACCCCTTTGGTGAACATTCCTGGATCATTATCCTTTGTCACCTCAGTAAATGATTTTGCTGACTCATCACTCGGAATACTTCCTTTAGCAATCTCTTCATTATTTTTTGCTTCTTTATTCTTGGCTTCTTGAGAAGTATAACTTCCTCCTCGGCCTTTGCGAATTGCTCGCCAACAATGACCATAACCTGAGGTATTACCTTCATAATTTTGAGTATTACTAGAGGTATTACCTCGACCTCTACCAAGGGTATTACCCCGACCACCACGGCTCCACCGCCCCCAAAGAGGGGGTCAGTCCGGCGCATGAGATCCATGCAAGAATTCGCGGGTGAGAAAATCCGGGAGAATATTATATTTGCCGGAAATAAATTCAATTGTGAAGTCAAAAACTGCTAATTCAGCCTAACAACGAGCAAAAATTTGCTTAGAAGTTAAATTTTTAATATCTTTTTCGATAACACTCTTAGCAGAGCTACAGTCAATACGAAGTAAGAATGGCTGATTAAGGATATCATCCTGGAATGGCTGATTAAGGATATCATCCTGGAATTTATGAAGGCATTTAATAATAGATAGCATTTCTTTCTTAATTGTAGAGTAATTGAATTGAGTAAGGTTCCATTTCCCAGATGTATACCGTACTAATTCCTCTTTGTTAGAATCAAAGCATTTTTGTTTTAAAATGCCTCCATAGCCGATATTACTGGCGTCGGTTTCAACAATCTTCTGACACTCTCGTTTAAGTAGATGTGTGCAGGGAAGATGTTTAACTTTAGACTTAATTAGTCTAACAGCATTAGTATGATCTGCTGTCCAAGGAGAAGGATTCTTCTTCAAACGATTGTAAAGAAGTGTGGTATCTTGAGCCCAATCTTTGTAATAATCATATACATAAATTAAAGCTCCTAAGAACCTTTGTAATTGATTTGTGTCAGTAATGACATCTGGAAATTTAGAAGCAAATTTGATACTTCTATCAATAGGAACTATTGTTCCTTTGCCAATATTATGGCCTACGAATCAAATCTCTGTTTGAAATAATTTCATTTTTGGGGCAGATATTACTAACCCATTATAAATGGCTAAATGCCGAAACACCTCCAAGTGTTTAACATGTTGATCAATGCTATCAGAAAAGATAAGTATATCATCTATGTAAGATAGGATGAAATTAGTATAAAGAATGAAAATTTCATTCATAATATTCTGAAACTCTGAAGGATCATTCTTCAGACCAAAAGACATTGCGTTCCATTCGTAATGGCCAAATGGGACAGTAAAGGCCGTTTTATAACGATCTTTATCAGCAATTTGAATTTGCCAATAACATGATTTCAGATCAAATTTAGAAAATATCTTTGCTCTATAGATCCTATTGAGCAAATCCATTTTATTAGGGATTGGATATCGTATCCATTTGAGCACCTTATTAAGGGGCTTATAATTAATTATGAGACGAGTAACTTCTCGTTCTCTTTCAGCAGCATTATTGACATAGAATGTTGTACAACTCCATGGGGAGTAAGATTTAAGAATCAATTTTTTCTCTATAAGAGAAGTGATTTCTTTCTTGCATAAATCAAGATATTCTTGATTCATTTGACACGGTCGTGCTCGAGTTGGAATATTCCACTCATCGAAAGAATCTTCATAGGGCAATTCCACTATGTGTTTCTTGCGATCCCAGAAAGCATTAGGTATTGTTCCACACATAGTTGTTTGGAACTGCTTATCAATCCGATCAATTAGATCTTTGATAGCTGGTTTTTGCAATTGCTGCTAAATTGGAATATAAGAAATTTCTTCTTTCAAAAAATTTATTTGATTTTCTTTTAACAAAATATCTTTTACCTCATTAAGAATTTTCGTATGAGGTTTAGTAATAAATTGTAAAGTAATTGGTGCTTCTTTATATCTGGCACTTATACCAGAAGAATCTACCCTTTCTAAAGGCATAATATTATGTAAGAAAGGTGTTCCTAGAATAATATGTTGTGACAGATTTTTAATTAACACAAACGGGGTGGGTATACAAGTTTCTTATATACAGATATAAGCTTTAGGAAGTTTAAAATTAACTTCCAATTTATTACCACTGGCGTCACTGAGGGCTTGAGTGGTTTTCTCAAAGAACTTGGAAGGGACAATTCCTTCTCTAATACAGTTAAGATCAGCACCACTATCGATTAATGCTATAAGATTTGATATAACCTCATGTTCTGAAAGAACTAAAGTAATTTCAACATACCATTTCTGAGCAGTAATTTGCTGTAACATTTGAACGAGAAATTCATTTGGAGAAGTAGAATATTGTCCATGTTCTATTATTTGCTTACCCTTTTCAGATGCCTGGGGTAAATCTTCATCTAGATCTCTGGCTTCTATATAAGAAAGTATATAATCATTTTGTTTTTTAAAAAGTTTAACTTCTTCTTTTAGGGTATTTACCTCTCTGTTTAATTCTGCTAAAGACAGATTTATAACAGTCTTTTCTTGTCGTGTTCTTAGAACTTCAACAAGATGATAAGTATTATCAGTTTTTGGAGCTTCAATTCTTTGATTTCCCTTGAGACAGATATTAATTAATTGAGACTTAAGCTCGGAAGATATATTTTCTTCTGCAAATAATTTTGATAACAAATCTTTACCAAAAGATATCATGTTTACCGAAAGCCCATTCATTTCTACAATTTGTTTCCAGTAATCAGACTTATTAGTCTTAGTGCATTTAATGCATTCCTCATCAGAGAATTCTTCTTCAGACGAATCTGAATAAGAAGCTTGATTACTTTCAGAATCAATATTACTGATCATTACACTGTAAAAGGATTTTTTTAATCCTTCATCTTCTATTTCATTAATTTTTTTCTTTGTATAGCATCGATTAGCATAATGACCAATCTTACCGCATTTAAAGCATTTAGCTTTAGATTTATCAATTTTTTTACTACCTTGAGTATTCCTCTTTTGAGAAGAATCATATTTCTTTTTTCTCTTTTTAAGGAAAAGTTTCTTCCTTGTTTCTTTCTCTTCTCTGGGTGGTTTGCTTTTTCGTGGTTCATGGAAAGCAAACTATTCACAAAACTCATCCAGCTGCTTTCTTTCAGTAAGTCTATGAGACTTCAATTGATTTTTAAGTTTTATGTCATTACATAAACTTAAGCCTTCATGAATGCATGCATTAATTAGTGCCCCATAAGTGTACGAGTCATAAGGAATAATTCCTCCATTTTGTTCTCGCATATAATTACGCACTCTTTCAGCAAATAAATTTGATAGACCATCTATAAATTTAGACTTCCAATGGAGGCTATTAGCATCATTGAGTTGTATAACTCTGGTAATAAAAGTATCTTTATACCAGCGAAAATGAGTAAGAGTTGGACATCTAAGATTTTGAAGTAGGGTGCGTGTCCTTGATGAGACGTGAAAAGTACACAAGTTAACCCATTAATTTACCTTTATTAGTCTTCGAGCAAGGTATTTCTAATAATCTTCATGGTATTTCAGGTACAAGAGCCTTCAACAGAAGTTAGATCAACTTTGGAGCGTAAACGAGCCTATTCGAGCACATTTAGGTACATGGGTCAACTTCAAAGATTAAACTGTACCTTCTCAAGAAGAACCAGATAATGTGCCATATATCATTGGAAAGCTCTGGAAGTCTAGTTTCTGAAGAATTTTACGGTTCATGATTCCGAGTTTCCTAGATGAAGTTATGGCATTTTTCGTACCAATGCGCAGTGCTGAATGGCAAAAGAGATAATATGCAGAAAAGAAGATCGATCCTCTGTGTATAAAGGATCGATCCTTTTTGCACATTTTCCAGAGACAGAACGCAACATTCTCTAGGATCGATCTCCATCTACTAGAGGATCGATCCTCGTCGGGGCGCAGCCAGAACTCAAGAGGAGGATCGATCCTTTACCCTATAAGGATCGATCCTTTTGTGCCAGCCGAGCAAAATCAATGGTCCAGATCTAATCCGAGTGGGGGATGCTTGGAGGCTATAAATAGACCCCTTTTGGGGGATTTTGGAGATTCTTTTGGAGAGGAAGAGGCTAAGGAAAGGGGCAAACCCCCTTGGGCAAGGAAGGGAGCTCTCATCCAAGAGGGAGGAGATTGATGAAGAAGAGGATCCATCTCTTCTCCATGGCTTCTCCATCGAAGATGAGTAGCTAATCTATTTACCTAGTGAAATACCATGATGTTTTAGGTTTTTATTTGTAGTTTTCTTTGGATTTGGATGTTGTAATCCTTATGAGACAAGTTGTATGAATTTATTCTTCATTTCTATATCTTTGTAGTGGGATTCTAATGTTGGATGGATGGATTCTTTGGTTTGCATAAGCTAGAACCTTGTGCCCAATAGGTGTTTGTTGATATTCCCCAATGAGTAGGTTGTGCTAGAACCATGGCCACTTGTGTTGAAGGGAGTCTTGGCTCTAGGTTAGGGACTTGGTTGTGCTAGAACCACTCCAATCCACATCTAACCTAGCATATATCCTATCTTTTGTAGTGTTTTGGATTCGAGATGCTAGAACCACCTCGATTCATTACCATATTCCATACAACCCGATTCCTTGCGACGAGATGATCCTAACCCGACCTCTCGTTGGCGATGATTGAAGCTAATCCCTCGATCGTCGACTTTCTAGCATACACCTAGTGCGACGGATAGTCCTTATCCGGTTATTCGTTAGCGAAGACCTTTGTTAGCCACGAGGTAGTCGATATTGTAGTGTCTCGATAGGATTGCGCATCTTGATCTATTAGAAAGCTACGATTGAGCCTAATTCAGATTGGGATTCCCTAGGACCTCTCTCTATCCATTAAATCATTTACATGCTTACTTAGATATCATATCCTAAAACCCAAAACCATTTCTTTTATTATTCTTGTAGGAACACTTAGATTGAGCTTGGTAATTTAATTGTTTCCATACGCATTCCCTGTGGATTCGACTCGGACTCACCGCTAGCTACCCCCAAAGGTAGTTAGTTAGTAGTTCGATTATAAATTTATAATTTTGATCGGGCGCGTTAAGCCGCGACACTTTTCACGTCCCGTCAGTCCTCTCCCCCTGACCAGTAAGATTATCGGTGAAATGGTCGACAATAGTTAAAACCAGAGTATAAACATCATCATCTTGTTGTTGACTGTTCTCAAATTTAACCGCATTAATGATCTCAGTTTTTTGGTCAGAAGTGAGATAATTATCCCACCAGCCTTTTAAACTGCCAGTAAAACTGCAAGTAAGAAAGACAGCGATTTATTTATCGGTATTACCATTATTACGACAAATAGTCGAGTACATAATCATTCGATGTGCCATATTAATAATCTGATGGTCACTCATACCATCTATGTCGCGCCCCGACCCGCGTAGGCCCAACCGGGCCGGGCGACGCGAACCGGAACCTAACTTACTACGGAAAATTTGGCGAGGTTTCCCTCTAATCGTAATGGTCTCCCTAGCAAATCACAACACCCTGATAAACAATAATTATCTCAAACCTCAAAGCTGAAAAAAATAATAATATAAAACCTCGACAGGGTTTAAGTTATACAAAATCGCTCCCGTAGGAGGCTATCTAACGAAAAAGGTGTAAAGCAGTAAAGGATCACAGCTCCTCAAGCTCCGCCAGACGCCGCCACGTCGCCAAACACCTGCCCGGTAGGGGCGACCGAAGAAGAGCTAGCGTCAGCACCTTCAAACGCAGCCCAGGTAGGAATGAGCATAAAGCTCAGCAGGTGATAAGACGTGAAAAGTGCATAAATCACCCTTTCAACTTGGCATTGTTAGTCTCTGAGCAAGGCTTTACTGATGATTTTTACCCTATGACAGGTACAAGAGCCCTCAATGAGGATTGGATCAAGTTCCGAGCTTAAATGAAGTCATTTGGGTCAGTTTTTATGAAAAAAATCGATCCTTTATTGAAGAAGGATCGATCCTTTCAAGAACATTAAGAAGAAATCTAGTTGGGACAAAAAGGATCGATCCTCCATCATGAGAAGATCCTCCATCATGAGAAGATCGATCCCTTATGCACATTTTTCAGTGACAGAGCGCAAGTTCTAAAGGATCGATCCTCCCATAGGGAAGGATCGATCTCTCTCGTGCATTTTTCAGTGACAGAACGCAACATTCTCTAGGATCGATCTCCATCCACTATAGGATCGATCTTCATCGGGGCGCAACTAGAACTCAAGAGCAAAGATCGATCCTTTCCTATAGGAGGATCTATCCTCCACGGGACCAGCGATCACACGGAAGAGGAAGATCGATCCTCTACCTTACAAGGATCGATCCTTTTGTGCCAGCCGAGCAAAATCAATGGTCCAGATCTAATCCGAGTGGGGGAGGCTTGTTTACTATAACTAGACCCCTTATGGGGGATTTTAGGGATTCTCTCTTAGTCCTTTCTCCAACCTTTCTAGTTTTCTTACCCAATTGAGAGGAGGACTTCTTGGAGGAGATCCATGGGAGGAGAGCTTCATCAACCTCCATCCATGGATTCATCCAAGATGAGTAGCTAGCTTTCTTTCTCTTGGGATTTCCATGTAGTTGTAGGATTCTTTTGTAGTTTTCTTAGGGATTTTTGATGTGTAATATTTGGGGATGATCTATTGTATGGATTTGAGCATGATTTCTTTATCTTTGTACATGGATCTTATTTGTTGAATAGATGAATGCCCTTCCTTGGTATAAGCTAGAACTTGTGCATGATGGGTGTTTGTTGTTATGCCCCAATGAGTTGGATGTGCTAGAAACACATCCAATTCCATTGGGATGATGAATAGCCCTAGATTAGAGATTAGGGATGCTAGAACCATCCCTATCTCTCTAATTAGAGGATCCATTCTATCTTTCTCTTGCATTGGATTCGAGGTGCTAGAACCATCTCGATCCAATGCCCGACTCCATACAATACCTTTTCCTTGCGACGAATCAATCTTAATCGAAGGTTCATTAGCGACGATAGAAGCTAATCACTCATTCGTCGACTTTGTGAATGTGATTTTTTCCGGCGGATGATTCTAACCCGACTTCCGTCGAGCGATAAGTGAAGCTAACCACCCGCTTGTCGACTTCTCGATTTCGATCGTCCCAGTTGGATTACACACCTCAATTCCTTAGGAAGCTACACTAGAACCTACAATGAAATGGAAATCCCAAGGCTTCTCCATATTAGTTTCATTTCTCTCTACTTAGCTAATTACTTTAATCATCATTAATCCAAAACCCAAATCATTTTAGCTATTTGTTGGGAGTTATCTATCGAGTAAGCTAGTCAATTCTCATTTCCCTGCGGATCGACCCGGACTCCCACTAACTACGTATTAGTTAGTTAGGATTCGGTATAAATTGTAATCTTGACGCCCTAGTCACTTTCACAACGAGTGGTTTGGGCGCGTCAAAGATTTTGGCGCCGTTGCCGGGGAACTTGTTGATTTGAATTTCTTACTTGATAAATCTCTCCTTTCAATTAGGTTGCTTTACTTTCTTTTATTACAAAATACCAAAAATAGAACGTTGCTTATATTGTATATCTTTTTGTGTTTGTAGGTGAAGCTTCCGAGCGGCGAAGCGACTCATCTACGGGCGAAGATACAAAGTTCTTGGACCAGCCCACTATAATGTATCTCTTACCTTGTATGGTCCAAGTTCTCATATGTGTGAATGAGTGTGCATGAGGATTCAGATCTGGATATTACATTGCAAGCATTCTTAGATTCTAGGAAATCTTCAAGCATATCCTTGCATAAGAACCTCCCGCTTCCTCAAGCCATGGATGCTCCCAATCCGGACCCCAATCCTAATGTTAATCCCATCCCGGACCGTAGGAGTATGAGGGATTATTATGTCCCTACTACATTTGCACCTACATTGGGCATACAATAACCCGTTGTTCAAGCCGCGCACTACGAGTTTAAGCCTCAATTCCTTCAATTCCTTCCAAACTTTCACAGCTTGAGTAATGAGGACCCTTACTATCACCTCGAAGATTTTCTCGAAAAGAGTTCCACGGTCAAAATTCCAAACTTTACCGAGGATGCAATGAGATTGAAATTGTTTCCATTTACATTGAAAGGCAAAGCCAAGCATTGGTTAGGATCCCTTGAGCCCCAAATGATCACCACATGGGACCAACTACAAAGTGCTTTTCTTGAAAAATTCTTCCCTATAGCAAAGACTCATGAAATGAGGACTCAAATAGCAACCTTTCGTCAAGAAAATGATGAGCCTTTTCATGATGCTTGGGATAGATTTAAACAGCTTCTTAGGAAATGCCCACACCATCAAATTCCAAAGTGGTCTCTTGTTGATTATTTTTACAATGGCCTTAGACTACGTCATCAACAAGATGTAGACACCACTTGTGGTGGGGTGTTCATGACCAATCCATATGAGGACTCATGGGTTCTATTTGGAAAGCTTGCCATTAATTCTCAAAATCATGCCTTCACTTCAAGGAATGTTAGGGATAATTCAAGCCCTAAGGGACAATCCAACTCTAGAGGAGTTTTAGAGTTATCCGAAGCCACCCGTGTTGTACAATAAATTGATACTCTAAGTAGAAAATTTGATCAAGTTCTTGCTCATTCCTTGAATCAAATTCCTACTCCTCCTTCTTCATCGAGTTACCCACCGAATTCTCCATCATTGGGAGAACTTTGCTTCTTATGTTCGACTCCCGGTCACCTAGTTACCGAATGTCATTTGGCATGTGATTATTCGGAGCTCGTGCAAGAACATATCAATGCGGTCTTCAATCAATCCAAGCCTACCTATGACCCTTACTTAAATACATACAATCCCGGTCTTAGGGATCATCCAAATTTCTCATGGAGAAATCCCGGCCAACAACCAACAAATGCATACAAGCCTAGGCCTCAGATTTCGGGCAATCAAGCCCCAAGCTACCCTCCTAGGTACCAAGCGCCATATCATTCTAACCAACCTCCACAAAATCAAACCACCTACCGGCCACCTCAAGCCCATCATGCATATCTATCTCAAGTGACAAGTTATCCTCAATCATCTCATCCTCCAAATTAGAATCAAAGGCCACCTGGGCCTTCCTCATACCAAGCTCCCTATCAAGCCCCTCAAGCTCCTAAACGTGACCCTTGTATTGAGGAAAGGCTTCTCAAGGCCTTGGATTCATTTGAGTCAAGTACCCAACTTTTGCATTCTCATTTCCAATCCATTGCAAAGTTGGAAGTGCAAATAGGCCAATTGGCCAATACTATGGCAAGAAGGGAGGAGGGTAGACTTCCTAGTCAACCCATAGCAAACCCTAAAGGCCAACATTTTGTCGATTCCACTCACGAGGAAGTGCAAGCGGTCACTACCCTCCGAAGTGAAAAGATTTTTCCTAATGTTGAGATGGCCAAAGACACCACATTAGGGCAAGGGCATGACCCTCATTTGTCTACTTCAATGAATGACTCTCAAGCATCACCTCATCATGCTCCTCATGATTCTTCGAATCCATTACCACCTCTCAATGAAACTGAACCTATCTCACTCGATCCATTACCAACCAAAACATACATTCCTAGGGCTCCATACCCTCAAGCACTAGTTGATCCTCAAGCCACATCCCAACCTTGGAAGAGTGGCAAATATGAGGAGATGCTAGAACTTTTCAAGAAGGTCCACATCAACCTTCCCTTGTTGGATGCCATCAAACAAGTGCCTTCTTATGCCAAATTCTTGAAAGACTTGTGTACCCACAAGAGGCAAACCAAATCTCACGTCTCCAAAAAGCTCTTCCTAACTGAGCAAGTTAGCTCTATTCTTCAACTCGATCTACCTCCAAAATTGAGAGACCCCGGAACTCCTACCATTTCTTGCATCATAGGAGATCAATTGATTGAGGGGGCTTTTCTTGATTTAGGAGCTAGCGTGAATCTTATGCCGTACTCCTTATTTTGTAAGTTTGGCTTAGGAGAGCTCAAGCCGACCTCGATGACTTTGCAATTGGCCGATAGATCTATCAAGACACCACGGGGTGTTCTTGAAGATATATTAGTCAAGGTCGATAGATGTGTTTTCCCGGTTGATTTCGTTGTACTTGACATGGAACCGGGTGTTAGACATAAGAAATCCATTCCCATCATACTTGGCCGACCTTTCTTGGCTACGGCCAATGCATGCATCAATTGTAGAAGTGGCATCATGACCGTTACCTTCGGGAATATGGAGTTGAAATTAAATATTTTTGATGCTACTAAACAATCTATGCATGGGAGTGAATGTTTTATGGCCGATTCTTTGGTGGATGATGATATTGTGGATAAATGTGCAAATGATGTGATGGTTGCGAATTTTGAGATAGATGATGCTTGTGAATCATTTGTTGATGCTTGTGATGACTCTTTATCGAGTGGTGAGGATGTTTTGAATTTTGATGAGTTGCCGATTGTTGAAGAGGATTTTCCGGGTTTACGTGATGAAGTGTTGACTTTCAATGATTTTCTGATAGTTTTTAATGCGTTGCAAGATGCGGACTTACCCACTTCGGATTTACTCGATGCATTTGAACATGCTTGTGCCATGGCCTTTCAAAAAACTTCTTTTGAGCCATTGCCACCTATATCTTCCACACCGGCACCCCCATCTTTGATTAAGCCTCCAACCTTAGAGTTGAAACCCTTGCCATCCAATTTGAAATATGAGTATCTTGGGCCAAATTGCTCCCTCCCGGTAATCATTTCTTCATCCTTGACTCTTGCACAAGAGGGAAAACTCATTAAGGTGCTCACCAAGCACAAGAGGGCCATTGGGTGGTCCATTGCAGGCCTCAAGGGGATAGACCCATCTATATGCATGCATCGCATACATTTAGAAGATGAGTCTAAGAGTGTCATAGAGTTTCAACGTCGATTGAATCCAAACATGAGAGAGGTTGTGTTGAAGGAGGTTTTTAAACTCCTTGAGGCGGGAGTCATTTTCCCTATCTCCGACTCCAAATGGGTGAGCCCAACCCAAGTAGTGCCCAAGAAATCGGGCATTATCGTGATTAAGAATGAGAGGGGAGAAAGCATTGCTACTCGCCAAACTACGGGATGGCGAGTATGTATTGATTACCGGAAGTTGAATTCATTCACTAGAAAGTACCATTTTTCACTTCCTTTCATCGACCAAATTTTGGAGAGACTGCCGGGCAAAGTTTCTATTGTTTCCTTGATGGCTACTCCGGATATAACCAAGTGGCAATTGATCCTAAGGACCAAGAGAATACGACATTTACATGTCCTTTTGGTACTTTCGTCTACCGGCGTATGCCCTTTGGTCTTTGTAATGCACCGGCAACGTTTCAACGTTGCATGTTAGCCATCTTTGGAGACATGATCGAACACTTTTTAGAGATCTTCATGGATGACTTTTCAGTCTTTGGTCAATCTTTCGACTCTTGCCTTGAGAATCTTACCAAAGTCTTAGCTAGGTGTGAGGAAACAAACCTAGTCTTGAGTTGGGAGAAGAGTCATTTTATGGTAAATGAGGGGATTGTGTTGGGCCATGTTGTTTCAAGTAGGGGGATCGAAGTTGATAAGGCCAAACTTGAGCTCATCTCTAAACTTCCTCCTCCATCATCGGTTCGACAAATCTGATCTTTTCTTGGGCATGCGGGTTTCTATCGTAGCTTCATCAACGATTTTAGCAAAATTTCTCGTCCCCTTTGTGCCCTACTTGCTAAAGATGTTCCTTTCAACTTTGATGATCCTTGCATGCATGCCTATACTACTCTTCGCGAGGCCTTGTCTTCCGCACCCATCGTGCACGCTCCCGATTATTCACTCCCGTTTGAAATCATGTGCGATGCCTCGGATTATGCCGTAGGAGCTGTTTTGGGTCAACGAATTGACAAACTCCCTCATGTCATATGCTACGCTAGCAAAACCTTGAATGATGCTCAAGTCAATTACACGACTACCGAGAAAGAGTTGCTAGCGGTAGTCTTTTCCTTGGATAAATTTCGATCCTACCTCCTTGGTTCCAAAATTATTATCTTTACCGATAATGACGCTTTGCGGTATTTGTTTTCCAAGAAGGATGCCAAGCCACGCTTACTTCGATGGATCTTGCTTCTCCAAGAGTTCAATCTTAAATTTAAGGATAAAAAAGGCTCCTCTAATGTTGTAGCTGATCATCTCTCTAGGCTATCGTCCGAGCACATCTTAGACTCCATTCCGATCAATGAGTTGTTCCCGGATGAGCATCTTTTGGCCATCGATCAATTTCCCAAGCCGTGGTTTGCTCATATTGTCAATTATCTCACCACCGGGCAAATTCCACTCTTTTGGTCAAAAAATGATCGAAATAAATTCTTCTCACATATCAAGAACTATTTTTGGCATGATCCATATTTGCTAAAACGATGCCCGGACCAATTGTTGAGAAGGTGTGTTCCCGAAGTGGAAGTTACGTCCATCCTCACTCATTGTCATTCTCATCCTTGTGGTGGGCATTTCTCCGGTAGGAAGACCGCCGCAAAGATCTTTGAATGCGGGTTCTATTGGCCTACCATATTCCGTGATTCGCATAATTTTGTCAAAGCTTGCCTCCGGTGTCAACAAGTTGGCACAATTTCTAGACGAAATGAAATGCCCCAAACTCCCATTCTTGTTTGTGAAGTTTTCGATGTGTGGGGTATTGATTTTATGGGGCCATTCCCTCAATCAAATGGCTACTTATAAATTTTGGTAGGAGTGGATTATGTCTCCAAATGGGTGGAGGCAATTGCCACGAAAACAAATGATCATAAAGTCGTGTTGAAATTCTTGCATGTCAATATTTTCACTCGTTTTGGTTTCCCGAGGACCATCATAAGCGAGGGTGGCCCTCACTTCACCAACCAGCATTTTAAATCTCTATGTGAAAAATATGGAATTACCCATAAGGTAGCCATGCCTTACCAACCTCAAACTAGTGGCCAAGTTGAGGTGTCCAATCGCGAGATCAAGCGGATCTTAGAAAAAGTTGTGAGAATTGACCGGAGCGATTGGGCATTTAAGCTCAATGATGCCTTGTGTGTGAGGACCCGTCCCTCCTTTCCTGTGGCTCATGTTGACCGTCAGGGGTAATTTGGGAAATTACGCCTCGTGGGTCGTTTCACATCTGGTTGTGCACACACAGACCTTGTTTGGTGTTTGTGTTTGTTAGAAAGGTTAGGTGGGACCTAGTTTGGAGGTTCTGGGCTTGGGCCCGTTTTCTCAGCCCAAGGTTGCCGTTTTGGACAAGGGAGATCGATCTCCATGGCAATGAAGATCGATCTCTCTGTGCCTAGAGGTCGTCGTTCTGGGCAGGGGAGATCGATCTCCATGGCCATGAAGATCGATCTCTCTGTGCCTGGAAGTCGTTGGCGGTGGCGTCGAAGGACGGCCACGGCGATGGCCGTCGCTTCCCCGGTCAGGGGAGGGAAGACTTTCCCTCCCCTCCCCCAGCTTTTCCCCGCCTTCGCCGACTTTCCCCCGGCCTTACCCCCCCTTCCCCTTCTCCTTTCTTTCCTTCTCTTCTTCCCTCTTCTTTCCCCCGGCTCTGCTTCCCCTGTTCCGGCTGAGAGCTTTTCTTCGCCGTTCTTCCTCCTCCGGCCACCTTTCCTGGAGCTTGAAGGCTCGTTGGGTTCGTGGCGAGGCGAGGAAGATCTTAGGCTTGGCCTTGTGGATCGAAGCTGCGTTGAAGAGGTAGGGTTCTTCTTCTAAGACTCAGGTTGCTTTTGGGTTTTGAGATCCGGATTTGTTTTCCTTAGATCTCCATGTATAGATGTTGGTTTTTGATTTGGAAGCCATGAGTAGCTTCGTGGCACTGAGATCTACCAGCCCACCTAGTTTGGTGAGGTATGGTGGTGGTTTCCGGCGGTGTTTCCTCGCCGTCCGGCCGCCGGAGAACCCAAGCATGATCGATCTCATGGGATGAGATCGATCTTGTTTTGGGGTGGCCCAGCCCGCCCGAGCGAGAGCGATCTCCCTGGGAGGGAGATCGATCTCTTGGCGGCTGGCGCCTATGCGGTTTGCGTCTACGTCACCTACAAGATCGATCTTCATATGGGTGGAGATCGATCTCGTGGGGGTGACCTGGACTGGTGCTCCTCGCCTCGAGGAAGATCGATCTCGCTGCTATAGGAGATCGATCTCCTTCAGTGCAGGGAGGGTTTTTACTTGTTTAAGTGCTGTTTTACCCGCGGGGCTTCGCATGCAAGCGGTTTTTTTCGGTTTTGCCCTCGGGGTTTGTCCTGTTATGGATCATGCATGAATGCTTATCGCTTTGTGGTTGAACCAAGAGAGTGATGCCTCTCGGGGTGTGTAGAATAAATGGGCTGACGGTATGCCCTTACCGCTTTGTGGTGAACCGAGGGAGTCATGACCCTCGGGAGTGTTTAGTATAAATGGGCCGAAGGTGTGCCCTTGCTGTGTTGGTTGTTTACAGCTTTATCATATTTATCCTGCCCTGTTTTCCTGTGCATTAGGCATGCTAGGGTAGGTTGGGTCTGTGTTGACTCTGCTGCTTGGAGTACCGAGTGATGATAGTCTTAACTTCGGTTGTTCCGCCAAGTGCGGAGATCCCGCTTGGAGAAGGGTGTCCTACTGGTTGCGTCGTGTCCACCCTGTGTCAGGGAATGTCGGAGTTGCCCACCCCTGAGCAGTGGCGTTATCGGAGATACGCACCTAGGACAGGAACCCTTCGGGTTAGTGATGGGATTGTGGGATCCTTGGCAAGCCTCGGTACTTGGCATCAGAGGGTGTCCGGTTGCTTTACCCTTGTGTGTGGGAGTTGTAGAGTATGACCCTGCTGAGCTGTTGCTCATGTCTACCTGGACTGTGTTTGTTGTAGGTGCAGGTGGCCGCTCTGTCCCTGTGTTATCCCCTCAATCGTCCCGCGGCAGTGCGCCAGCTCCTGATTATGTCTGAGGGTCAGGATGGCTTCGTTTGCGTCTTTGAGGAGACCTCTGTGGGTGTTGTTCTTTTGTGGACTGTTGTCCTTGTACTCTTCTTCTGTAGAACTGTTGTTCTTGATCCCTGTACTCTATTATATGTTTTTATAATAGATGTTGTTTAGCTTGCTTCCGCTTGTGCCTGTTGGCAGCTGTTTTCGCCAGCTGTCTCTTAGTTTCAACTGTTTTCGCCAGTTGAGGCTAGTAGTTGTAGGTTTTCCCCCTCGCGGTCCCGGCCCGGGTGCGCTCTGCGGGTCGGGGCGCGACAGCTTGGTATCAGAGCATAGGTTGTAGATCCCAGGGGTTGGATCGGGTCTCTGCGGAGACGTGCATGGGTTGGGGTGGTTCTAGGGTTAGAACATCCCTGTTTGTTTGTTTCTTCTTTCGCTTTCTGTTGTGCTGCTTTGTTTTGCGGCTTGTGATGAGTGGGACTCGTGTTTCTTTTGTTGGTGCTGGTGACGGCACGGTATGCCGGAGCTCTCAGGAAAGTGGTGTCATGTTGGTATCGTCATGTCCACCCTGTGTCAAGGATTGTCGGAGGTAGTCCAATCCTTGAACAGAGGCTGTCGGAGGGACGTACTTTGAACATGTACCACTTGGAGAGGAGATCAGGAGACTGATCGCCGTGTTCCAGGGCGACCAGCCACTTCTGACGGCGGGGCCTGCACAGCAGACTTCCCGGGAGGGAGGCCGAGGTCAGCAGTCCGAGCGTGGGCCGACGCTGTGCTTTTACTGCCGACAGCCAGGGCACATCCGCAGGGACTGTCCGCGATGGGACGCACAGGGTGCGGCGCCATCAGGAGGTCGAGGCGGAGGGTCCCGGGCTGGGCAGGGCCAGAGAGGTGGAGCCGGGCTAGGCCGCAACGGAGGTCAGGTGTTCGCCCTACCTGACCGCCCCTACGCAGACGAGGTGCAGCCGTCCTATCAGGAGCACCTGTCTCAGCAGCCGTCTCCGCTGACCGTAGCACCACCCGTCTCCAGAGGTACTCTTACCGCTTTGTAGTATCCTGCTAGGCGTTGTTTTCGTTTCCGAGCTCTACCTTGATCGAATCTCGACGACGAGATTTCTTTTAAGGGTTTTAGGATGTGAGGACCCGTCCCTCCTTTCCTGTGGCTCGTGTTGACCGTCAGGGGTAATTTGGGAAATTACGCCTCGTGGGTCGTTTCACATCTGGTTGTGCACACACAGACCTTGTTTGGTGTTTGTGTTTGTTAGAAAGGTTAGGTGGGACCTAGTTTGGAGGTTCTGGGCTTGGGCCCGTTTTCTCAGCCCAAGGTTGCCGTTTTGGACAAGGGAGATCGATCTCCATGGTAATGAAGATCGATCTCTCTGTGCCTAGAGGTCGTCGTTCTGGGCAGGGGAGATCGATCTCCATGGCCATGAAGATCGATCTCTCTGTGCCTGGAAGTCGTTGGCGGTGGCGTCGAAGGACGGCCACGGCGATGGCCGTCGCTTCCCCTATCAGGGGAGGGAAGACTTTCCCTCCCCTCCCCCAGCTTTTCCCCGCCTTCGCCGGCTTTCTCCCGGCCTTACCCCCCCTTCCCCTTCTTCCTTCCTTACCCCCGGATTCTCCTTCCTTCTCCCCCCCTCGCGAGAGCTCTGTTTCTTCCCCTTGGCCGGCTGAGCTTTTCTTCGCCGTTCTTCCTCCTCCGGCCACCTTTCCTGGAGCTTGAAGGCTCGTTGGGTTCGTAGCGAGGCGAGGAAGAGCTTAGGCTTGGCCTTGTGGATCGAAGCTGCGTTGAAGAGGTAGGGTTCTTCTTCTAAGACTCCGGTTGCTTTTGGGTTTTGAGATCCGAATTTGTTTTCCTTAGATCTCCATGTATAGATGTTGGTTTTTGGTTTGGAAGCCATGAGTAGCTTCATGGCACTGAGATCTACCAGCCCCCCTAGTTTGGTGAGGTATGGTGGTGGTTTCCGGCGGTGTTTCCTCGCCGTCCGGCCGCCGGAGAACCCAAGCATGATCGATCTCATGGGATGAGATCGATCTTGTTTTGGGGTGGCCAAGCCCGCCCGAGCGAGAGCGATCTCCCTGGGAGGGAGATCGATCTCTTGGCGGCTGGCGCCTGTGCGGTTTGCGTCTACGTCACCTACGAGATCGATCTTCATGTGGGTGGAGATCGATCTCGCGGGGGTGACCTGGACTGGTGCTCCTCGCCTCGAGGAAGATCGATCTCGCTGCTATAGGAGATCGATCTCCTTCGGTGCAGGGAGGGTTTTTACTTGCTTTAAGTGCCGTTTTGCCCGCGGGGCTTCGCATGCAAGTGGCTTTTACGGTTTTGCCCTCGGGGCTTGTCCTGTTATGGATCATGCATGAATGCTTTTCGCCTTGTGGTTGAACCGAGAGAGTGATGCCTCTCGGGGTGTGTAGAATAAATGGGCTGATGGTATGCCCTTACCGCTTTGTGGTGAACCGGGAGAGTCATGACCCTCGGGAGTGTTTAGTATAAATGGGCCGAAGGTGTGCCCTTGCTGTGTTGGTTGTTTACAGCTTTATCATATTTTATCCTGCCCTGTTTTCCTGTGCATTAGGCATGCTAGGGTAGGTTGGGTCTGTGTTGACTCTGCTGCTTGGAGTACCGAGTGATGGTAGTCTTAACTTCGGTTGTTCCGCCAAGTGCGGAGATCCCATTTGGAGAAGGGTGTCCTACTGGTTGCGTCGTGTCCACCCTGTGTCAGGGAATGTCGGAGTTGCCCACCCCTGAGAAGTGGCGTTATCGGAGATACGCACCTAGGACAGGAACCCTTCGGGTTAGTGATGGGATTGTGGGATCCTTGGCAAGCCTCGGTACTTGGCATCAGAGGGTGTCCGGTTGCTTTACCCTTGTGTGTGGGAGTTGTAGAGTAGGACCCTGCTGAGCTGTTGCTCATGCCTACCTGGACTGTGTTTGTTGCAGGTGTAGGTGGCCGCTCTGTCCCTGTGTTACCCCCTCGGTCGTCCCACGGCAGCGCGCCAGCTCCTGACTATGTCTGAGGGTCAGGATGGCTTCGTTTGCGTCTTTGAGGAGACCTCTGTGGGTGTTGTTCTTTTGTGGACTGTTGTCCTTGTACTCTTCTTTTGTAGAACTGTTGTTCTAGATCCCTGTACTCTATTATATCTTTTTATAATAGATGTTGTTGTTTGGCTTGCTTCCGCCCTTTCTCTGCTTGTTGGCAGCTGTTTCCGCCAGTTGTCCTTTAGTTTCAATTGTTTCCGCCAGTTGAGGCTAGTAGTTGTAGGTTTTCCCCCTCGCGGTCCCGGCCCGGGTGCGCTCTGCGGGTCGGGGCGCGACATTGTGGGCCTATCGAACGGCCTACAAGACGCCAATCGGGATGTCGTTATTCCGATTGGTCTTTGGAAAACCTTGCCATCTCCCGGTAGAGATTCAACATAAAGCGTTTTGGGCAATTCAAGCTCTCAATTGGGACGCTACTGATATTTCAAGCAATAGGAAACTCCAACTTCATGAGCTTCAAGAAATTCGAAATGAGGCTTACGAGAATACCAAAATCTACAAGGCCCGGACTAAAATTTTTCATGATAAACTCATAGTTCGGAAAACCTTTGATGTTGGGGATAAGGTTTGGCTCGACAATTCACGTCTTCGACTTTTCCCGGGAAAACTTAAAACTTGGTGGGATGGTCCATTTGA
Organism: Narthecium ossifragum; assembly: GCA_963920575.1. Classification (NCBI taxonomy): domain Eukaryota; kingdom Viridiplantae; phylum Streptophyta; class Magnoliopsida; order Dioscoreales; family Nartheciaceae; genus Narthecium; species Narthecium ossifragum. The sequence goes on from OY986974.1 coordinate 22,491,382, forward strand.
TGTCACTAAGGGTTTCACCCATGGAGTTGTTGAGGTGCAAAATCCTTTTTCGGGGGCTACATTCACTGTCAATGGTCAACGTTTGAAACCTTATGTTCATAGTTTCCCTCTTGACATCACTCTTGAGCCAACCGTGATGTTGGCGGAACCATACGATACTTGAGCTTTATTGCGTCTCGCTATAGACGGTAAATTTAGCGCTTGGTGGGAGGCAACCCATCCTTTGTTTTTCGTATTTTTCTGAGTTTGTTGGTTATTTCTTCTTTGCATGATTGATTGTTTTCCCATTATTTGCATGTTTGATTTTGGTGTGTTTTTGAATTGATCTTTGTTTGAATAATTGTGATGTCGAGATGATATGTTGAATGTGTGGGATGATTGATGAATCAACTGGTTTGGAGGGTTATTATTGTGGTATTTTAACGCCTAAGGAGCCTAGTATTCATGCTTGAGGTGTGTGGGGCGAATTCCCAAGCTTTCAGCCGAGTTTGGCAGTTTGGTACATAAAAGATCGATCTTGCAAGCGGAGAGGATCGATCCTTTAGGTCCGATTGAATTTAAGTTGGAACCTGGGGGCGAAGGATCGATCCTTTAACACCTAAAGATCGATCTCTCTTGCGAATTTATTCGTGACAGGGGGATGGTTTTTGGGTGATCGATCCTTCCATACCTAATGATCGATCTCTTTTGCGAATTTATTCGTGACAGGGGATGGTTTTTGGGTGATCGATCCTTCATAACCTCAGGATCGATCTCTTTTGCGAGTTTATTCGTGACAGGGGGATGGTTCTGAGGAGATCGATCCTTTAGCACCTAAAGATCGATCCTCCTCACTTGGACACGTCGGCATGACTTAAGTTAGAACCATTATGATGCTGCCGCGTGAGGAAGATCGATCCTTTGCGGGGTTTTGTAAAAAAAAAATATATAACCAGGGGGATCGACTTAGGGCTCACAAGCCCTAAGATCGATCCTCCCCCTTTCCTCCCTCAAGAGACCACGCCGCCGCCGCTCTTCGTCTCCGACCCTCGGGCCGCCGCCGCCGACCATCGCGCCGCCTCTTACCTCCCAGTGCCTCCACGACCCCTCCCCTTCACTCCTCTTCCCTCATTCGACCCCGCGGCGTCCACATTGCCTCACCTCCGCCCACCGACTGCGCCTCATCTTCCAACAAGTCAACCGCCGGCCACCTTCGTCGTTCCCCTTCACCCCAAGCCGACCTCATCCTCTATTCTCACCTCCAATGGGTCGCGAGCCAACCGCCTCCACCAAGAAGGCCGTCGGGAAGGGCAAGGCCGCCGCTTCGTCTTCCACACCACCGGCACGACCTCCCTCCACACCTTCCACGAGACCTCCGGCGATTCCGACACCACCACGGCAAGCTTCAACCCCTCCGGCTTCACCATCTCCCCCACGAGCTCCCGTCCCTCCAGCCTCGTCGTCCCATCCAGCAAGGACTCCGAGAGCTCCGTCCACTTCCTCCACGCGTTCTTTAACTGCATCACCCACAGCTCCGGCGACATCCAAGAGGAAGAAGGCAGCGCAAATCAACCCTCGCCAGTCCAAGAAGATCAAGAAGCAATCCCGGCCGTCCACTGCGCCCACGCTCGTCTGAGGTCTCCGTCTAGATTGGCAGCGGGAGGTAAACCTCGAATTTACATTTGATGTTGAGTTCTTTCGTACTGTCGAGCATGCCCAGAAGTCCATTGAGTTGATAGAAAACCGTGGTCTGCTGCCTCTTTGTACACTTGAGACCACAGTCTACCCTAGGCTTGTCTGCATGTTCTACCAGAACATGACAGCCATCGCCTACGGGGATGAGCGGGACGACGCTGTCGATGGTTACTTCCCCTGCCTTGGCTTCACATCCATAATTGACGGGGTCGACGTGACCTTGACAGCCAAGGCCATCTGCGAGGTGTTGGCAGTTCCGGCGCTCTGCCCCGGTCTTCATAAGCCCCAGCCTGAGGAGCTGTACCATCATCCCAGCGAGGCTCACCTGGTCCTCAACCCAGATCGCATAGGCAGGGGAAAATTTACACGGACAGAGCTGTCGCCTCCATTCTGGCTGTTCGACGACATTTTGCGTCGCAATGTCTTCCAGAATGGCCATGACCAGTATCGAACTGGTAATTAGTTGTGCATACTATGGTTGTTGACCAAGAATTGGGCGGTTAACATACCTCAACAGATTCTAGAGGACATGGCGCAGTTTTACTGCGGGGCGATCAGGGACATGACCACGAGCTATGCCAAGAAGGTCGTCCCGCACCCGTGCCTCATTTCAGCCTTTCTAGCTAGCCAGGACCTAGTCCCCGAGGGCGAGCCGACTGTCTCAGAGGAGGCCCTAAGGTTTGCACGCTTCGGTGGCCCCACCTGGGGCAAGGTCCTCGGCTATATGAGGAAGGCCAGTGCGCCAGTCCAGCAGCCGCGTCCTGCGCGCCCCCCACCAGAGTTCGGACCCGTGGAGCACCCTACCATGGGTGAGATCTATCGAGAGCACCGGGCGTTTCAGGACGCAGTACTTCAGCGCTTGGACGCGGTAGACGCGCGTGACGCCACCTTTCGAGACGATCGTTCCAGCCTTCGCCATGACGTCTCCGCACTTCACCAGGTCGCCTCGAGTATCCTCGCGCGTCTCGATGCCATCCACCCTTCCCCTCCGCCGGTCACCGCTATCGTTCCTTACCGACCTCTTCCCTTTCCAGAGCAGAGACCTCAGGGATGATAGACTGTATCTAGGGGTATATTCTGTATTTTCTTGATGGTTGGAGTGTATCTCTTTTTGTGATTGGAGGGTGGGTAACTTTTTGTACTCCATTGCTCTATTTTTGTACTTGGTGACATCGATGATAGTGGATATATATACATGATTTTTGGTATGGGGGTGTGCCCCGGGTGTGGATGTCTGTCTGTGGATGTATGTATGTGGCTGTGAATGTATGCTTGTAAATGATGATCGAGATGGATGTGTTTTTGTATTTCAATTTGTAACAATTGTTGGATGCAAATGGCATCTTTGTACAACCCTTGGGCTTATTGAATAAATAGAGGGAATGCTGCCCAATTTTTCTCAAAAATTTTCATCTCTATTCGTTGATTTCCATAATGCTATGATAGATATTTCCTCTATGTTTTTACAGTGCATACGAGCTATGGATAGCAACGCAAAATACCACATTTTGACATCTCAACGTTACTGTTTTTCACGACTAACCTTGACCCTAACTCCTTTCATACCTTTCGTCAAGGTTACATTTTTGTCTATATCGTCACAAGGTTATCTCTACACTTTACCCTTCTTCCGTGCTTGAGGACAAACCCGCTTAAGTTAGGGGGTATGATTGCATCATGTTTTTAGATAACATGTGATCGATCTACAGTGAGTCACACATTTATTTGATTGGTAAATATGCAAAAAAATTTCAATTCTTATGCTAGCATGGATGACTATTGCATAATTCATCTTGATTCTCATGCTTTGTAAAATTTGGCAAATCATTTCATGAGTAGTGTTATTCTTCTACTTTAATTCTTCTTGCCATGCATTAAGGACATTTAAGTGATCCAATCCACTTGTGCACTTACACTTGTATGAGGGGGCAAGTAGTGTTTGATTGGGGGACCTTGATAGATTGGGGGTCCAAGGCTATTTACACTCGATTGAGATGACTTGTAGTAGAGTTCGAAGCTAAGTTAGAGGCCAAGAACCGGGTTAATAAAAGTGACTAGTCTTGATTCGTAGCCTTCTAGGCTCGAGTATGTAGGTCCGAGGGGTGCTTCAACACCTAATGCCCCAAAGCCATCTGGCTTGGGAGTCATTGACCTAACACTCGTTACATGGGCCTAGTAGAAAGCTTAAGGGATCAAGGCATTGCACAGTCACGCTAGTAGCAAATAAAAGCTTGTTGGTCAGCGGTGATTCGTGGCCTACTAGGTTCGGGAAATTAAGCTCGAGGGGTGCCTCAACACCTAGTGCCTTTAGGTCATCTGACCGAGAAGCCACTGGCCCAAATCTCGTTACATGGGCCTAGCAGAAAGCCTAAGGGATCATGGCATTGCACGACCACAAGTTTTATTCATAAAAAAAAGAAATGTTTTGAATAACACTTGTCATTTGTTCAACCGGTGTAAGGTGCTAAGGATGTCTAATTTTGATTGGAACCCTACTTGAATGACTACGAGACCCTGAGTAGTTGAGTAGCAACTTTCACTACACGGATTGCTTAGATGAGCTTTAATCTTGTTCAAGTGCTTTGAAGTGTTTGAATGATGCTATTGATGGAATTATTCGCTTGCATTTTACTTGTGCTATGGGTTGATGGATGGAGCTATGCATTTGAATCTATGTGTGCATATGAATGAATCTTGATGCATAGGAACCAAATCTATTTGAGAAGTGACTAATTGTAGATTGGGCGATTGCTCTTAAATAATTTCTTATTTCTCTTCTTTCCCTTCAAGTATTTTTCTTTTGCTTTGCTCGAGGACTAACAAAGTTCAAGTTAGGGGGTGTGATAAGACATGAAAAGTGCATAAATCACCCTTTCAACTTGGCCTTGTTAGTCTCCGAGCAAGGCTTTACTGATGATTTTTACCCTATGACAGGTACAAGAGCCCTCAATGAGGATTGGATCAAGTTTCGAGCTTAAACGAAGTCATTTGGGCCAGTTTTTATGAAGAAGATCGATCCTTTATTGAAGAAGGATCGATCCTTTGAAGAACATTAAGAAAAAGTCTAGTTGGGACAAAAAGTATCGATCTTCCATCATGAGAAGATCGATCCCTTATGCACATTTTTCAGTGACAAGGCGCAAGTTCTGAAGATAGGGAAGGATCGATCTCTCTCGTGCATTTTTCAGTGACAGAACGCAACATTCTCTAGGATCGATCTCCATCCACTATAGGATCGATCTTCATCGGGGCGCAGCCAGAACTCAAGAGCAAAGATCGATCCTTTCCTATAGGAGGTCCGACCGCGTTAGGTCGAGGGCCTGGCTTTGTGTTTTGGCCCGGTTGGCCTTGGGATCCGATCGGTTGATCGCATTGCTGCTTTTGACCCCAGTGGCAGTTTGGTAAATATGCTCCCTGGTGGTCAGTTTCACACCCGCGTTGCACACATAGCCTTTGATTGATGTATGTGTTTGATTAGAACCTTTAGGGCGCTTCCGATCGGAAGATCGGAGCTCGATCGGGAGAGATCGAATCGGACGGCTGTGATGGATTCCATCTTTCTATTTAAGCCTTTCTTTCTCCTTCTTTCCATCTTTTCTTCTTCTCCTGCGTTCTTTCTTCTCTCTCTCCTGTGGCCGGCTGTGCTAGGGCTTCGGAGCGTGGCTTTCGAGGAGTGGCTTCCGGCGATCGGAGTTGAGGAATGCGTGGAGGAGCTGCCCTATTTCATCAAGTAGGTGTTTCTACCTCGATCTTAGGATCGGGTTCTCCTAGGATAGGTTTATTGTATTTTCATTGTAGGAGTACTTCTTAGAATGCTGTGTGGCTTGTAGCACATGTGATGTAGCTTGATTCTTGTATTCCTACGTTGCGAAATCGATATTCTAACGGTTGGTTTTCGTATTATCGCCGTTTTGTCGGTTTTCGTCCATTTGGACCTAGATAGGAGATTTAACCGTCAAAAATGTGATTTCTTTATACCATTGGCTTCCCCATCATCTTTTATGCATGCTTGCAAAGTTTCATAAGTTTCCTATTTGATTTGATCCTTGAAATCCAAGAAATTGGATTTCCGGCACTGTTCTGAGGAACTGTGCCTGAAGCTCGACGGTCGATCGGTGCATCGACCGTCGAGTATTGATTTGTGCTTTCTGGGCCTGACGGTCGACCGGCGGATCGACCGTCGCATCGTTCGTCAGGCTCTGTTGGATTTTTGACCTCCCACGGCCGATGCATGGATCGACTGTGGGATCCTCCCTTTTCCCGTTTTGCCTCATGGTCGACCGTCGGATCGACCGTCAGGCTCTGCTTGGTTTTGGGCTCCCGACGGTCGATGGACCAACCGACCGTCGCCCGATGGTTTTTCCTCGTTTTGGCCTCACGGTCGACCGTGACATCGACCGTGGCCTCACGATCGATCGCCGGATCGACCGTGACATCGTCCGTGGGCCTTTGGACTTGGTTTTCTGGCTTTCCTTGGATGGTTTTGGTTTGTGATTAATATCTAAACATGTTAGGAAGCATGCATGTGGATCTTATGAGGTTTTCAAAGGATTTCTATCGAGTTTGAGGATCGATTCGAGTATTTTTCGTTGTGGGCAAATCATTGGTTTTGGATTGCATTTAATACATGTTTGATTGTAGTTAACTGTTTATTGGTTTGCTTAACCATTAGCTAGCTATGAGTGCTAGTTAATGAAGAATTGTGGAACCTTAGCCTGTTGCCGGCGAGTGCCGAGGGCTATTGTATAAATGTGGCCAGTTACCTGTGGGGTAACTGTGGAATCATAGTCTGTCAGGTGCAAGAGAGCACTGAAGACTATTGTATATCTGTGTTCATGCTTTGCTCAGATGTTTGTTTGGTTAGCATAGACATTCTGTATTCTGAGGCCTTTGCTATGCTTACCCTTTGGCTAGCTGTAAGTTATGTCTAGCCCTGTATGATTAGTGACATCTTGTTGCATGCTTATATCTTGTTATCTGTGCCTGAGCATTGCATGCATCTTGATTGCATTACAGGCATTTGAGGTTAGGCGGGCGATGGGTTGATCGCCGATCCGAGGCTCTCGGGTAGCTCGGATCTAGCCTTAGGACCGCGGCTTGGTATTCAGGATTAGGGTGTGATTGTTTGATCAATATCTCATGTCTTTTGAGGATGCACGCTAGTTGACTCTGATCAGTGTTTGAGGTTTAGAGGTCGTATTGTCTTCCAAAGCCAAGTGCTAAGGATGGATGTTGATGCGTTCCCGACGTGGTTCCCCAAGGCTTGGTATTCCAGCTTGGGTAAGGGTGATCTTGCATGTTACTGTTCCTTGGCATCTTGATAACTTGTTCAGGAGAGAGGTTTCATGACAAGAGCCATTGGGACATCAACAGGGTTATGGGACCCGTGGCGTCCGTAAGACTTGAGCTGGGAGACAACACTGTTGTTGTTTTCCTCCCTTCAGTGTACCGTAGAGTAGAACCCTACTGAGCTTATCGCTTACTCCTACCCGGGCTGCGTTTGCGGGTGCCGGCGCCAGTTCTTCTTCAGTAGAGCCGGCGAGATCAGCTTTGGTGGCGCGGCTACATCCAGAGGTGTTTGAGGTTGCTGGAGGATTAATTGTTGTACTTTGGCAGATTTTGTAAATTATGTACATTTCGAGGAATTTTGAGATTAATGTATAATATTCTTTCGTTGGAAGATTTGTATCAAATGTTGAATAGTACAACTAATGTTATGTAAATTGAATATCTGTTTACCCCTGGATTATAAATTGTTTAAGTTTATCTATAATTCCGCTTTGTATCGCGCCATTTGGAGATGAATAGTGTAGGTTTCCCCTCACACCTCGGCTCGGATGGGTTTTCTGGGTCGCGGTGTGACAACTTGGTATCAGAGCAGGCTGTAGGTCCCAGGGATAGGATTAGGCTTGCGGTTAAGGTTTTAAGTGTGGAATGGAATAGTTCTAGGTCTAGAACATCATTGCGTGTCTGTTTGCGATTGTGTGTGACGTGCTTATCTTTTTGTTTGCTGTTGTGTTTTACTGGTTCCCGGTTACGTCATGACGTCTCAGGGGGAGATGTGCATGCGCACCTGTGAGGACCTGTCCCTCTACCCCTGTGGCTCGTTGTAGACCGCAAGGGCAATTTGGTAAATTGCACCTTGTTGGTTTGTTTCACACCCGCGTGTGCACACACTGGCCTTGTCTGTGTTCGTGTTTGTTTAAAATGGCTAGGTGAACCCGAGATCGGAAGATCTGAGCTTGGGCTTGTGTTTTAGCCCAAGTTTGCCTTTCTGAGCAAAGGAGATCGATCTCTCATGCCTTGGAGATCGATCATGCTCGAGTCGGTGCTTTCTTTCTCTTTCGCGAGGACGGCCGTCGGCCGTCGCTCTTCCCTGTCAGGGAGGGAAGACTTCCCCTCCCTTTCCCCCAGCTTTTTCCCCGTTTTCCCGGCTTTCCCCAGGCTTTCCCCTCCTTTTATTCCCTTCTTCTTCCTCTTTCTCTCTTCTCTTCTTCTTCCTTCTTTCTCTTCTCTCCCGCGGTGCTCTGTTTCTTCCCTTCTCCGCCGGCGAGCTTCATCTCCTCCGTTCTCCCTCCTCCGACCATCAAATTGGGTGTTCTTTGGCTCGTTGGATTCGTGACAACGAGAGGAAGATCCCTGAAGTGGTTTGGTGGCTTGTTGGTGATCAAATCGTGGGGAATCAGCCGAGGAAAGCGCAGCTAGGTAGGGTTATACCTACTGATGTTCTTTTCGGGTGTTCTTAAGATCTAGCCGTTGGATCTTGTTGATCCTTGCTTTGTTGGATTCCTTATGCCTTGTAGAATAACTGATTTAAGTTTTAAGTTAATCAGTTGAGATTTGAGTAGGTTTTATGCAAGATTAGTCTCAGATTTCTGGTTTTCTGCTGTTCTTGAGAAACAGCCGGCTTGCGGCGAGTTTTCCGGCCGGCGAGTACATAATATTGGCTTTTCATAAACATAAGAGTTGTAGAGCTAGTCGTTAGATTTCCATTCCATCTTGTTTCATATTTTTTCGATTTATGTACGATTTCGTACGAATTGTTTGCTGGAGGGCTGCGTTGCAGCAATTAAAGGGTAAGTTGGTTTAATCAGCGACTTTTGATTAATGTTTCCCGTTAATCCAACCGTTGGATGTTTGTGAATTTTGGATATGATGATCCTGGTTTATACACCTACTGGTGGTTAAGTTAGATCTTGAATCCCGAGGCTGGAAGCTCGGACTTAGCCCTAGGACCGGGGTTGGGCTGTTAGGACCCGGTTTGAATGGTGGTGCCCAGTCGTTTCGATGATAGGCTTAGATGACTGGCGCACTTGTTCTTGATGATTGTAGAGGTCGTGTCGGCCTTGAGTCGTATGCTGAGATGTAGCCGGTGTCTCACTGTGCGGACCCTGGGGTAGAGGTGTTGCCTACCCAGCGGTGCCTTTTTCCCGCCTGCAGTGCCGTTCCCTGCAGTTGTGTGTTCACCAGTGTTGTTCCAACTGTGTGCTGCTCCTGGGCACCAGGGACACGCGGTGGGGTTATGGGACCCCTGTATACACCCAGATCCTACTCGAGGGCGACACTGTTGCGTTTACCTCTTCCTTCTGTGTGTCGTTGATACGAGGTCGAACCGAGCCATTCCAAGAAGGGTGTTACGAGCGGTCTACTCTTGATCCTCTCGTAATGGGTCTCTACTGCTCCAATCGATCAGAATCGCCCTGATCGAACTTGATTTGAGTCCAATTGGCTAAATCTGGATCGAATCTGGTTCAGATGGCTCAGATTGGGGTAGGACTCGACTGGGTCAAGTCTGGATTGGTTGATTGGCTCTTGGAATTGAATCTGGCTCGGATTGGGCTAAGTGGCTTGGCTGAAACGGCTAGGAGTGGGTTAAGTGGCTGAGCCAAATCAGAGTGGGCTGAGTCTGAACCAATTAGCTGGCTGAACCAAGTTAGAGTTGGCGGAGCCAACTTGGCTGGGCTGAACCGGAGTTGATCCAAGGGCTGTGGTTCGCCGGAGTAGATCGCCGGCGTAGGGACGGCGGTGGCGGTCGGGATAGTGGCAGGAAGCGTCGCCTGGAGGTGGGAATGAGATCTACCGGAGTGGATTGGTCGGAGGTGGGCTAGATCGGCGGGATCTAGAGATGGACGGCGGAGGTTTGGGTTCACCGGCGTCGGGGACGACGAGGGAGGGTTCTGCGGGCTTTGGAACGTCGTAGAAGACCGGGATCTGCTCTAGGGATGTCGGCGGCGTACTTTGGCGGGATCTGGAAGTGAGATCGGGGTCAGACACGGAAGGGGCGGCGGAGCTGTGAAGTGGAGGTTGCCAGGGAAGACGCCGGAGAGGACGATGGAGGCGGAGGAGGGGCTGGACGGAGTCGTGGTGGCTCAGGGAAGTCGATGGCGGGTTTAGGTGGTAGCGGGGGTGGCCGGAGAGTAGAGAACGGCAAGGATGCCGGCGGTAGCTAGGGTACGGGAGAGAGGAAGAAGATGAACAGTGACGATGACGTGGCGGTGGGGTCGCTGACGTGGCGGAGAGAGAAAGTGACGGGGGAAAGAGAAACACTGGTGGAGGCGGTGCCGGCTGCGGAGAAGATGACCGACGGGGAAGAAGATGAATCTATGGTGGATTTCGGGTGGAATCTACTTTACTTCTACTCCTATGATATTCTACTCCTATGATAATTTATCAACTACTCTTAATCATTCATCTCATGCATTATCATAATACAAACTACTAAGGTCCTTTTATAGAGACCTTGACAGAGTCCTAATCCAACTAAATAACCCCCTTGCTTAATGAGCAAGTAATAAGGTTTCTGACTCAACTCAACTTCCTAACTCAAAGGGACTCTTAATTAATTCCTAACCATCAACTAGGACTCAATAAAAGACTAATGATAAATACTAATTAAATACTCTAGTTTGAACTAGGGAAGTCCAAGTAAAACTAGGAAAGAGGCTGAACCAGTTTGGTTCCTCTTCTGGGTTCGGGTCCAGTTGGTCGAGTCGGATCGACTCGTATCAAAGGGACCCACGTCCTTGCTTGGATGGGCCCACGCCAAGGAGTTGGCTGCACCCAAGTCCCTTTGGGCGTTCTAAGCTCAGCCGGCCAAAGGAATCCTATTCCTAGCTGGTTTGCTTACTTAGATGATTTCCTAGTTAGTAGTTATCTTGATTGAGTCAGTTTCCTAGTTTGAGTTCAGTTTATGATTTGCTTTATTAGTTCATATTAAGAGTCCTAGTAATCAGGAAGTTTGAGTTATGATTGAGTCTTAGTAGGAAAGTATGGTTACTTGCTGATTAAAGCAAGGTAGTTCTCTAGTTGGAGTAGAACTCTCTTGAGGCCTCTATAAAAGGACCTCTATAGCTTGTATTAGGTCATGGACAAATTTATGAGAGTTATTATAAAGTTAAGAGATATTATAGGAGTAGCTGTAATGTAGGAGTAGCCATAATTTAATATTCCACCATCACCAGCCCTTCCCACGTTTCTCTCTCCAGTTGGCCTTCTCCACCAGCCAGCCACCACCATCATCACCGCCGTTCGCCGCCACCAGCAACGACTCCAATCCCTGGCGTCCTCCTTGGCCGCTGCCCCTCTTCTTCCACCTCCCTTGGCGTGGATCTCCAAGAGAAGCCAGCCAACCCTAGAGGAGCTGCAAGGTATCCCTCTTCTCATCCGTCTCCTCTAGTCTTCGTCTTCATCGTCGAATACCTAGGGTCCTTCTCCTAAAACCCTAAAGGTATCTCTCGACCTAGCCATAGATTTGGCTAAAGAGGATCTGAGATAAGGCAAGAGACCCGGTACGAAAGCCCTTGAGAAGGTGCATCGTATCAGTCGTAGTGTAGATCCCTACTGAGCTTAGTGCTCACACCTACCCGGGCTGCGTTTTGCAGGTGCAGGCGTCAGTTCTTCCTTTGTGGCCCCTACCGGGCAGTTGGTTGGCGGTGCGGCGGCGCCAGGTGGAGTCTGAGAGGTGGCGATATTTACTGCTTTTACCCTTATGTTAGTTAGTCTCCTACGGGAGTGATGTGTATATTGGATCTTCCCCTCTCCGAGGTTTTGTATATTATTTTAACACTTGAGTTTTTAATCTGTGGTTCGAGGCTTCTTTATCATAATATTGTTTTAATTGAGGGAGACCCATAGGTTAGAGGGAACCCTCGTCGTTCTTTTTCCGCGTTGGTTAGGTTCCGGTTCGCGTCCCCCGGCCCGGTTGGGCTTTCACGGGTCGGGGCGCGACAGCACCGGTGTGAGGACCTGCCCCTCTACCCCTGTGGCTCGCTGTAGACCGCAAGGGCAATTTGGTAAATTGCGCCTTGTTGGTTTGTTTCACACCCGCGTGTGCACACACTGGCCTTGTCTGTGTTCGTGTTTGTTTAGAATGGCTAGGTGAACCCGGGATCGAAAGATCCGGACTTGGGCTTGAGTTCTTGCCCAAGTTTAGCTTTCAGCACACAAATGATCGATCCTCTATGGCTAAGGGATCGATCCTCTTCGTGCCAGAAAGCCTTGTGAATCGTCACAAGGGATCGATCCTCTTCGTGCCAGAAAGCCTTGTGAATCGTCATGAAGGATCGATCCTCCCTTGAGTAAGGATCGATCATTCATAAGTCGGTTGGTTTTCTGCTTCGCGAGGACGGCCACCGCTGGCCGTCGCTCTCCCCTGTCAGAGGGGGAGGACTTTCTCCTCCCCTCCCCCAGCTTTTTCCCCTCTTTCCCGGCTGTCCCCTCCCCCCTTTCCCCTCCTTTTCTTCTTCCCTTCCTTCCTTCTTCTTCTTCTCTTTTCTTCTCTCCCGACGTTGCTCTTCCCCTGTTTTTCCGGCAGCCACCTTCTCCTCTTCCGTTCTCCCTCCTCCGAACACCAAATTGGGTGTTCTTTGGCTCGTTGGATCCGTGACAACTAGAGCAAGATCCCTGAAGTGGTTTGGAGGCTTGTTGGTGATCAAATCGCGGGGAATCAGCCGAGGAAAGCGCAGCTAGGTAGGGTTATACCTACTGATGTTCTTTTCGGGTTTTCTTGAGATCTAGCCGTTGGATCTTGTTTATCCTTGCTTTGTTGGTTTCCTTATGCCTTGTAGAATAACTGATTCAAGTTTCATGTTAATCAGTTGAGATTTGAGTAGGTTTTATGGATGATTAGTCTCGGATTTCTGGTTTTCTGCTGTTCCTGAGAAACAGCCGGCTTGCGGCGAGTTTTCCGGCCGGTGAGTACATGATCTTGGCTTTTCATAAACATGAGAGTTGTATCTCTACTCGTTAGATTTCCATTCCATCTTGTTTCGTATTTTTCCGATTTATGTACGATTTCTGGTGAATTGTTTGCTGGAGGGCTGCGTTGCAGCAATTAAAGGGTAAGTTGGTTTAATCAGCGATTTTTGATTAATGTTTCCCGTTAATTCAACCGTTGGATGTTTATGAAATTTGGATATGATGATCCTGGTTTATACACCTACTGGTGACTAAGTTGGATCTTGAATCCGACATCGTTTGGATGTCGGATCGACGGGATCAATTAGCCCCTAAGTAGAGGCTTTGGGTGTTTTTGAATATAATATTATATTTCAAAATATAATATTATATTGTGCTTTGTTCATCATCGTTTTCGGGGTTGCTTCCCGTTGCAGGAGTCCGCGGGTGACGGTCGCGGTACCGTCGTAATGCCGGGACCCGCTGCGGATCGACTGGCAGCGGTTGGTGGTACCGCTGCAGCGATCCAGTAGACTTATATGATGTTTGACATACTGTTGCATGCCTTTCCTATTATCTGTGTATGTCATAGCATGCATTCTTGTTGTGTGCATTAGTTGCATTGGTTAGGGCGTGGGTGATCTTTGGGTCGCCGTCCCGAGGCTGGAAGCTCGGACTTAGCCCTAGGACCGGGGTTGGGCTGTTAGGACCCGGTTGAATTGTGATGTCCAGTCATTTCGATGATAGGCTTAGATGACTGGTACACTTGTGGCTTGATGTTTGTAGAGGTCGTGTCGGCCTTGAGTCGGATGTTGAGGTGTAGCCGGTGTCCCACTGTGCTGACCTTGCAGTGTCGGGTTCCTGCAGACGCTGTCGCCAGTGTTGTTACTGTTATTGAGTGCCGTCCCTGGGCCTCAAGGACACGCGGTGGGGTTATGGGACCCTTGTATACACCTAGATCCTACTCGAGGGCGACACTGTTGCGTTTCCCTCTTTCTTCTGTGTGTCGTAGTGTAGATCCCTACTGAGCTTAGTGCTCACACCTACCTGGGGCTGCGTTTTGCAGGTGCAGGCGTCAGTTCTTCTTCCTTGGCCCCTATCGGGCAGTTGGGTGGCGATGCGGCGGCGCCAGGCGGAGTCTGAGAGGTGGTGATCGATCTTTATTGCTTTTATACCCTATGTTAGATAGTCTCCTACGGGAGTGTTGTATTTTTGAATCTTCCCCTCTCCGAGGATTTGTATAATCACTTGAGTTTTAAATCTGTGGTTCGAGGTTTCATTATTATATTGTATCTTTATTTTGGGGATGCTTTTGGTGAACTGCTAGGGAGACCAATAGGTTAGAGGGAACCCTCGCCAGCTTTTCTTCCGCGTTTGTTAGGTTCCGGTTCGCGTCGCCCGGCCCGGTTGGGCTTTCGCGGGTCGGGGCGCGACAACCGGTGTCGTCCGTTCCCTCGCCTGACAGCGTCTCCCCCCGTGCTGGAGACGAGCGAGTAGGGATTGGACGCGTGTCGTCTTTGTACTTTCGAAATCTCGAGAGGTGAACCTGCTAGGGTTCAGAGACGGTGTTGGAGATCCTTCGACAGTAGAGGACTGATTGAAGGAGGTGACCTGGATCCCGGATGTTTTGGACATCCTGGAGGATCGCTTGCTTGGGAAGCTGTTGTTTTCTTGCCTTCTCAGAAAGCGATTCGTAGTGGCGCTTGTCGGGGCCACTAGGGACACTGTTGGTTGTGTGTTGAGAACAGTTCGCGTACTGTTCTCTGGCACCTACCCTTGGAGGGTGGTGCAGTTGGGAGTACCCTCCTCTGGTTCTGGGTACTCGCACCACGTGACGACACGTGGGTTGGCTGGTTCATCTGGCTCGGTAGGCTAGCGCGACACCAGGGTGCACCCTGGACTGTGTACTAGCTACTGAGACAGGTGACTTGAGGGTTGACACCGGGCAGTTGCCCGGGGGTTGACGTTCCTGCTTCTGAGGAACGGCAGGGTTGGCCATTGGCAGAGGCAGTGGTTTCAGCATCAGCGACAACCGTGGCAGCAGCAGCGTTGTGCCGGTCCTTTGAGAGGTAGCCTGGGCTGCCATACTGAGAGGTGTTCCACTGGGTGCTCGAGTGCTAGCCGTTGTGGGTCTTTTTCCGCCGAAGGTGCTGGTTGCGAGGGACGCTGGGCGTTTACCGCAGAGCAGTCGGGCGTGACACGCGGCGTGGGCCAGAGCGGTGGACTAGTGCCTCAGTTGGGGTAGGTACCTTGGACAGACGCGGGAATTCAGATTCCAAATAGAGGCTTGCTAGAGTGGCTTCAGCAGCAGCCAGTTTCAGAGCCGCCAGCTTCGACGTTCAGCTTTCAGATTCAGCCTTCAGCTTTCGGAGCTTCTCGCAGCTTGCGTTTTCCTTGTGGCTCTGGGCTTCCCCCTTGTGACTCGTTCCCGTGTAGCCGTGTTGGCTTGGGACTGGAGTCGGGTGTGGCTTTGAGAGTAGCCACCGTTTGAGCTTGGGTTGGTTGCTCTTGTCGGGGCGTTTCCTAGAGGTTGGGAACCTCTAGGTGTCCGTCGCCCACGTGTGGTACACGTTGGGGTTCGACGGCCTCGGTTGCGTCGGTTGGCCACGCACCGGGTTGTGCTTCTTTTGCCGTGGGAAGGTGTCGTGAGTACACCTGACGGCGTTGTTCGCTCTCGTTGAAGATCGCGGTTCAGCGATCCTTCTGTTTGTCGAGAGCTGGGGTTTGTTCACCGGCTTGTGGTGAACTTCCTCCCCGTTGTTTTCGAGCGTGCTCTGGAGAGCAGCTTCCTCTCATGTTGTTGTTGTTGTTTGTGCAGCTGTCCTTTCTGAAGAGCTTTCTGATTGTCGCCTTCGCGGGACACCGAGTCTGAGGTTGAGGTTCCTTTGGGCGGTCTTGAGCGTTGCGAGTTCGCACGTGGGTGCTAGCAGCGTTTGGAGAGTCGAGGACTCAATCGGCCGAGTCGGTAGCTCGGGACTTCGTTCGCCCAGGTGTGTTGCCTCAGAGTGTGTTCCGGTTCTCACTGTGGATGGTTCCCTCCATAGATGCATAGACTTCAGGAAGCTGGACGGTGTTGCAGCACAGAGTATGCGCCCGTTACAGTGTAATGATGGTGGATTAGCAATTGAGAGACTCGTCGACTCCTTCAGAGTTTGACCTTCGCATCGACTACACCAACTGAGGATTCGGGGTTGTGACATCCCAGAGACAGCCTTCCGTACGAAGTGTGGACTGTAAGAGTTCATAGTGATGCCGTTCGGTCTGACAAACGCACCAGCAACCTTCACAGATGTGATGTGGATGATCTTCAGGCCGTATCGTGTTCAGTTGCAGTGGCGTCGTCGACAGCATCATATCTACTGGTGCGTTGAGGAGGAGCACGAGCGATGTTTGGCGTTTGCATCGCAGCTGCCG
This sequence comes from Narthecium ossifragum, assembly GCA_963920575.1. NCBI lineage: Eukaryota > Viridiplantae > Streptophyta > Magnoliopsida > Dioscoreales > Nartheciaceae > Narthecium > Narthecium ossifragum. The sequence goes on from OY986974.1 coordinate 22,507,645, forward strand.
AGGGTGTATCGGCGTTATTTGGCTCCCAGCTCGAGGTGTTGACCTTCAGACGCAGGTTTCGACCGACAGGCAGTCTCAGCGGTAGGCAGATCGATTGATTCAGCTGGGCTCGACACATATGTGCGACGACAGAGGTCGAAGACGGTGTTCGAGATTCAGTAGAGGCATCTCCAAGACTGCGGGACCGTTGACCAGAGTGACCAAGAGACCGGAGCTTTTGCCTTAAAGTCACTGAGTCAGTGCCTTTAAGGGTGATAGCCACCAGCAGTTATTAGAGAGGCTAGAGCAGGTTTGGCGGATTGTCAGGTCAGCGGAAGCAGACAGTCAGTTGGATCGGGTTTCGAGGATCAGATTCAAGATGACTTTCCCTTCGGTGGTTGCAGCATCCCAGCTCTCCAGGCCAGAGTGATATAGGCCCAGGGTATGTATCCGGAGCTCGTGGAGATCCGTGCTGCGGTTGGTACCGAGCACGTGACTGGGAGCTGGACAGCATCAGCAGATCGCAGGTTGTGCTTCGTTAGCAGTGTTGCAGATCCGGCAGATCTATTGCAGCCTCCCTTCCAGTGTCAGAGTGGGAGCGGAAGCACACCATGGCGGACATCATCACCAGATTGCAGGAGGCAGCTGGGAATAGTACGTTCCTTTGCTGGAGTTTGCCGAGTTCAGCAGCCATTCAGTCCAGACGGATGTGGTGCCATTCGAGATGTAGTACGGCATTTCGTGCCATTCATCCAATTGCTCAACCGAGGTTGTTGAGGCATCAGTCCACCATCCCAGGCGTCGTCAGACAGTCCTCAGGGAGATCAGCATAGAGCAGACAAGAGAGCTACTCAGGTCAGAGGCGATGATCTTTGGAGTTCTCAGTTCCTGGCAGAGTGTTCCTGAAGGTTCCTTAGTGTAGAGGACCAACCAGAATTGGCAGAGAGCAGAGACCAGATGAGGTGGAGGGCGAGGCAACCCTACTCCGAGAGCCTGCACCAGAACCATGACGGCGTGGAGCGATGATGACATCAAGCCTATAGAGATTCCTGACGGCTTTAGTAGACAGTTGGTACTACCCCAGAGGTGGAGTAGCAGATCCAGAGTTGCACGAGGATACCCTACGTGAGATTCACTCCTCTCCTGTTGCTATTCATTCAGGAGGCATGGAGGTATATCGTGGATTTAGTCATCAGCCTGGTTGGCATCAGATGCAGAGATCAGATTCAGAGGTCAGATCCAGAGACCAGATGCAGAGGTCAGGTCAGCACATGCCATGTGAGATGAGTATGTGTGCTACATAGCAGTCCACATGTCGGAGAGGTGATCAGATGGCGTGATACTTCAGCTTCCATCACTTCAGACCATGATTCCAGGATCACAGACAGATTCTAGTACAGCTCTTAGAAGTCGGTGACCATTTGTTGACCTTCAGCACAGCATCTCGCGGTACAGATGGACAGGCGATCAGAGAGGACCATTCAGATCCATGGTGACGTGCTTAGAGCACGTATTGTTGATGCAGACGTCTGACGACGAGAGCACATCCCCATAGCGGAGTTTGCCTACTTCCGCAGTTGACGGCTCAGCACCGGCGTTGCACCTTTTGAGGTAGAGAGGTCAGTGCAGATCATGTCAGAGGTGACAGCCGTGAGAGTTCGCAGTTGGCGACAGAGGGTTTGGTTACCGATCAGCTCTACTTACACACTTGTCAGTTGTGTGTCCTACCGCCACATGTTCGGTGTTGAGGAAATACAGTCAGTATCCGTCCCACGTGATCAGACACGACGACATCGTAGTCGAGGAGGACGTCACCTGCATGGAGCAGTCAGTGCAGATTGTGGGCAGACGAGATCAGATACTGAGAGGCAGATCGATACCGTTGGTGGTGATCAGATAGAGGCGTGGTAGCGCAGAGAGCTCGACGTGGGAGCAAGGGGAATGCATGTGCCAGTGGTTTCCTCGGTTGTTCGACCTAGCAGGTAGTTTTCTTTGTGTGGGCGTTCGTGCCACTAGGACTAGTTCGTTCTTCTTTTCTGGCCCTACCCTTGAATTTCGGGACGAAATTTCTTTAAGGGTGATAGGTTGTGAGGACCCGTACCTCCAACCCGGTCCGACCGCGTTAGGTCGAGGGCCTCGCTTTGTGTTATGGCCCGGTTGGCCTTGGGATGCGATCGGTTGATCGCATCGCTGCTTTTGACCCCAGTGGCATTTTGGTAAATATGCTCCCTGGTGGTCAGTTTTACACCCGCGTTGCACACATGGCCTTTCATTGATGTATGTGTTTGATTAGAACCTTTAGGGCGCTTCCGATCGTAAGATCGGAGCTCGATCGGGAGAGATCGAATCGGACGGCTGTGATGGATTCCAGCTTTCTATTTAAGCCTTTCTTTCTCCTTCTTTCCTTCTTTTCTTCTTCTCCTGCGTTCTTTCTTCTCTCTCTCCTGCGGCCGGCTGTGCTAGGGCTTCGGAGCGTGGCTTTCGAGGAGCGGCTTCTGGCGATCGGAGTTGAGGAATGCGTGGAGGAGCTACCCTATTTCATCAAGTAGGTGTTTCTACCTCGATCTTAGGATCGGGTTCTCCTAGGATAGGTTTATTGTATTTTCGTTGTAGGAGTACTTCTTAGAATGTTGTGTGGCTTGTAGCACATGTGATGTAGCTTGATTCTTGTATTCCTACGTTGCGAAATCGATATTCTAACGGTTGGTTTTCGTATTATCGCCGTTTTGTCGGTTTTCGTCCATTTGGACCTAGATAGGAGATTTAACCGTCAAAAATGTGATTTTTTTATACCATTGGCTTCCCCATCATCTTTTATGCATGCTTGCAAAGTTTCATAAGTTTCCTATTTGATTTGATCCTTGAAATCCAAGAAATTGGATTCCCGGCACTGTTCTGAGGAACTGTGCCTGAAGCTCGATGGTCGATCGGTGCATCGACCGTTGAGTATTGATTTGTGCTTTCTGGGCCTGACGGTCAACCGGCGGATCGACCGTCGCATCGCCCGTCAGGCTCTGTCGGGTTTTTGACCTCCCACGGTCGATGCATGGATCGACCGTGGGATCCTCCCTTTTCCCGTTTTGCCTCACGGTCGACCGTCGGATCGACCGTCAGGCTTTGCTTGGTTTTGGGGTCTCGACGGTCGATGGACCGATTGACCGTTGCCCGATGGTTTTTCCTCGTTTTGGCCTCACGGTCGACCGTGACATCGACCGTGGCCTCCCGGTCGATCGCCGGATCGACCGTGACATTGTCCGTGGGCCTTTGGACTTGGTTTTCTGGCTTTCCTTGGATGGTTTTGGTTTGTGATTAATATCTAAACATGTTAGGAAGCATGTATGTGGATCTTATGAGGTTTTCAAAGGATTTCTATCGAGTTTGAGGATCGATTCGAGTATTTTCCGTTGTGGACAAATCATTGGGTTTGGATTGCATTTAATACATGTTTGATTGTAGTTAATTGTTTATTGGTTTGCTTAACCATTAGCTAGCTATGAGTGCTAGTTAATGAAGAATTGTGGAACCTTAGCCTGTTGCCGGCGAGTGCCGAGGGCTATTGTATAAATGTGGCCAGTTACCTGCGGGGTAACTGTGGAATCTTAGTCTGTCAGGTGCAAGAGAGCACTGAAGACTATTGTATATCTGTGTTCATGCTTTGCTCAGATGTTTGTTTGGTAGAATAGACATTCTGTATTCTGAGTGCTATGCTTACCCTTCGGCTAGTTGTAAGCTATGCCTAGCCCTGTATGATTAGTGACATCTTGTTGCATGCTTATATCTTGTTATCTGTGCCTAAGCATTGCATGCATCTTGATTGCATTAGAGGCATTTGAGATTAGGCGGACGATGGGTTGATCGCCGATCCAAGGCTCTCGGGTAGCTCGGATCTAGCTTTAGGACCGCGGTTGGGTAGTCAGGATTAGGGTGTGATTGTTTGATCAGTATCTCATGTCTTTTGAGGATGCACGCTACTTGACTCTGATCAGTGTTTGAGGTTTACAGGTCATGTTGTCTTCCAAAGCCAAGTGCTAAGGATGGATGTTGATGCGTTCCCGACGTGGTTCCCCAAGGCTTGGTATTCCAGCTTGGGTAAGGGTGATCTTGCATGTTACTGTTCCTTGGCATGCTGGTAACTTATTCAGGAGAGAGGTTTCATGACAAGAGCCATTGGGACATCAATAGGGTTATGGGACTCGTGGCGTTCGTTAGACTTGAGCTGGGAGACAACACTGTTGTTGTTTTCCTCCCTTCAGTGTGCCGTAGAGTAGAACCCTACTGAGCTTATCGCTCACTCCTACCCGGGCTGCGTTTGCATGTGCGGGCGCCAGTTCTTCTTCAGTAGAGCCGGCGAGATCAGCTTTGGTGGCGCGACTACATCCAGAGGTGTTTGAGGTTGCTGGAGGATTAATTGTTGTACTTTGGCAGATTTTGTAAATTATGTACATTTCGAGGAATTTTGAGATTAATGTATAATATTCTTTCATTGGAAGATTTGTATCAAATGTTGAATAGTACAACTGATGTTATGTAAATTGAATATCTGTTTACCCCTGGATTATAAATTGTTTAAGTTTATCTATAATTCCGGTTTGTATCGCGCCATTTGGAGATGAATAGTGTAGGTTTCCCCTCACACCTCGCCTCGAATGGGTTTTCTGGGTCGGGGTGTGACAAGCCAAGTGAAAACTGCTTCCTGTGCCACAAGGGATCGATCTCCTTTATAGAAGGGATCGATCTCCTTACCACAACAGGACGGGGTCGCTCCCGGTCGACCTAAAGGGATCGATCCCACCTACCATTGGGATCGATCCGCTTTAAGCTTGGCAGTACCCGTCCCTGTCAAACCAAATTGGATCGATCCCCACACATACTGGGATCGATCCAAAGTGTGACTAGAGACCCACCGGCACCAACCACTAAGGGATCGATCCCCCCTACGAGGAGATCGATCACGCTCGGGTTGAGCGTGACGCCATATAAGTGATCGATGGGATCGATCCCAATGGGTTCACCGGCGGCCGGACGGCGAGAAATACCGCCGAAAAACTCCACCAAATTCCACAAAACTCTGGGATCTGGTAATACGAGGACCAACGAGTCCAAAACCGGTGGTTTCTTTGAAAAAAACATGTATTTCGACGGATCTAAGCAAAAGAACATAGATCAAACCCCAAACTCCAAAAAATCTGGAAGAGATTGTAGGTACGATCCCTACCTATGCAATAGCAGCTTCAATCCTAGCTGCTACGCCTTAGATCTTCCTCAAACGAACTCAAATCCAGCAAGAACACATTTGAAATCTCGGAAATCCAAAAAAAATCAAAAGAGAACGGTCTCGTTTGTTTTATAGACAAACGAACCGACATAAGGGAGATCGATCTCTCTTGAGAAGAGATCGATCTTCCTTGCCAGATCGGGTTTGACTTCCTGGCACAAGGGGATCGATCTCTTAGCTAGAGAGGATCGATCCGACTTGTCCAGAAAGCTAGACTTGGGCCAAAACTCAAGCCCAAGCCCGGATCTTTCGATCCCGGGTCCAACTAACCATTCTAAGCAAACATTACCACAAACATGGTCAGTGTGTGCACACGCGGGTGTGTAACTAGCCGACTAGGTGCAATTTACCAAATTGCCCTTGCGGTCCACAGCGAGCCACGGGGGGAGAGGGACGGGTCCTCACAATCTATGTTCCATTCATAGATGTTTTTACCAGAATAATCTTGTTGTAGAAAAGTATCGTTCTCTTCAAATAAAAGATTCATTGGAGATGGTCTTTTGTAATAAAATTTTTCAAGATTACGAGGTCTATGTTCGATTTTATTAACAGTTTGAAACTATTTTTCTGTACGAAGCCGCAGTCTTTACAATAGGATCAATCTTGACAGCTCGAGTCTGGACTTTCTCCACATTCATATTATACACCATATCGTTCCCATAGTCATCATCCCCAACCTTGCCCATGAAAGCCGCACGGCCACCGAGCCGAACGTGGGAGATCACCACATTGGATGGGGGCCGCCCGGTGCCCGCATGAACTCTGGCGGGCTCCACTGGAGCTGCTTCCAAGTTGAGTACTGATCCGGATGCATCTGGCGCCCGGCGACGCGGACGGTAGGGATGAACTCCTTTTGCGCCGCACCAAAGCAGCAGATCAGCGGCGGGGACTCGAATGGGAAATCCATCCCATCATCGAACTCCTCATCGTCCTCCCCCCCTCCTCCTCTATATTTAGGGTTGCTTTTGCTTCGATTGGTTTAGGATGTTTCTCTTCTGCCGATTTTACTTTCTGAGTTCGCCTTGGTTTCTTCTCGGAGGGGGGGATGGAGCTCGTTGAGGCCTTCTTTCCACCCCGACGAGTGGGGTTGGGTGATGCTGGTGGAGCACCGTTCGCATCATCAATGGAGGCGCTACAACTCTGCATACGAACTGGTCTAAGGCACTCATGAAATCTCGAGCTAGCATGGCTACTTCGCCATTCACGAGGACCGGAAGCGCCTAGAGCTCGAAGGCACGGGATGGGAAATGGGACGGAGGCCATTGCGGCGAACTATGACTGTTTCATCTCCTCCCCTTTCAACACCACGCCTCCATTGTCACTGGTTTATCCGGTCTATTTTCGTGCTGGTCAAACGGGACTCGCTGGGTAGGATGGGCCTCAAAGCCCACTTAGTTGCCCATGTGCGGATCCAATCCATCAACATAAGTAGATCCATTGCTTCTCTTAGATATAAACTAGCGACAGTGCATTGTATGATCAAGAATACCACTATCAGTACCCTTCAACAACACGTGATCATGGACTCATGTCCGAAAATCCAGCCCACCCCAGCCCATAATTTAGCCAATGAGTTGAACTAAACGGGTGCAGACTTGATCACAATTATAAGAAGGCCAGACCGGGCCGAACATGGCCGTGATTTTTATTTGTTTTTACTTATTAGTCCTAGAGCACGGGCCAATCTCGATTTTCACTAGTCCTACACTAACCAATTAGCGTCATAAATACAAAAATAGTAGTGGTGATAAAAGAATTTCCACTGTTACTTGAGAGGGTCAATCGAGTATAGTGAGTCGAGTTTTAGACTTGCAATTATGTTAGGATTCAAGCCTGTTTCCAGCCTGGTATTATCGCGAATCGTTTTGGTAAAAATCCTCTCCTTTTTTTGTGTATAGAAACCTGCTGCATATTGATGGGACGTGAAAAGTGTCGCGGCTTAACGCGCCCTATTAAAATTAGAAATTTATAATCAAACTCCTAACTAACTAACTTTGGGGGTAGCTAGCGGTGAGTCCGAGTCGAATCCACAGGGAATGCGTAAGGAAACAATTAAATTACCAAGCTCAATCTAAGTGTTCCTACAAGGATAATAAAAGAAATGGTTTTTGGGTTTTATGATAAGGAAACTAAGAAAGCATATAAATGACTCAATGGATAGAGAGAGGTCCTAGGGAATCCCAATCCGAATTAGGCTCAATCATAGCTTTCTAATGAATCAAGATGCGCAATCCTATCGAGACACTACAATATCGACTACCTTGTGGCTAACAAAGGTCGTCACTAACGAATAACTAGTTAAAGACTATACGTCGCACTAGGTGTATGCTAGAAAGTCGACGATCGAGGGATTAGCTACAATCATCGCCAACGAGAAGTCGGGTTACGATCATCTCGTCGCAAGGAATCGGGTTGTATGGAGTATGGTAATGGATCAATGTGGTTCTAGCACATCGCATCCAATACACTACAAAAGATAGGATAGATGCTAAGTTAGATGTGGATTGGAGTGGTTCTAGCAAACCAAGTCCCTAACCTAGAGCCAAGACTCCCTTCAACACAAGTGGTCATGGTTCTAGCACAACCTACTCATTGGGGAATATCAACAAACTCCTATTGGGCACAAGGTTCTAGCTTATGCAAACCAAAGAATCCATCCATCCAACATTAGAATCCCACTACAAATATATAGAAATGAAGAATAAATTCATACAACTTGTCTCATAAGGATTACAACATCCAAATCCAAAGAAAACTACAAATAAAAACATAAAACATCATGGTATTCCACTAGGTGAATAGATTAGCTACTCATCTTCGATGGAGAAGCCATGGAGAAGAGATGGATCCTCTTCTTCTTCATCAATCTCCTCCCTCTTGGATGAGAGCTCCCTTCCTTACCCAAGGGGATTGCCCCTTTCCTTAGCCTCTTCTTGTCCAAAGGAATCCCCCAAAATCCCCCAAAAGGGGTCTATTTATAGCCTCCAAGCATCCCCCACTCGGATTAGATCTGGACCATTGATTTTGCTCGGTTGGCACAAAAGGATCGATCCTTATAGGGTAAAAGATCGATCTTTGCTCTTGAGTTCTGGCTGCGCTCTGACGAGGATCGATCCTCTAGTATATGGAGATCGATCCTAGAGAATGTTGCGTTCTGTCTCTGAAAAATGTGCAAAAGGGATCGATCGTTTATACACAGAGGATCGATTTTCTTTTCTGCATATTATCTCTTTTGCCATTCAGCCTGCGCATTGGTACGAAAAATGCCATAACATCATCTAGAAAACTCGGAATCATGAACCGTAAAATTCTTCAGAAACTAGACTTCTAGAGCTTTCCAATGATATATGGCACATTATCTGGTTCTTCTTGAGAAGATACAGTTTAATCTTTGAAGTTGACCCATGTACCTAAATGTGCTCGAATAGGCTCGTTTACGCTCCAAAGTTGATCTAACTTCTGTTGAAGGCTCTTGTACCTGAAATACCATGAAGATTATTAGAAATACCTTGCTCGAAGACTAATAAAGGTAAATTAAGGGGTTAACTTGTGTACTTTTCACGTCTCATCACACCCCCCAACTTACACTTTGCTCGTCCTCGAGCAAAGCCAAAAAGAAAGAAACACAAACAAACAAACAACCAAAACCACTAATTTGTCAAAATACAATGCATTGATTCATATGTAATCAATTGTCAACTCCGATGCTCAAAGTAGATTTTTATACACGAATTTTATCTCTCAAGTCATGGCCAAGTAAAAAGCAAATGAATAGGAATATAAATGATATAGTTCCAAGACTTCAAAGCACTTGACACAATTAAGATCTAATTGAACAATCCCGTGTCGTGAAAGGAGCAACCAAGTAATCGGGGTCTTGTAATCATCTAAGTAGGGAGCCAATCAAGATCAATCATCCTTAGCAATTCAAATCAATTGAACATGTGACATGTTTTATTCAACACTGATCATATTCTTTTCTTTTCTTTTCTCTCTTTCTTTTTTTTCGAGGAATAGAGGATGTGGTTTTGCAATGTCATGATCCCTTAGGCTTTCTACTAGGTCCATGTAACAGGATTTAGGCCAGTGACTCCCAAACCAGATGGTTTTCGGGCACTAGGTGTAAAAGCACCCCTTAGGCTTAATCTCCCGAACCTAGAAGGCCACGAATCACAACTAATGACCATTATACTTTTATTCAACTAGCGTGACTGTGCAGTGCCTTGATCCCTTAAGCTTTCTACTAGGTCCATGAAGCGAGTATTGGGTCAATGACTCCCAAGCCAGGCGGCTTTAGGGCATTAGGTGTAAAACACCCCACAGACTTAATTACCCGAACCTAGAAGGCTACGAATCAAGGCTAGTCAACGAAAATTTTCTAACACAACTATAAGTCACATCAATTGATCATGAATATGCTCCAGAATCTCAATCTATCAAGGTCCCTACTCAAGATAATCACTCAACCCTTCATACAAGTGCATGTGCGCAGGTGATTCGGACCGCTCAATTCGCCTTACAATGTGTTAAGTCGAATTGAAGTAAAAGAAAAATGTCATTTATCCAATGATTCATAACTTTTTATAAGACATGAAAATCAAGAAAATCCGTGCAATGGTTCTCTAAGACAAGCATCTAAGACAAAAATAATTTCACATAGTCATCAATCCAAGTAAATTGACAAATTAAGTGAAGATATACAGGTTATCAAACATGCAAATCTACCCCCCAATTTAAATGTGGTTGTCCTCAAGCACATATGAAGGGTAAAAGGGAAGAGATAACCTGATGTGCTTCAAAGCATCCATGTGAAGGTATCCTTGGCCAAATGCAAAGAAGATATGAAATATAACCAAGGGTTAGTCCAATAGAAGCAAGAGTACAAGCATCATCGTCTTGGCCTAACATCGTACAAAGATCTAAACATACCAAGGCCAAAACTCACGTACCGGATGCAAGGAAACACTCATTGGAACCAAGTAAACATGCCAAAAATAAAAACAAAACAATCAAGCATGCAAGAAAGCAAGTAAACAATCAAAGAAGCATGGAAATGTTGGGTTGCCTCCCAACAAGCGCTCATTTTACCGTCTTCTGCCCGACGTTATGCTATATATAACACAATTGAATTTGGGTGGCCGATAGTTCCACGTAAAGAAATACATGGATTGAAGAATGGAAAAGACATGCAAACATGATTTATCAAAGAAGAATGAAGCATCATTGGCAACGAAATCATGCAAAGCGTCAGTTATTGGCCAATTACCACCCTTCAAGCCATGTATTGCAATAAATGGAGCCATCTTAAAATCGGCTTTTGGTGGCTGATGGTTCAATGTAAAGAAATACATGGTCCGAAAAAAGTTGAACTCATGCAAACAAGTTTCATCAAAGAAATAGGGATTGCCCTTAGCGAACAAAGTACTTGAAGGGTGAGGAGTCTCAATAAAGTCCTTGATGAAATAACGAGGAAAATTGGCATGGTCTTCAATCGAAACAAGGTCCGGCCCCTCAAAATGTTCAACTAGTGTGGATGATATGGAAGATAGAGGCTCAATTTGAGGCTTCCTATAAAAGCTCTCGCAAATATCATTAGAGTCCTCATGATCATTTAAACAATGCAGAATATCATTCCCATCCGACACGTCAAAAACCGGCAATGTATCATTGCAAACACCATCATCCCCATAATCATTGAAAATTGGTAAGATATCATTGTCATCCACTGCATCAAGAATAGGTAAGCTCTCATAAAAAGCTTCGTGAACCGGTAAATCAATATCATAAGAATCATCCTCCTCAAAACCAAATGTGTGCTCATGAAAACCTTCATAAACCGGCGACACAATATCGTATGAATCCTTATCAAAATCAAGTATATCCTCATGAAAAGCTTCATAAACCGGCACATTAATATCAAATGATTCATCCTCAATCTTAGGTGTGTCCTTGAGGAAGGCTTCATAAACCAGCATCGTAATATCCCATGAAATCTCAATATGATTGGAAATCATATCATTAAGAACATTATCATGACACATGGGAGGTACCAAATCATGCATGCATTCATCATTCTCATCAATGTCAAGATTAACAAAAATCGGAGGCTTCGAATCATTCACAAAATCAACATATACCGGCAAAACATCATCAATAATATCATCACGCACCGGCAAAACATCATTCAAATTATCATGAACGAGCGAACCCTCATTAGGAACCTCATAGTTGCATGTATCACTAACATTGGTAAGATAGGTATTACAAGCATCATCATTAAAATTAGAAGGCATTACCTCACTCATACAACCATCAACCTCATCATAATATGAATCGATCAAGGAAGCTAGTTGTCCAACTTGGACTTCTATATTGGCTAATGATTGTGAGTGGGAATGTATAAGTTGGTTTTGTGCTTCAAATGCCTCTAGAGCTTTAAGGATCCTTTCATCCAAAGATGGATCTATTTGTGCTTGTGGTTCAAAGGAAATGGAGGGCTCATGCCAATGTTGGGGTGGTGGGTATTGTGTTTGACAAAGATAGGGTGATGTAGAGCTAGGTGCAAAACTTTGGTCCGGTATACTCGAATCTTGTGGTTGAACATTAGGTAGATAGTAACCTTGGGGTTGCCAACAAGAGTATGGATGATTACTCAAATCCGCATCATAGGTGTATGAATGCAAATCATATGCCGGGTTGGAGAAATCATATGTATCGTTAACATAAGCGGATGCATAATTAGGTGGTAAAAAATATTCACTCAATGCACCCGGTGGCATACAATCATCGGCCATGTATGTACTATCACATAAACAAGGACCAAGCCAAAAGGTAGAAATACTTTACAATGGGCCGGTCCAAGCACGAGACGTCAGTCGCCGATCTTGATCGTCGAAGTCTTGCCGAGGGCGTCTCCTATCAACACAAAGATATAGCAATTGTAAGTACAACTCTCTATTTATTTTTATTCTTTTAGAGATATGAAGCAAAATTTAAAAATGAAGATATTTACAAGAAACACTAGATTAAGCAAAGCACTTCAATCATTTCCTAAAGCAATTCCCCGGCAACGGCGCCAAAATTTTGATGGGACGTGAAAAGTGTCGCGGCTTAACGCGCCCGATCAAAATTAGAAATTTATAATCAAACTCCTAACTAACTACCTTTGGGGGTAGCTAGCGGTGAGTCCGAGTCGAATCCACAGGGAATGCGTAAGGAAAAAATTAAATTACCAAGCTCAATCTAAGTGTTCCTACAATGACAATAAAAGAAATGGTTTTTGGGTTTTATGATAAGAAAACTAAGAAAGCATGTAAATGACTCAATGGATAGAGAGAGGTCCTAGGGAATCCCAATCCGAATTAGGCTCAATCATAGCTTTCTAATGAATCAAGATGCGCAATCCTATCGAGACACTACAATATCGACTACCTTGTGGCTAACAAAGGTCGTCACTAACGAATAACTAGTTAAAGACTATCCGTCGCACTAGGTGTATGTTAGAAAGTCGACGATCGAGGGATTAGCTACAATCATCGCCAACGAGAAGTCGGGTTACGATCATCTCGTCGCAAGGAATCGGGTTGTATGGAGTATGGTAATGGATCAATGTGGTTCTAGCACATCGCATCCAATACACTACAAAAGATAGGATAGATGCTAAGTTAGATGTGGCTTGGAGTAGTTCTAGCACAACCAAGTCCCTAACCTAGTGCCAAAACTCCCTTCAACACAAGTGGTCATGGTTCTAGCACAACCTACTCATTGGGGAATATCAACAAACACTTATTGGGCACAAGGTTCTAGCTTATGCAAACCAAAGAATCCATCCATCCAACATTAGAATCCCACTACAAATATATAGAAATGAAGAATAAATTCATACAACTTGTCTCATAAGGATTACAACATCCAAATCCAAAGAAGACTACAAATAAAAACCTAAAACATCATGGTATTCCACTAGGTGAATAGATTAGCTACTCATCTTCGATGGAGAAGCCATGGAGAAGAGATGGATCCTCTTCTTCTTCATCAATCTCCTCCCTCTTGGATGAGAGCTCCATTCCTTGCCCAAGAGGATTGCCCCTTTCTTTAGCCTCTTCTTGTCCAAAGGAATCCCCCAAAATCCCCCAAAAGGGGTCTATTTATAGCCTCCAAGCATCCCCCACTCGGAATAGATCTGGACCATTGATTTTGCTCGGCTGGCACAAAAGGATCGATCCTTATAGGGTAAAGGATCGATCTTTGCTCTTGAGTTCTGGCTGCGCCCCGACTATGAGAACGTTTTAAGGGCTAGTTCTCTAAAGCACTCGAAGAATTCTACCAGGTATGTTCAGGACCGAAATGGACACAACAAATGAGCCATCAGTGGTATAAGAAATGTGTTGTGTGAGCACTGTTGTTTTGGTGTACATAAAAGCTGAACAATTCAAGACATCTCGTTCACTGTTTAGCAAGTACATCCGATAGTGTTTCACTAAGGAAGGCTCAAAGCCGAAAGCTACCTCTCCTCATGCAGCAAATTTCTGTGGTACTCTCAAGTGCATTAGGATCATACAACATTTGATCAGTTATTTGATTCATATGGGGGATTGTTGGATTTAAGGGTTTAAGAAGGCCCAAAACTCCTAGGGTGAAGGAGTGGGCTAAGCCTTATAAATAGATGTTGAATCAAATGGGCATGCTAAAGCCCAGTTAAAGAAGAGAGCCTATGAAGTTCATATGAGTGTGTAAATGTTTAGTCCCACATTGCTTGGGACAAGAACATTTCTCTAGTTTATATAGAGCCTTGAGCATCTATAGTTTGAATGTGAATGAGAACTAGAGAGAGGCACAAACATGTGCACGCGCGTGTGCCACCGACCGTCGCCCGTCGGCCGGCCGCCGGACCGGTGCCGGCGACGGTGACGTGTGCGTCCATGTGAGCGCCACGTGTACGCCATGCGTGCATTTTTGCCTACATGGCAGGTGACTGTTCATCTTCCTGAACAGTCACAATTGGGCTGAGCCACATTAAGTGAGCCATTAATTCACCAAAAATGGGCTGAGTCAGTTATGACTCTTGGTCTCCCCATGATATTCATGACTGGGCAGTTATGGATGTGGTGGCAGCCCATGTTCTCCTGGGTGATTGTTACTGATGACGTGGCGCCTGCTCAGCTCCCCACTAAGTAGCAGTTACTGGTGATGTGACAGAGTGGCAGCCAATGAATGGGCAGTTACTGATGACGTGGCGAGTCTCTTCACCTCCCCACTAAATGGCTGATCAACTAGCTTAGCTAGCCTATAAATAGGACCCCATACCAGCCATTCTAAGCTTGCTCATGCATACACTACTCACCACACCACTTGCATAATAGAGGGTCCTGATTGAGAGTATCGTACCATCTTGGAGCTCGAAGGGCGATCGGACGGCCGGCTTTCCCTCCAATCGCGGTGGATCGTTGTACCCTGAGAGCTTTTTGCCTGAAGAACCAGAAGCAAGGGTGGTGGGCAAAATATAGCTTAAGAGGACAGTGTGGCACACTGGCCTCGATCAAGCTGTTCTTTTGCATCTTCTTCTTCCTACTTCTCCTATTCGGATCAGTGGTAAGAATCAGTTCTTGTATTCATTTATCTTACTTGTAAATGATCCTCGCTACTTAAGAGAAGAGGGATACCTTGCAGCTCCTCTAGGGTTGGCTGGCTTCTCTTGGAGATCCAAGCCTTGGAGAACGTGGTGGAGGGAAGCACGGCAGCCAAGGGGACGCCGGTGATGGGGACGTGCACTGTAGATGGCAGCGACGGGCGGCGATGGATGGTGGCCGGCTGGTGGAGAGAGAATCCGGCAGTAGAGAGAGATGAAGGTGGCTGGTGGATTTCTGTGGAAACTAGGGTTACAGCTACTCCTATATTACTTCTACTCCTAGGATTTATCTCTACTAAATAATAACTCTCATAAATTCGTCCATGAATAATTACAAGCTATAGAGGTCCTTTTATAGAGGCCTCAAGAGAGTTCTACTCCAACTAGAGAACTACCTTGCTTTAATCAGCAAGTAACCATACTTTCCTACTAAGACTCAATCATAACTCAAACTTCCTGATTACTAGGACTCTTAATAGGAACTAATAAAGCAAATCATAAACTGAACTCAAACTAGGAAACTGACTCAATCAAGATAACTACTAACTAGGAAATCATCTAAGTAAGCAAACCAGCTAGGAATAGGATTCCTTTGGCCGGCTGAGCTTGGAACGCCCAAAGGGACTTGGGTGCAGCCAACTCCTTGGCGTGGGCCCATCCAAGCAAGGACGTGGGTCCCTTCTTGGAATGGCTCGGTTCGACCTCGTATCAATATGAAGCGGGCTAACGCTGCTATACGTCCTGTGAGGACTTGGACCTCGCGTTTGGTTTTTGGGGGCGACATGTTCTGGATTGCTCTGATCTTATCAGGGTTCACCTCGATACCTCGATTGGTTACAATGTACCCTAGGAATTTCCCTGAGCTAACACCGAACGCGTACTTGGTCGGATTGAGCTTCATCTGGCATTTGCGGAGGACTTGGAAAGCTTCTCGAAGGTGTTGTAAATGGTCTTCCGCCTTGGTGCTTTTGACCAAGAGGTCGTCCACGTACACTTCCATGGTCCTCCCGATCATCTCCTTGAAGATTTTCTCAACCAACCTTTGGTAGGTTGCTCCCGCATTCTTCAACCCAAAGGGCATGACTTTATAACAATACAAGCCCTGGTTGGTGATAAATGTTGTCGCGCCCCGACCCGCGAAAGCCCAACCGGGCCGGGCGACGCGAACCGGAACCTAACAAACGCGGAAGAAAAGCTGGCGAGGGTTCCCTCTAACCTATTGGTCTCCCTAACAGTTCACCAAAAGCATCCCGAAGTAAAGATACAATATAATAATAAAACCTCGAACCACAGATTTAAAACTCAAAAAGGTTTAATATACAAATCCTCGGAGAGGGGGAAGTTCAAATACAACATTACTCCCGTAGGTGACTAACTAACATAGGGTAAAAGCAGTAAACGATCACCACCTCTCAAAGTCCACCAGGCGCCGCCGCACCGCCGACTAACTGCCCGGTAGGGGCCAAGGAAGAAGAACTGACGCCTGCACCTGCAAAACGCAGCCCGGGTAGGTGTGAGCACTAAGCTCAGTAGGGATCTACACTACGCCACACAGAAGGAAGAGGGAAAACGCAACAGTGTCGCCCTCAAGCAAAGCCTAGGTGTATCACTGGGGTTCCATAACCCCACCAGATGTCCCAGAACGCAGGCTCCTAGCACTGCGAACTCGCAACAGTGTCGCCCTCAAGCAAAGCCTAGGTGTATCACTGGGGTTCCATAACCCCACCAGATCTTCTTCTTCCTACTGCGAACTCACAACACGACCTCTAAACATCAAACACAATAGTGTACCAGTCATCTAAGCCTATCATCAAGTTTGACTGGACACTACAATTCAAACCGGGTCCAAACAACCCAACCCCGGTCCTAGGGCTAAGTCCGAGCTTCCAGCCTCGGGACGGCGACCCAAAGATCACCCACGTCCTAACCAATGCAACTAATGCACAATAGGGAATGCATGCTATGACATACACAGATAAGAAGCAAAGCATGCAACAGTATGTCAAGTATCATATAAGTCTACTGGATCGCTGCAGCGGTACCATCAACCGCTGCCAGCCGATCTGCAGCGGGTCTCGGCATTACGACGGTACCACGACCGTCAACCGCGAACTCCTGCAACGGGAAGCAACCCCGAAAACCGCTGAATGAACAGTAAACAATATAATATTATATTCAGAAATATAATATTATATTCAAACACCCAAAACCACTACTTAGGGGCTAATTGATCCCATCGATCCGACATCCAAACGACATCGGATTCAAGATCTAACTTAGCTACCAGTAGGTATATATACCAGGATCAACATATCAAAAACTGATAAACATCCAACGGTTGGATTAACGGAAAAACGCTAATCAAAATCGTTAATCAAACTAACTTGCCCATTAATTTCTGCAACGCAGCCCATCAGTAAAAAATTCATAAGAAATCGTCGAAAACTCCAAAAATTACGAAGCAAGATGGCATGGAAAGCTAACGAAGAGATCTACAACTCTTATATTTATCAGAAACCAAGATCATGTACCCGCCGGCCGGAAAACTCGCCGCAAGCCGGCTGTTTCTCAAAAACAGCAGAAAACCAGAAATCCGAGACTAATCATGCATAAAACCTACCCAAATCTCAACTGATTAACATGAAAGTTACATCAGTTGTTCTAACAGGTATAATGAATCCAACAAAATAAGGATCAACAAGATCCAACGGCTAGATCTAGAGAAAACCCAAAAAGAACACAGTAGGTATAACCCTACCTAGCTGCGCTTTCCTCGGCTGATTCCCCGCGAGTTGATCACCAACAAGCTTCCAAACCACTTCATGGATCTTCCTCTCGTTGTCACGAATCCAACGAGCCTTTGAAGCCGGAAAAGATGGCCGGAGGAGGGAGAACGGAGGAGAGCAAGGTGGGTGCCGGAAAACAGGGGAAGAACAGAGCTTCGGGAGAGAAAGAAGGAAGGAAGAAGAAAGAGGAGAAGGAGGAAGAGAAGGGGAAGAAAAGAAGGGGAAAGGGGGGGGGGACAGCCGGGAAAGAGGGGAAAAAGGTGAGGGGAGGGGAGGGAAAGTCCTCCCCCTCTGACAGGGGAGAGCGACGGCCAACGGCGGCCGTCCTCGCGAAGCAGAAAACCAACCGACTTATGAATGATCGATCCTTTCTCAAGGAAGGATCGATCCTTCATGACGATCTCACAAGGCTTTCTGGCACCACAAGTATCGATCTTCTAGCTAGGAAGGACCGATCCTCCTTGTGATGAAAGTTAAACTTGGGCAAGAACTCAAGCCCAAGTCCGGATCTTTCGATCCCGGGTTCACCTAGCCATTCTAAACAGACACGAACACAGACAAGGTCAGTGTGTGCACACGCGGGTGGGAAACAAACCAACAAGGTGCAATTTATCAAATTTCCCTTGCGGTCTACAACGAGCCACAGGGTAGAGGGACAGGTCTTCACAGATGTCTTCTCTTGATCAGCTTCGCGCATTTGGATCTGGTTATATCTAGAGTATGCGTCCATGAAGGTGAGCAAATCATGTCTTGAAGTGGCGTCTACCATTTGGTCAATCTTCGAGAGTGGGTAGCTGTCCTTCGGGCAGGCTTTGTTGAGGTCGTGTGAAATCTACACACATCCTCCATTTACCATTGGCCTTTTTCACCAAGACGACATTGGCCAGCCACTCAGGATAGTGGACCTCCTGGATGAAGTCAGCTTCAAATAATTTCTCTGGCATGTCGGTGGGGCACTAAGGCTGTGGACCGCTACTTCGGACAAAATACCTGGCATGTCGGTGGGGCACCAAGCGAAGATATCGGCATGCTCCTTCAATAGCACTTCCAATTTAGCTGCTAGAATGGGTGGAAGGCCCGTGCCAAGCTTGGTTGTCTTGCCCGCGTCCTCCTCCTTGAGCTGGATTGTCCTTAGCTCCTCTACCGGGGTGCCTCCTTCAAGAGAGAGGTCTCCTCTAGTATCTAGTTCGGTTAAGTTCATTGCACCCTTTCCCTTCAACGCTGTCTGATAGCAACTCCTGGATTGGTGTTGATCTCCTTTGACGACTCCTACTCCGCTCTTGGTGGGGAACATCATGGTGAGGTGATAGGTTGATGTAACTGCTTGCAACCTATTCAGCGCCGGTCGTCCGATGATGGCGTTGTAAGCCGAGGGCCGTTTTACTACCAGGAAATGTGTCATCACCACAACTTGGTGTGGTGTATCTCCGAAGATTACTGATAGGGAGATTGAACCCTTTGGATTAACAGTTTCGCCAGCAAAGCCGACCAACGGGGTATTTACTGGCTTCAATTGTCCAGCTCCAAGACCCATCTTGTCGAAGGCATCCCAGTACAACACGTCTGCGGAGCTGCCGTTGTCAATTAGAATGTGGTGGACCTTCGCATTGGTGATGGTCGCTGTCACTACAAGAGCGTCGTGGTGAGGGGTTCAAATGTCCCGAGAATCCTCCTCGGTAAAGGTGATGGGTTCGTGCTTGGACCCATCCCCTTGGACAACCAAGTATACTAATTCAAATGCACCCCGGGAGTAGGACTTCCTGGTTGAACAGGAGTCTCCTCCGCTTGCAGGACTGCCAACGATGGTCCGTATCTCCAGAATGGGTCAGTCTGTGGGTAGGAGGGGGATCTGATTGGTCACAACTGCAGTCTCCTGCTTCTGCTTCTGGTTCAGGGCCTCTGGTGGAATGGGGCCTGCCTGGAACTGGGGCAAGATGCCTTGCCGCACTAACTGCTCAATGAAGTTCTTTAGGTGCCGGCAGTCGTTAGTGCTACGGCCTTCCTGCTGATGATACATACAGTATCGACCTGTGGCATCAGGCTGGCCTTTCTGTTGCCGAGGAGGTTCTTTGGATGGCCACTTCATTTTCTTTTTCTCCACCTGCATCAAGATTTCATCCAGGGGAGCATTTAATGGAGTATAAGAGGTATACCGCATGCTCTTATTCCCCTTCTTCTTCTTTTGAGGTGGTGACGCTGGGTCGGTCTTGGCTATCTCTGCCATCAGACGCTTCCCGCCGAGGCGCCCTCTTCGGGCCTAGATAGCTTCTTCCGTCTTGGCGTACTCCTCAGCCTTATTTAAAAGCTCGGTATAACTGAGCTTGTCTTCATTGCCGCCCTGGAAGATGTGCCAATATGCGAACTCTGAGGCCAAACCATCCCGGAAGAAAGTTTTGGCGAGAGCGTGGTCGAGCTGGTCGACTTGAACGGCTTCCACCTGGAAACGTTTGAGATAGCTTCTCAGAGTCTCGTCGTCCTTCTGTTTGATAAGTTGGAGGCTGGAGGTGGTTTTCTTCCTCCGTTGGCTACTGAGGAAGTGAGTCCGGAAGGTCCTCGCCAATTGATCAAAAGATTCAATCGACCTGGGCTTTAGTGCGTTGAACCATGCCCTAGCTGGACCCTTGAGTGTGGTTGCGAAAGCATGACATTTCACAGTTGGGGTGGCTCCATGAAGCTTCATCAAGGTCTCGAATGATCCCAGATGGTCATTCGAATCTTGCTTGCTGTCATAGGTCTCCAACGTTGGCATTTTGAACCGCTTCGGGATGGGAGCATCCTCGATTTCACGAGAGAACTTTGAGATGCCTAGATCATCCTGCTTTTGGATGGGTAGTCCGAGCTGCTCCCTATTGGCTTCGAGGTAGTCCCGGAGGTCTTTGGAGTTACTCAATCTCGAGTGGACCGTTTGGCGGTTCATTCGGGAGCCACCATACGAGAGGCGGGTGTGGACAGATCGCCGAGGCGACCGACCTTGTCTCCGGGGGCCTTCTCGATTGATGGCGGTGTGTTGGCAGGTCCTTGGTTTAGACCAATACGAGGAGGTGACGTGGCTACGGGCTCCTTCGTCCCTACGAGGAAAAGAGGGCCCTCGAGTAGCACTATCCGTTCTGGATCGTCGTTGGGAATGGAGGTCTGTTGGGCCCTCCCTTCCCTCTGATGCAAGAGTTGGTGCCTTGTTGGCTCGAGCTGGTGGTGGTCGACTTCCATCTGCCAACGATCGAAGCAACTCGGTCATGTTCTCGAACTGTGCTTGAAATTCATCCCGGAACAGGGCTTGCGTCGTGAAGAATTGGTCCAGCGTCACGAAACCATATGCTCCAGGGGTTGAGTATCCCGGTAGTGTAGGAATGACAGAAGGAGTGACTTGGTTAACGGCGGGCGCCTTCTGACTAGCAGGCGCCATAGGTGGACGATGCGCCGTCCCTTCCTTCGCCTTCTGGGAGCGGGTGCGTAGGGGAGCGACGTCATCTGTTGAGGGGGCTGGCTCAGCCATCTTGTCTAGATGCTTCTTGAAGAAACCCAAACATTCGCTTCACACGCTGAAGGAGGTCTCGCCCGCTTTCCACACCGGATTCTCCCTTTGAGCCCGAGCTCTCTCCTTCTCGTCACCGGTCGCCTGTTGTTGTGCAACCGCCGGAGAAGAAAGAGAGGATAGGTGGCTGTCGTCGTCAGAGATCTGACCGGATTTGGGGCTTTCCGTTGGAGGAGAAATCTCGTGCGATCGTAGTCGGAGAAGACCTCGCGGAGGCCGGAGGAGAGTGAGGCCGCGATCGCTGGTACCGGGAGCGAGGACGGAGAAGAAGGATCCCAAGGCTATCCGGCTTCTTAACGTCGAAGCCGGTGTCGTTCGCGCGTCGAAGCTGGTGGCGTCCGAGTGAGCGGCGTTCGAGCTTCACGTTGGAGTTGGGCGCGCCTTGATCCGACCTTTGTCACCGTCGAGGAAGCTTGGCTGGAACCAAGGAACCGCCAACTGGAACCCTCGTTGGAGATATGGGTCGTGCGGTGAGCGGAGGAGATGGGGAAGCCGCTGAAGAAGCTCTCGCCGGGCCTTGGTGTCGCGAGCTTGAGGTCACGAACGGCGATGGACGACGACGGACGGTTGGTGAAGGATATAGCTGGATGAGATCTCACCGGACGCGGGGGCTGATCCAACGAGCACGGCGGTGACGGACAACCACCTTTGGGTTGGATCCGATGTCTCGCCGGCGTCTCTGGGACTCCACGAGGAGGATGCACCGATTGGCTTTCTCCTTCTTGAGCGTCCTCTCTTTCTCTCTATCCGGTGACGACGAGCGGCGTGGTCTCTCGGGCCGGAAGAGATACGGGGACTCCTTGATCACTACAGCAACCTTCGGGAAGCTCAGACTGGACAGAAATCTCGGCCCCACGGTGGGCGCCAATTTGATGATACACGGATCTGAAAAGAAGACAGATGATAGTCACAGGAGCTTCGGAGAAGATGATGGATCTTCAGAGCGTCGAGCAAGACGACCAGCAACCCTGCAGGGGAGATAGAGATCAAAGGAAATCCGAGGCGGGTGGCCTCGAGACTCTCCTCCGATGCCTAAGTCAAGATTCAAGAACTCGTGACAGTGTTTTATCAGAGTTTCGAGGCCGAGAAAAAAGTTACCTGTGAACGACAGGCGTTGCTCTATTTATAGGCGTAATGAAGAGGCTGTTAGAATCCGTGCGGTTACGGAGTTGCGATTTCCTTATCAGAAAAGATTTGAACATATTCACTGTGAACCGCAGGATCCCAACTAATGTGATCCCAACCGGTGTGATCCGTAGGACCACAACTAATGTGATGGACGATTGAGGCAAATTTGGTATTATCAATGTCAGTCTGGCTCCATGCCTTCTTAATAACTTCTCTTGTATCCTCATGGGACCTCCATAAGGGCAATGGAAGGTTCAAATCAAAGAATACCTTGCTATCATAATTCTTTGACAGCTTAATGGCTCTAAAGAGGGTTGGATGCATTTCTGGAGACAAGAGAACTTCTGAATTGAAATGGAAAATCCTTGCATGCATAAAACTTTACATGAGCTCCAATTCAGATTTCCAATTAATGCCCTTCAACTGGAGAAAATAAGGGCATGTTTGGTTTAAGCCTTTTCTGTTTTCATTTTCTTGAAAATAGAAAACACGGTTGAAATCGTGTTTGGTTTAAAGGTTTAGAAAACGTTTTTCAGAAAATAGAAACAGTATTTTCTAGAAAACGCGAAAACATTAGAACGACGTTTTCACCCTCTTAATAGAAACAGAAAAGAAATAACCCTATTGAAACCCATCTCTCCCGATCGAGACTTTCGTGAGGATCTCACGATGGACTCTCTCACGATCTCTTGGTGATCTTGTCTAGCCACTGATGCCGCCGGAGCTCCCATGCCCCGGAGCCTGAGATCCTCTCCCAACGAAACCACTCTCTTCTGATAGAGACTCTCATGAGTATGTCCTGATCTCTTGATGATCCCAGCCACCATTCGCTACCGGAGCTCCCATCTGCCGGAGTGTGAGATCAAAGGGGTCTCAAAGGTGAGTCTCCCTCTCTCTTTTCCTCTCCTAGACCCCTCTCCCGTGTCCTCTCTCTCCCTCCCTCCCGCTCTCTATCTTTCATGTGTATTCATCATGTGTATATTGCTTGGGAGATGTTACATCCCCCTAAGCCAAGCAACATCATCACTAAGAACAGCCCCCTTTGCCTATTTATTCCAAAACCAGATCCCCTTCTCTGCTTCTCATATCAACCTTACGAGAGTTTGATTCAAATAGTTTTTTGAGGCAATCGATCATGTATCCTCACTCTCATACGGGATCTATGTGTTTTTTTATGTGGAATTGAAGATTGGAACCATTTGAGTTCTTTTGCGATCCAAATGATTTATGTCTGTAGTTAAACAACAAGATTTATGATGGTTATTTTTTTTGTTTGGACTTTATAATCATTATAAATGGACCTAGATTGGAAAGTTGATATTTTTATGACTTGGAAATTGCCACTATATATTTGGGCTAAATGTTAGATCTTGTTTAATCCCTGTCGTACAAACCATCGACTTGTGTGATTAGATCGTCTAATGGAATCATGTTCTGGTTGGACTTGTTGATTTTGAGGTTAATCTATGTTTATGAGTATGTATGGCACAAAGATTTGTGTTTATTCCAATAACCAAAACAATGAACTTGGAGACAACTGTTCAACCAAATCAATTCATAATAGTACTATAGCCATAGTAGCATGTGGGCCTCGAGAATGAATCCTCAGCACAACCTTTCACGGTCTCCGCCACCAGCCTCTCCCCTTGGGCATCATCTTGCAATCGAATTCTCATGTAGGAACCGCAGTCTTTACAGAAGGATCAATCTTGACGGCTCGAGTCTGGACTTTCTCCACATTCATATGATACACCATATCGTTCCCATAATCATCATCCCCAACCTTGCCCATGAAAGCCGCACAACCACCGAGACGAACGTGGGAGATCGCCACATTGGATGGGAGGCCACCCGGTGCCCGCACGAACTCCGACGGGCTCCACTGGAGATGCTTCCAAGTTGAGTGCTGGTCCAGATACATCTGGTGCCCGGTGTCGCGGACGGTTGGGACGAACTCCTTTTGCGGTGGTAAAAAGAATTACAGCCCCTGTTTTGAAACCACAATAAGGTCAGTCTGGCACCATGCCTTCTTAATAACTTCCCTTGTATCATCCTAGCTAAAAATGGCATGTACATTGGTAAGGGCTACATGACCGAGGGATTGTTCAAAATGAATGTAATGACTGTAATCCCCAAGGTCAAAACTAGTGAAGCCTTAAAGGCTAGTGCATCTACTGTACTCAATGTTGCCCAAGGGGCCAATAAAGAGAAGCTTGCCTTTGTGACTGAGTCATTTAATTTATGGCATGGGAGATTAGGACATGTGAATAAAAATGCTATGAAAAGATTAATGTCCTTAAATCTTCTTCCTAAAATAATAATTGATAAAGAACACAAATGCGAGGTTTGTGTGGAAGCCAAATTGGCGAAGACTTCGTTTCAATCAGTTGAACGAAGCACTGAACCTTTAGGTTTAGTACATACAGATGTTTGTGATCTGAAAATTGTACAGTCTAGAGGTGGTAAAAGGTATTTTATTACCTTCACTGATGATTGTACGAGATATTGCTATGTTTAATTAATGAGAAGTAAAGATGAAGCAATAGAGATGTTCACTCATTACAAGAATGAAGTGGAAAACCAACTCAATAGAAAGATCAAAATGCTGAATAGTGACAGGGGAGATGAGTATGAATCACCTTTTGCCCAAATATGTGCCGAAAATGGCATCATTCATCAGACCACAGCGCCCTATTCTCCAGAACAAAATGGAATAGCAGAATGAAAGAATAGAACGCTAAAGGAAATGATGAATACAATGCTAATAAGTTATGGCTTACCTCACAACATGTGGGAGGAAGCGATACTTACGGCAAATCATATGTTAAACAAACTACCGCATAAAAGGCTAGATAATACACCTTATGAACTGTGGAAAGGCCGTGTGCCTAGTTACAAGTTCTTAAGAGTTTGGGGATGTCTAGCTAAGGTTCCAATTCCAATTCCTAAACGGACGAGGATAGGGCCAAAAATGGTAGATTGTGTGTTCATTGGATATGCACAGGATAGTAGTGCTTACCGATTTTTGGTTAACAAATCAGATAATCCTGAAGTGCATGTGAACACTGTCTTAGAGGCTAGGGATGCCTCGTTCTTCGAAAACGATTTTCTTTATAAACTTTCTCTTGCAACAGAGGCAAGTGAGAGAGCTTATAAGAACACTGAAGAAGAAGGATTCCAAGAGTCCTCGGTTCATGAAGAGGATGAGGAACCAAGACGGAGTAAGAGGGTTAGGAAAGAAACTTCTTTCGGTCCAGATTTTCTAACATATTTGTTAGAAAATGACCCTCAGACATTTAAAGAAGCAATGTCAACTTCAGACGCTCCTTTATGGAAGGAAGCTGTGAAGAGTGAAATTGATTCCATCATGCAGAACCATACATGGGAACTGGTGGATTTGCCACCAGGTTGTAAAGCTTTGGGTTACAAGTGGGTTTTCAGAAAGAAAATGAAAGCGGATGGAACGATTGACAAATACAAGGCAAGGCTTGTTGTCAAAGGTTTCAACCAAACTGAAGGAGTGGATTATTTTGACACCTATTCTCCAGTCACGAGGAAAACGTCAATTAGATTAATTATTGCCATTGCGGCATTAAACAATCTGGATATTCATCAAATGGATGTAAAGACGGCTTTTCTAAATGGTGATTTGGAAAAGGAAATTTATATGAAACAACCTGAAGGGTTTGTAGTTTCAGGAAAAGAGAAGAAAGTCTGCCGACTTGTTAAGTCTTTATATGGACTTAAATAAGCACCTAAATAGTGGCATGAAAAGTTTGATCAAGTGATGTTGACAAACGGCTTTCATATAAATGAGTGTGACGAATGGGTTTACATAAAAGGCAATGAAAAGGAATATATAATACTATGCCTTTGTGTAGATGATATGATCATCATTGGTAGCAATGATAATATCATAAAAGCTACTAAGAGCATGTTGTCACGAAACTTCGATATGAAGGATTTGGGTGTTGTTGATGTAATACTTGGTATGAAAATTACCAAGACTTCAAATGGTTATACATTATCCCAGGGTCATTATATTAAGAAAATTCTTGATAAATTTGACAAAAGGAATGATGTTGTAGTCAGGAAATCATTAGATGTCAACTCGCATCTAAAGAAACACCACGGTGAAGGTGTACAATAATTAGAATATTCCAGGATCATAGGCAGTCTGATGTATATCATGAATTGCACTCGACCAGATATTACTAACTCAGTAAACAGCCTGAGTAGATACACAAGCAATCCGAGTACAGATCACTGGAAGGCAATAATCAGAGTCCTTAGATATCTAAGGTACACAACAAATTATGGATTACATTACACGAGATATCCAGCTGTGCTTGAAGGGTATTCAGATGCAAACTGGATATCATACTCCAATGACACAAAATCTACGAGTGGATTTGTCTTTGTAATTGGTGGTGTAGTTGTATCTTGGAAATCATCCAAGCAGACTTGCATAGCAAGGTCTACTATGGAAGCTGAGTTCATAGCATTAGACCTAGCTGGAGAAGAAGCAGAATGGCTGTGAAACTTCCTAGAAGCTATTCCTATGTGGCCTAAACCAGTGCCTTTTATCAGTATTCACTGTGATAGTCAGTCGGCAATAGGCAGAGCTCAAAGCCACACGTATAATGGAAAATCTCGACATATACGTCGACGACACAATTCTGTGAGAAAATTGTTGTCTACTGGTGTGATATTCATCGATTTCGTGAGATCGAAGGAAAATATTGCAGATCCACTAACCAAAGGCCTAACAAGAGATCTAGTGGATATTTCATCGAGGGGAATGAGGTTGAAGCCCATGAAATGATTATCCTCCTCAATGGCAACCCAACCTAGCTGATCTGGCGGACCCAGGTTCTAGGTTCAATGGGACAACCGAATTGTGGGGGCAGTTGCTAAAATCACTCTTACTCATTCCTATGATGAGTGAGTGATAAACCTGCATAGTGTAAGGTTAAGCTTATGCTTTCAATGATCCTTATTACTCAATGAGTAAGGGCCTGACAGGATGCTCTTATTAAGAGATCACCTATATCGAGTGAGAATGGGCCGCTTCTATGAGAACGTTTTAAGGGCTAGTTCTCTAAAGCACTCGAAGAATTCTACCATGTATGTTCAGGACCGAAATGGACACAACAAATGAGCCATCAGTGGTATAAGAAATGTGTTGTGTGAGCACTGTTGTTTTGGTGTACATAAAAGCTGAACAGTTCAAGACATCTCGTTCACTGTTTAGCAAGTACATCCGATAGTGTTTCACTAAGGAAGGTTCAAAGCCGAAAGCTACCTCTCCTGATGCAGCAAATTTCTGTGGTACTCTGAAGTGCAT
This sequence comes from Narthecium ossifragum, assembly GCA_963920575.1. Lineage (NCBI taxonomy): Eukaryota > Viridiplantae > Streptophyta > Magnoliopsida > Dioscoreales > Nartheciaceae > Narthecium > Narthecium ossifragum. The sequence continues at coordinate 22,535,320 of OY986974.1, forward strand.
TAGGATCATACAACATTTGATCAGTTATTTGATTCATGTGGGGGATTGTTGGATTTAAGGGTTTAAGAAGGCCCAAAACTCCTAGGGTGAAGGAGTGGGCTAAGCCTTATAAATAGATGTTGAATCAAATGGGCCTGCTAAAGCCCAGTTAAAGAAGAGAGCCTATGAAGCCCATATGAGTGTGTAAATGTTTAGTCCCACATTACTTGGGACAAGAACATTTCTCTAGTTTATATAGAGCCTTGAGCATCTATAGTTTGAATGTGAATGAGAACTAGAGAGAGGCACACACATGTGCACGCGCGTGTGCCACCGACCGTCGCCCGTCGGCCGGCCGCCGGACCGGTGCCGGCGACGGTGACGTGTGCGTCCATGTGAGCGTCACGTGAACGCCATGCGTGCATTTTTGCTTACATGGCAGGTGACTGTTCATCTTCCTGAACAGTCACAATTGGGCTGAGCCACATTAAGTGAGCCATCAATTCACCAGAAATGGGCTGAGTCAGTTATGACTCTTGGTCTCCCCATGATATTTATGACTGGGCAGTTATGGATGTGGTGGCAGCCCATGTTCTCTTGGGTGACTGTTACTGATGACGTGGCGCCTGTTCAGCTCCCCACTAAGTAGCAGTTACTGGTGATGTGGCAGAGTGGCAGCCAATGAATGGGCAGTTGCTGATGACGTGGCGCTGACGTGGCGAATCTCTTCACCTCCCCACTAAATGGCTGATCAACTAGCCTAGCTAGCCTATAAATAGGACCCCATACCAGCCATTCTAAGCTTGCTCATGCATATACTACTCACCACACCACTTGCATAATAGAGGGTCCTGATTGAGAGTATCGTACCATCTTGGAGCTCGAAGGGCGATCGGACGGCCGGCTTTCCCTCCAATCGCGGTGGATCGTTGTACCCTGAGAGCTTTTTGCCTGAAGAACCAGAAGCAAGGGTGGTGGGCAAAATATAGCTTAAGAGGACAGTGTGGCACACTGGCCTCGATCAAGCTGTTCTTTTGCATCTTCTTCTTCCTACTTCTCCTATTCGGATCAGTGGTAAGAATCAGTTCTTGTATTCATTTATCTTACTTGTAAATGATCCTCGCTACTTAAGAGAAAAGCAAGGATCCTAATTCTTATTTCCAACACGCGGGACCTCCATAAAGGCAATGGCTGGTTCAAATCAAAGAATACCTTGCTATCATACTTCTTTGACAACTTAATGGCTCTAAAGAGGACCGGATGCATTTCGGGAGACGAGAACTTCTGAATTGAAATGGAAAATCCTTGCATGCATAAGCTGAACTAAACGGGTACAGACTTGATCACAATTATAAGCTGGGACAAACTTGGACGTCATGCTTATTTGTTTTTACTTGTTAGTCCTAGAGCACGGGCCAATCTCGATTTTCACTAGTCCTACACTAACCAATTAGTGTCGTTAATACAAAAATACCAATGGTGATAAAAGAATTTCCACTGTTACTTGAGAGGGTCAATCGAGTATATCGATATTACCATTATTACGACAAATAGTCAAGTACATCATCATTCGATGTGCCATATTAATAATCTGATGGTCACTCATGCCATCTATGTTCCATTCATAGATGTTTTTACCAGAATAATCTTGTTGTAGAAAAGTATCGTTCTCTTCAAATAAAAGATCCATAGGAGATGATCTTTTGTAATAGAATTTTTCAAGATTACGAGGTCTATGCTCGATTTTATTAACAGTTTAAAACTGTTTTTCTGTACGAAGCTGTAGTCTTTACAATAGGATCAATCTTGACGGCTCGAGTCTGGACTTTCTCCACATTCATATTATACACCATATCGTTCCCATAGTCATCATCCCCAAACTTGCCCATGAAAGCCGCACGGCCACCGAGCCGAACATGGGAGATCGCCACATTGGATGGGGGCCGCCCGGTGCCCGCACGAACTCTGGCGGGCTCCACTGGAGCTGCTTCCAAGTTGAGTACTGATCCGGATGCATTTGGCGCCCCGCGACGCGGACGGTCGGGATGAACTCCTTTTGCGCCGCACCAAAGCAGCAGATCAACGGCGGGGACTCGAATGGGAAATCCATCCCATCATCGAACTTCTCATCGTCCTCCTCCCCCTCCTCCTCTATATTTAGGGTTGCTTTTGCTTCGATTGGTTTAGGATGTTTCTCTTCTGCCGATTTTACTTTCTGGGTTCGCCTTGGTTTCTTCTCGGAGGGGGGGATGGAGCTCGTTGAGGCCTTCTTTCCGCCCCGACGAGTGGGGTTGGGTGATGCTGGTGGAGCACCGTTCGCATCATCAATGGAGGCGCTACAACTCTGCATACGAACTGGTCTAAGGCACTCATGAAATCTCGAGCTAGCATGGCTACTTCGCCATTCACGAGGACCGGAAGCGCCTAGAGCTCGAAGGCACGGGATGGGAAATGGGACGGAGGCCATTGCGGCGAACTATGGCTGTTTCATCTCCTCCCCTTTCAACACCACGCCTCCATTGTCACTGGTTTATCCGGTCTATTTTCGTGCTGGTCAAGCGGGACTCGCTGGGTAGGATGGGCCTCAAAGCCCACTTAGTTGCCCATGTGCGGATCCAATCCATCAACATAAGTAGATCCATTGCTTCTCTGAGATATAAACTAGCGACAGTGCATTGTATGATCAAGAATACCACTATCAGTACCCTTCAACAACACGTGATCATGGACTCATGTCCGAAAATCCAGTCCACCCCAGCCCATAATTTAGCCAATGAGTCGAACTAAACGGGTGTAGACTTGATCAAAATTATAAGAAGGCCAGACCGAGCCGAACATGGCCATGATTTTTATTTGTTTTTACTTATTAGTCCTTGAGCACGGGCCAATCTCGATTTTCACTAGTCCTACACTAACCAATTAGTGTCATAAATACAAAAATAGCAATGGTGATAAAAGAATTTCCACTGTTACTTGAGAGGGTCAATCGAGTATAGTGAGTCGAGTTTTTAGACTTGCAATTATGTTAGGATTCGAGCCTGTTTCCAGCCTGGTATTATCGTGAATCGTTTTGATAAAAATCCTCTCCTTTTTTTGTGTATAGAAACATGATGCATATTTTGACACCGAATCTTATAATTTCACTTTTTTTTATCAGAAAAAAATAATGAAACATCTCAATAACAGTCTTAAAAACAAAATAAAAAAAACAAAATAAATAATTGAACGCGAATAGACTAGCATTTTGGTCACTACCACACTATCGGCGTAATCCAATAACAGTGATAGCTTGTAACAAGATTACAATTGCTATTAAACGCCCCAAATTGATTTACAATGGACCAGACGACCAGTAACCAGAAACAGCAACAAGACAACAGGTCAAACAACTCTCTCAAAACGGAAACACCACTAGACCCATTACCAGAGCATTTGTTCGACACACTCAAAACGCTCGTTAGTTAACACTTAAATCATACGAGAGTAAAGCCAGAGACCATTGTGGTGATCTAACTAGAGATCTGGATGGACTTGACCTCAGGCTTCTTGATCTCCTTGGGCACGGTGACGGTGAGCACTCCATTCTCCATCCCGGCCTTCACTTGATCCACCTTGGCGTTGTCCGGCAGGCGGAAACTCCGGAGGAACTCCCCGCTGCTCCTCTCCACGCGGTGCCACTTGTCGTTCTTCTCCTCCTGCTCCTTGCTACGCTCGCCGCTGATCTTGAGGACCCTGCCGTCCTCGACCTCGACCTTGACCTCCTCCTTCTTCACCCCAGGGAGGTCCGCCTTGAAGACGTGGGCCTCCGGGGTCTCCTTCCTGTCGATGCGGGTGTTGGCGAAGGCCGAGGTCTCGGCGGCGAAGGTGGGGCGGGACTCGGTGCGGGATCGGAAGGCGTCGACGGGGAAGCCCTGGATCCCAGACATCGAGGGAGAAGGGGTCGAAGACGTTGATGATCGACATCGTTGATTCGAAGATGAAAAGAAACAAAGGGGATTTTGGTGGATTAAGCTAGCAGGTGTTCTTCTTGCAGAGAAGAGGCGAGGGCGAGGTGCTATTTAGAGGGAAATGGCGGTGTCCTCTATAGGCTTCTGGAGGCATCCAAAGCACCGACCTTTCTTGGAGATTCTAGAAAGGAAGCCTTAGGACTCAGGAGAGTTTTACATTCTTCTTTCTGGCGGATTCATAGGGCCCCAATCATAACCTGCATCGATTTAGACCCGCCTTAAGCATTGACTGAAACAGGCCGACATTGCTAGGCCCTGCTAACGTGTAGAAAATAGAAATAATATAGTACGGGCCAGCTTTTAAACAAAGCCTCTAGTAAGTTCCAGAGACTTCTTTCTGGCGGATGGATCTGTAAGGCCCAACCTAAAGCCGGCCCTCGGCTCTAACACGCCGACGTTTCTAGGGCCTGTCAACGTTCAGTATCAGTAAGGGCCTGCTTTTAGAGGGTTCCAAAACAATAATAACGTCGATCGCAATGTTAAGATTTTCATAAATCAATTCCGGCCTATTTTAAACGTAAAATCGAATAACAAAAATTCTAATGATATACGTAAAATCGAACCATACACTTGCTAGTATACTGATAGCTATTTTTACAATGAAATTAAATTATATGTTCTGTGTTGTGATTTGTTGGATCACTACCCTGGAAACATTATTCTTAGTGATAATATTTCTATTTTAACTCATCATAATTATTCACGACAGATTACAAATTTCTATTTTCTAGCATCTCAGCCCCATTCTGTCCCTCCAAAGTTCCAAATTTCTTTATAACATTCGTTTTCTAGCTTTTCAGTCAAATGTCTTAAAAGCTTTATTTCCTTTAATACTTCCATGACTGAATTTTCCTCATATCTTAGGGTTTCTCTTAGTTTCTTTTCCACAAATTAGGTTAGATCTTTGATGGAAGATCCATGGGTGGAGTGTGGCGACAACCTTCATCGACGGATCTCCTTCCAAAGATTAGTAACTAAACCTTATCCTAGGGATTTCTATGATGTAATAAGGATCTTTCTAGGGTTTTCTTATGGATTTGAGCATGTAAACATAATTTAATGGTTTGAATGGATGATTCTTATTCTATTTACATCTATTGGTGTAATTTTATTATTAGTGAATGAATGATTTGTTCTTTTATGCCATAAATCTAGGTCTTGAGCATGTTAGGACTTGAGATTAGAGATTCTCATCAAAACATCCATGCTAAAACCATGGATGTTAGGATTTCCTTCTCGAGATTAAGGGTTTTGTAATGCTAGAAATATTATGACCACATCTTAATTCGTTATTCATCTTAATTCAAGATTAGGGATTTCGTACGTGCCAGAACCACGACGCTAGTGCCAAAACCACTAGGGTAACTTCTAATCCTTGATACATTCTATTTGGCGATCTCAAGGTGCTACAACCATCTTGATTATTTACCAATAACCATTCTTTGATGATATCATTGCCGAGCGGTAGGGGTTCTAGCCATTCACCTATCGACTAGTTAAAACCATTAATGCTTAATTGAATTGATCTTATCCTAGGAAGACCTAGTTAGTTATTTATCACGGATTAGAAATCTCCTGGCCATTTATCTTATTATTATTCAGTTTAGTTTAATATTAGTTAAGAGTAGTTTAAACCCAAAAATCATTTCCTTTATCAATCTTTTGATTTAGGACTATACAAGGTTATTAGACTTAACACTTCTTTTCCCTGTGGACCGACTCGGACTCATTGCTATCTACCCATAAAGTAGTTAGTTAGTGATTCGGATTATAAATTTCTAATTGTGGCGTTCTTGTTAAGACCATGACACTTTTCAATGAGAAACTAGTAAACAAAATAATTAGCAAAGGCAATTATTAAGCATTAGTTAGTCTATTAAGTAGAATAAAGGAAGTTATAAATTCATCAAACGATATAAATCAGTATATCAATTTAGATTTAGACAACTAATAGAAAAGAAGAACTTTGTAATGTTTTCCTTTACTTGGTGCATAAAGAGCCCTGCCAGTGACTAGATTGCGCATTATCGTAGCACCTAGGGATGTTTGTGTACTTACCACCAAGACACCAAGACTTCTGATTTACAAGGTTGCCATTGCAAGAGAGTTGGGTTCAAGAATCAAAGAAAGCATAAAAATTCTTCAAAAAACTTAACAAGCTGTTGCAAACAACCCGAATAGTTCTAGTCAGTAATTTCTGTTAAAAATTAGTGCTAAACTTGCTCTTAAGATGCTATGTTATCTAATAGATTTCATAACTTATTAGGGGCATTTTGGGAATAGTATGTTATGTTATATGTAATGGTATGCTAGAGGGTTTAAGTGAGTGATGAGAAGTTTGCTCTTGGGTAAGAGACTTCTCTATTTTGCCTCTAGGTTGTTTCTTCTTATTTTTGGTGTCAAGAGCAAGGGAAGGGAAGAGGGAGTAGTTCAAGCTTGTTTGAGATCTTCTAGGAAAGAGATGGGTGGCCTCTCTTCCTACCCTCTTCATCTCTTGTAAACTTTCATGGGGTATTAATTGAAGAGCTTATTAGTTGGTTCTTAAAATTGGTGTTTTCCTTTATCAACTCTTGGTGAATCTATGCATTGAAGTTGCTTGGATATCTCTTTGTGAGTTTGGTATTCTCCGTTCTTGTTTCTAGTTGGCGGTGTGCGATCCTTGGCGTGTATGAGACCTTGGGTTTCTACACTTGGAGAATAGGAGGTGCTCGGTGAAAGAGGCCGCTGGATTTCTCTACATGGTATCAGAGCTACAAGGGTTCTTTCTAGTGGGTTGAGATCCTACATCATTGAGAAGCAAGGGGGAGGTGTTCCAAGTTTTGCACACAAGGTGTTTGTTGTTAGTTCTCTATGATGGATGCAAGTGGAGGTTTCAACCATCTTGGGATTGTGAGGATCAGAAGTTCTAACTATCAAATATGGAAGTCATGCATGGAGGCATACCTTCAAGGGCAAGAGTTATAAGAGACGATGAATGGCTATGACACCCAAATGCCGACATCGGACAATGAAGAAGATGACCTTGAAGAGAGAAGAAGAAGATGGCTTGCTAGAAGCGGCAAGGCGATGTTTGTATTGAGGCCATCTATCCATCGAGATTTGTTTAAGCATATTAGAGAGGCCAAGATCCCAAAGAAAGTTTGGGATATTTTTGAGAAGTTGTTCACAAAGAAGAAGAGAGATTGCCGGGTGAAGCTCAAAGAAGGTTTTGTTGGCTCTAAGGAATCGGATAAGAAGCAAGAGAAAGATTGGGGCTCTTGTTTTGTGTCGGATGGTACCTTAGAAAGTCGCCCTTCAAGTATTCGAGCTTTGGCAAGTATCAACTATGAAGATGATTGGATAGTAGATTCGGGTTGCTCTCATCATTTGACCGGTGACAAGTCAAAGTTTCATGAGTTTGTGCATTATGGTGGAAATGATGCAATTGTCACGGCGGAAAACACGGTTCATCCAGTGGTGAATGAAGGTGTTGTAAAGATGGATGACGGAGTCACTTTGAAGAGCGTCTTTCATGTGCCGGGTATGACTAAAAACCTTGTCTCCGTTTCACAAGTAGCGGATGTCGGAAATTATATCTTGTTTGGGCCTCATGATGTGAAGATCATGCGGAATGTTAGAAGCTTGGATGCCGATGTTGTTCATAGTGGAAAGCGAGTAAAGTCACTTTATATGCTATCGGCCGGTTCCTCTTATGTTGAGAAGACTAGCAAGAATGATAGTGCTAGTTTATGACATGCAAGACTAGCACATGTAGGTCTTGAAAAAATGAAGCATATCTTCTCAAAGAAGTTGGTTAATGGCATACCCAACATTGATGAAGTCAAGGTGGGTAGTCTATGTGAAGGTTGTCAACTTGGAAAATTTCATAGCCTACCATTTGAAGATTCTAAGTCAAGATGCTAGAAGCCAGTTGATCTCATTCAATCCGATCTCTTAATGTCAAGGAGTGCTCTAAGTCTTTTCGGATATGATTATATGATTTTCTTTGTTGATGATTATCAAGGTTTTCTTGGGTGTACTTTCTTAAAGAAAAGTCCGAAGCTTTCTCTAAGTTCAAACTTTTCAAAGAGAAGGTGGAAGGAGAATGTAGAAGAAAAGTCAAGTGCTTGCGAAGTGATGGAGGTGGTGAGTACATCTTAAAGGAGTTTGAAAATTTTTGTAGACAATATGGGATCCGGAGGCAAATGATTTGTGCTCATACTTCACAACAAAATGGCGTTGTGGAGCGCAAGTTGCGGCATCTTTCCGAAGCATGCCGGTGTTGGCTTTATTCCAAGAACTTGCTGAAGGAGTTATGGGCGAAGGCTATGATGTGCGCATCTCATGTCATCAACCGAATGCCATTGGGCTCATGTGGTATGAAATCTCCTTTTGAGTTGCTATATAAGTTGAAGCCTTCTATTAGCTATTTTCATGTATTTGGTCCTATTTGTTATGTTCATATGCTGGATGCAAAGAGAACCAAGTTTGATGCAAAGGCGGAGACGTGTTGTGAGGACCTGCCCCTCTACTCCTGTGGCTCATTGTAGACCGCAAGGGCAATTTGGTAAATTGCGCCTTATTGGTTTGTTTCACACCCGCGTGTGCACACATTGGCCTTGTCTGTGTTCGTGTTTGTTTAGAATGGCTAGGTGGACCCGAGATCGGAAGATCTGAGCTTGGGCTTGTGTTTTAGCCTAAGTTTGTCTTTCTGAGTAAAGGAGATCGATCTGGATGGCTATGGAGATCGATCTCGATTGCAAGGAGATCGATCTCACATGCCTTGGAGATCGATCATGCTCGAGTCGGTGGGTTTTCTCTTTCGCGAGGACGGCCGTCGGCCGTCGCTCTCCCCTGTCAGGGAGGGAAGACTTCCCCTCCCTTTCCCCCAGCTTTCCCCGCTTTCCCGGCTTTCCCCAGGCTTTCCCCTCCTTTTCTTCCCCTCCTCCTTCCTCCTTCTCTTCTCTTCTTCTTCCTCCTTTCTCTTCTTTCCCGCGGTGCTCTGTTTCTTCCCTTCTCCGCCGGCGAGCTTCTTTCTCTCCGTTCTCCCTCCTCCGGCCACCAAATTGGGTGTTCTTTGGCTCGTTGGATCCGTGACAACGAGAGGAAGGCTCTTGGTGTGGTTTGGCAGCTTGTTTGCTATCAAATCGCGGGGAATCAGCCGAGGAAAGCGCAGCTAGGTAGGGTTATACCTACTGTGTTCTTTTCGGGTTTTCTTGAGATCTAGCCGTTGGATCTTGTTGATCCTTGCTTTGTTGGATTCCTTATGCCTTACAGAATACCTGATTTAAGTTTCATGTTAATCAGTTGAGATTTGAGTAGGTTTTATGCAAGATTAGTCTCGGATTTCTGGTTTTCTGCTGTTCTTGAGAAACAGCCGGCTTGCGGCGAGTTTTTCGGCCGGGGAGTACATGATCATGGCTTTTCATAAACATAAGAGTTGTAGCTCTACTCTTTAGCTTTCCATTCCATCTTTTTTCGTATTTTTCTCATTTATGTACGATTTGTTATGAAATGTTTGCTGAAGGGCTGCGTTGCAGCAATTAATGGGTAAGTTAGTTTGATTAACGATTTTGATTAGCGTTTTCCCGTTAATCCAACCGTTGGATGATTATGATTTTTGGATATCATGATCCTGGCTTATACACCTACTGGTGGCTAAGTTGGATCTTGAATCAAATGTCGTTTGGACGTCTGATCGACGGGATCAATTAGCCCTAAGTAGTGGTTTTGGGTGTTTGAATATAATATTATATTTCGGAATATTATATTATATTATGTACTGTTCATCAATCGTTTTCGGGGTTGCTTCCCGTTGCAGGAGTCCGCGGTTGACGGTCGCGGTACCGTCGTAATGCCGGGACCCGCTGCGGATCGGCTGGCAGCGGTTGGTGGTACCGCTGCAGCGATCCAGTAGACTTATATGATGCTTGACATACTGTTGCGTGCCTTTCCTATTATCTGTGTATGTCATAGCATGCATTGTTGATTGTGCATTAGTTGCATTGCTTAGGGCGTGGGTGATCCTTGGGTCACCGTCTCGAGGCTGGAAGCTCGGACTTAGCCCTTGGACCGGGGTTGGGTAGTTTGGACCCGGTTTGAATGGTGGTGTCCAGTCGATTCGATGATAGGCTTAGATGACTGGTACACTGTTGCTTGATGATTGTAGAGGTCGTGTCGGCCTCAAGTCAGGTGTCGAGGATGCCACCGGTGACGGGTCTTATTCTTTGGGCAGTGTTCGTTCCTGCCAGTAGGGGCATCAGTATGGGCCCATGGCGAGTTGGGTGACCACAGCTGGAACCCTGCGACACTAGGCGTATTCAGGATAGGCCCAGTTCGTTGGGGTTACCATGGTTGGATATGCCTAGAGATCACCGGTGAATGGTAATGGGACCATTGTAGCTCACTCGAGTCTGGCATGAGGGCGACACTGTTGTGTTTCCCTCTTCCTTCTGTGTGGCGTAGTGTAGATCCCTACTGAGCTTAGTGCTCACACCTACCCGGGCTGCGTTTTGCAGGTGCAGGCGTCAGTTCCTCTTCTGTGGCCCCTACCGGGCAGTTGGTCGGCGATGCGGCGGCGCCTGGTGGACTTTGAGAGGTGGTGATCGTTTACTGCTTTTACCCTTATGTTAGTTAGTCTCCTACGGGAGTGATGTTGTATTTGGATCTTCCCCTCTCCGAGGATTTGTATATATTAACACTTGAGTTTTTAATCTGAGGTTCGAGGTTTTGCTATTTTAATATTGCGTTAATTGAGGGTGTTTTGGTGAACTGTTAGGGAGGCCAATAGGTTAGAGGGAACCCTCGCCGTTCTTTTTCGGCGTTGGTTAGGTTCCGGTTCGCGTCGCCCGGCCCGGTTGGGCTTTCGCGGGTCGGGGCGCGACACGTGTGTTTTCATTGGCTATGATCTTCACAAGAAGGGTTAGAAGTGCATGAATCCGAAGACTCACAAGTTCATTACTTCTAGAGATGTGGTGTTTGATGAGATGTCTTCATACCATGATCGGTCGGTGGTTGTGCCAAATGAAGCTCCATCAAGCCCTCATATTGAAGCAAGTTTCGAGAGGTCTGCCTCAACATCATTATCTTCCTGTGCACCAAACTCATCAAGCTCTTGTTCATCAATGGAGATGGGTGGAAGGGGGAGTTTGGGTTCTTCCATTGAAAGTTCAAGTCCAACACATGAGGTAGAGGAACAACCAAGGAGATCTACAAGAGAGCAAAAGAAGAATCCAAGGTACTTCGGTCTGGAATGGAATTCGGGTGCTAACTTGGTAGATGTGGCTTCATGTTTCTTTGCCGGTCCGATAGATGTGAATGAGCCCTCATGTTATGATGAAGCCAAAGGTATTCTTGAATGGGAGAAAGCAATGGAAGAAGAAGTCTGTGCACTCAATCAAAATGAAACTTGGGATTTGGCTCCAAAGGCAAAGGAGGTTGAGCCGGTTTCATGAAGTGGGTGTACAAGATAAAGAGAAAGGCCGATGGATGCGTGGATAGGTACAAGGCACGGTTGGTGGCTCGTGGGTTCACTCAACAACATGGAGTGGATTATGAGGAGACATTTAGTCTGGTAGCCAAGATGACATCAGTTCGGGTTCTCATTTCTTTAACGACTTGCAAGGGATGGAAAATGTGGCAACTTGATGTCAAGAATACCTTTTTATATGGTGAGGTGGATCGAGAAATATTCATGAGCCAACCACCGGGTTTCTTGTCAAAATCTTTTCCCAATCATGTGTGCCGATTGAAAAAGGCGATTTATGGCCTCAAGCAAGCACCTAGAGCTTGGTATGGTAAGATTGCTCAATATCTTATCTTTTGTGGATTTCTTGTCTCTAACTTCTTGTCTCTAACTCCGATCCGAGTATGTTTGTGAAAAAGCATGGTGGTATGCATGTCATTGTATTGCTTTATGTGGATGACATGATAGTTACCGGGGATAATGCTAAGGAGATTAGTAAGCTTCGAGATGAGCTTGCTATTCGATTTGAGATGAAGAACTTGGGTGAGCTAAGTCTCTTTCTTGGGTTGGAGGTAGAAAATGGAGTTGATGGTATATTTCTTTCTCAAAGGCATTATGCATCTAAGCCTGTTGAGAAGTTTGGCTTGAAGGAAAGCAAGCCATGCTCTACTCCTATGGATGCAAAAATCAAGTTACGAAAAGGTGAGGGCAAGGCTCTTGAAGATCCAAGACTTTTTCGTACTCTTGTTGGTAGTTTTCTCTATCTTACTATCACAAGGCCGAATATTTCTTTTGACGTTGGTGTTGTAAGTCGTTACATGCAAACCCCAAGGAAGACTCATTTGGATGCCGCCAAGAGGATTCTTAGGTTTGTCAACTCCTCTCCTGATATTGGTCTTCTTAACAAGAATGATGCAAGTTGTGAACTTGTAGGTTTCACCGACGCGGATTGGGCGGGTGATTTTGATGAGAGGAAGTCGACATCGGGCTATGTTTTTGGCTTGGGTTCCGCATATGTATCATGGTGTAGCAACAAGCAAGATACCGTGGCTCTTTCTAGGACCAAGGCGGAGTACAAAGCAATGACTCTTGCGGCACAAGAATGTACATGGTTGCGGACTTTGATTGGTGATGTTTTGAAGCATGTTCACTATCCGGTGAATGTTAGCTGTGACAATCAAAGTGCAATCAAGTTGGCGGAAAATCCGGTGTTTCATGCAAGAACAAAGCATATTGAAGTTGAACACCACTACATTCGGGAGAAGGTGCTTCATGAAGAAATCGAGCTAGTGGAAGAAAGGTCTCAAGACAACTTGGCGGACATCTTCACCAAGTAAGGCTCTTCCAAAGAGGAGGTTTCAAGAACTTCAAGCAAAGCTCTGTTTGGTAACTCGCAAGTTTGCACTAAGGGGGAGTGTTAAAAATTAGTGCTAAACTTGCTCTTAACATGCTATGTTATCTAATAGGTTTCATAACTTATTAGGGGCATTTTGGGAATAGTATGTTATGTTATATGTAATGGTATGTTAGAGGGTTTAAGTAAGTGATGAGAAGTTTGCTCTTGGGTAAGAGACATCTCTATTTTGCCTCTAGGTTGTTTCTTCTTATTTTTGGTGTCAAGAGCAAGGGAAGGGAAGAGGGAGTAGTTCAAGCTTGTTTGAGATCTTCTAGGAAAGAGGTGGGTGGCCTCTCATCCTACCCTCTCCATCTCTTGTAAACTTTCATGGGGTATTAATTGAAGAGCTTATTAGTTGGTTCTTCAAATTGGTGTTTATCTTTTTCAACTCTTGGCGAATCTATGCATTGTAGTTGCATGGGTATCTCTTTGTGAGTTTGGAATTCTCCGTTCTTGTTTCTAGTTGGTGGTGTGTGATCCTTGGCGTGTATGAGACCTTTGGTTTCTACACTTGGAGAATAGGAGGTGCTCGGTGAAAGAGGCCGCCGGATTTCTCTACACTACTGGTTGTTAACCTGAAATGGGAGATCCAAGTTAACACTGATGAGATTCTGTTTGGTGTGTATTGAAGAAATATAATTTGCAATGTAGAAGTTCTGTCATCAGAAAGCAGTAATGCCGCATAAGGTGCGAAGTACCAGCAGTTTTCTTCTTTAACCCTCAAATCAGTCAGATGTTTTCACAAAAAACAAAACATCTATCAGTCTGTATGTATTAGCCAATTTTCGAGTGAACAAGTCACTCAGGGTCTTGTGTACTACCTAACTGATGATACAATTTCCCCTGTAAGAAATGTTCACTCTGAATTTTGTTCTTATAAAACCTCAAAACTAACATGAAATCTTATTAAAGGCTTAAAGATATGCCAATGTTTCAGATTGTTCATATATAAGCACAATATGAGAAATAGTAAAAGAAACCTCACCTAAATGATCCAAGTATAGGAAATTCTCTGATCCTTAACATAAGCATAGGAAAAGTAGGTACTAAAAGCTAGGTGATCAAAATGTGCTATGTTGTTGGTGAGAGAAGAAGACATGTAAATAACAAGATTGGCACAAGATTGAAATGAAAACAAATGCTCGTTAGAAACATGATAAGAAGCCAATGATGTGCGAGCAACAGAAGACTTACGAGTGGAGTGAGAAAACAGATCGTTATTGTCTCTTCGGCATATTTAAGAAATAGAAGCAGCGATTTTCAGATCGTACAAAAAGACTATGCTCTGCTTAAGATGGAAGCCGATGGTTCCAAACTAATGGACAACAATAATAAACCTAAGAATGATGGAGGTGTACATTATTGTCTTCCAAAAGCTCACCAGGAGATATTGCTGATCGAGGCTTGCATCTGCCCTCCCAAAATTTTCAACACTTACTGACCTCTACTAAACTAGAACCCAATGAACTTCAGACTTTTCGAGCATCAGATATGATACCTACCCAAATCCCTGAACAAAATAGAGTTCCCTCAGATGGCACGCCATGATGAAAAATTATGATCCGTCATTGGCATGGTCATGTTAAAGAAAGAAAGCATGATGATTAGTTATTGTGACCTCACGATACAAACTCCCTGTAGCAATCTCTTCAAAAAAAGCCTCAAAGGTTTATCATACTTCAAAAACCTTCAACATTGCGAGGGAAATCAAATCTCCAATAAGTTTACGATCATTTACAGAACATCACCACATTGAAGGCACATAGACTTGCTCCTTTAAATTCTGAGTAACACTCTCAGATGGAAAACCTCTCACATCACCTATCGTCCATTTTGATATAATCCCTGCAGAAATGGAAAATCTGATTTGCCTTCCCAACATATCCTGATCCTCACACGTCTCTGGGTGCATTGTCAGCTTTCTCATCATTCCAGCTACAATGGCATCACCAGAGCCTGTTCGATCACATGTAAATGGTGTTATAAGCACATCCTTTGTTCCTATAACTGCACCGTCAAACTTCAGGGTATAGTAATGGATTCGTAGCGTGCCATCTGTTACGAACAAGATCTTAATTCAATCATTCAAAAGAGGCGCAATCTCCTCTCGCGTGTAGTGATAGTAATCTCGTTGCTTCGTTGTCTCCTCATAGGAGTCACAATAATATTGAGGAGTATAGTTTCGCTTCATCTCATAGTACTCTACATCCAAAATGAATTCCAGCTCCTGTTTTGGAACCTCAATGAGGTCAGCCTGGCTCCATGCCTTCTTAATAACTTCCCTTGTATCATCACGGGACCTCCATAAGGGCAATGTTAGGTTCAAATCAAAGAATACCTTGCTGTCATACTTCTTTGACAACTTAATGGCTCTAAAGAGGACTGGATGCATTTCTGGAGATGAGAACTTCTGAATTGAAATGGAAAATCCTTGCATGCATAAAAGTTTACATGAGCTCCAATTTAGGTTTCCAATTAATGCCCTTAAACCGGAGGAAATAAAGCTTTCATACATTTTAGCAGCAACTCTACCTTATTTTCTTCTAATTGCTAAATAATTCAGCATATAAAGCCAGAAAATTTACAAAACAACAGAATTGATTTGGGAACGTGTTCAAAGATCTGACTCTTAAGAAAAGGGAATAAGGTTCGTGGACTACCACTTTCAAGACTGTTACATCAACCTCAGGCCTCGAGAATGAATTCTCAGCACAACCTTTCACAGTCTCCGCCACCAGCTTCTCCTCTTGGGCGTCATCTCTCAATCAAATTCTCATGTAGGTAGCCGCAGTCTTTACAGAAGGATCAATCTTGACGGCTCGAGTCTGGACTTTCTCCACATTCATATTATACACCATATCTTTCCCATAATCATCATCCCGACCTTGCCCATGAATGCCGCACGGCCACCGACCCGAACGTGGGAGATCGCCACATTGGATGGGGGGCCGCCCTGTGAGGACCCGTCCCTCTATCCCCGTGGCTTGTTGTTGACCCCAAAGGCAATTTGGGAAATTGCGCTTTGGCGGTCGTTACACACTGGGTGTGCACACACAGACCTTGTTTGATGCTTGTGTTTGTTAGAAAGGTTGGGTGGGACCATGTTTGGAAGTTCTGGGCTTGGGCCTGTTTTTCAGCCCAAGTTGGCATTTCTGGGCAGTGAGGATCGATCCTTTGGTCGTGGAGGATCGATCCTACCTGTGCCTGGAAGTCGTTGGCGGTGGCATTCGAAGGACAGCCACGGCGGTGGCCGTCGCTTCCCCTGTCAGGGGAGGGGAGACTTTTGCTCCCCTCCTTCGCCATTCCCCCGCCTTCGCCGGCTTTCCCCCGGCCTTACCCCTTCCCCTCCTCCTTCCTTTCTTTCTCTTCTTCCTTCTTCCTCCTCGCGAGAGCTCTGCTTCCCCTGTTCCGGCTGAGAGCTTCCACTTCGCCGTTCTCCCTCCTCCAGCCACCGTTCTTGGAGCTTGAAGGCTCATTGGAACCGTGACGGCGTGAGGAAGATCCTAGGCTTGGCCTCGCGGATCGAAACAGCTCTGAGAAGGTAGGGTTCTCACTCCAAACTCCGGCTATATTCTTAAGGGTTTTGAAATCCGGGTTTTGTTTTGCTTAGATCTCCTTGTGGAGTTGAAGTTTTCCGGTTTTGAAGCCATGAGTAGCTTCGGGGTTCTTGGATCTACCAACCCACCAAGTTTGGTGAGGTTTGGTTGTGTCTTCCGGCGGTTTTTCCGGCCGGAAGTACGCCGGAACCCATCAGGATCGATCCTCCTGGGAGGAAGGATCGGTCCTTCTGTGTTGGCGTGTTGCGCCTAGCGAATGATCGATCCTCTTATGGGAGAAGATCGATCATGGGGCCTGGGTTAGCATGGTTACCCCTTCATCCCGAGAAAGATCGATCTTCCTGGGAGGAAGGATCGATCTTCCTTGGTGCGACTCGAAGGGCGCCCTCTGTCTCGAGAATGATCGATCTTCCTGGGAGGAAGGATCGATCTTCTTTGTCTCGACAGTGAGGGAAGCTCACTGTTACTTAAGTGATCGATCCTTCCCCAGCAAAGGATCGATCATTCAATAGCAGAGAGGGCTTTTCAAAGGTTTTGCCCGCGGGGCTTAACATGTTTGCCTATCATGCTTATTGTTTACTGCTTTGTGGTTAACCGAGGGAGTAATGAACCCTCGGGAATGCTTAGTATAGCAGGGCCATGGGTTATGCCCTTTTATCGCTTTATGGTGAACCGAAGGAAGTCATGATCCTCGGGAGTGCTTAGAATAAATGGGCCGAAGGTGTGCTCTTGTTGTGTTACCTGTTACTGCTTTCCTTATTCATATCCTGTCTTGTTTCCTGTGCATTAGACATGCTAGGTTAGACTGGGTGGGGTTGACCCGTGAACTTCGGTGATCAAAGGCCAAGTGGTAGATGTCGTTACCCCGGTAAGGGTGTCCTACAGGCATCGTCTGGCCCACCCTGCGCCAATGACCGTCGGAGGTAGTCCAGTCCTTGAGCAGTGGCTATCGGAGGGACGTAGGTTGGACATGAACCTTGGGGGGGGGGGGGAAGACATCGATGGGATCGATGGACTCCCTGGCTAGACTTAGTCTTTGGTCAGAAGTTAGGGGTCTTGTTGGCTCCGTGGCTTGGAGTACTGAGAGATGGTAGTCTTAACCTCGGTCGTTCCGCCAAGTGTGGAGATCCCGCTTGGAGAAGGGTGTCCTACCAGTAGCGTCAGGTCCACCCTGTGTTAGGGATTGTCGGAGTTGTCCACCCCTGAGCAGTGGTTGTCGGAGGGGCGTACTTGGGACAGGAGTAGTTCGGGTTATTGACGGGATTTATGGGATCCTTGGAAAGCCTCAGTACTTGGCATCAGAGTTGGTTCGTTTGGGTTTGCCTTTTTAGCGAGAGTGGTAGAGTAGGACCCTGCTGAGCTGTTGCTCATACATACATGGACTGTGTTGTTTGCAGGTGCGGGTCCCAGCTCCTCTCCGGTGCTCCCCCGTCGGCTGTCTCGTGGTGGCGCGCCGGCTCCTGACCATGTCTGAGGGTCAGGATGGTTTCGTTTGTGCGTTTTCGGAGACCCCGGTGGGTGCTATAGCTTTTTGGGGACTGTTGATCCCTCGTAGACCTGTTGTATAAAACTCTGTTTAACTCTATTATTTCTGTTGTAATAGTTGTTAATAGATGTTGTAGCTTTTCGCTTCCGCCTTGTGCTTCTTGGCAGCTGTTTCCGCCAGCTGTCTTTATTCCCAACTGTTTTCGCCAGTTGAGGCTAGTAGTTGTAGGTTTTTCCCCGCGTGTCTCGGCCCGGTCTGGGGTCTGCGGGTCGGGGCGCGACAGCTTGGTATCAGAGCATAGGTTGTAGATCCCAGGGAACTGGATCGGGTCTCTGCGGAGACGTGCATGGGTTGGGGTAGTTCTAGAGTTAGAACATCCCTGTTTGCTTGCTTTCCTTTCCGCTGAGAGTGATTGTTTCTTCTTCCGCTTTCTGTTGTGCTGCTTTGTTTTGCGGCTTGTGACGAGTTGAACTCGTCTTTCTTTGTTGGTACTGGTGACAACATGGTATGCCAGAGCTCTCGGGGAAGTGGTGTCATGTTGGTATCATCATGTCCACCCCGTGTCAAGGATCGTCGGAGGTAGTCCAATCCTTAAACAGTGGCTGTCGGAGGGATGTACCTTGGACATGTACCACTCGGAGAGGAGATCAGGTGATGTCCTGTTGGTATCGTCATGTCCACCCTGTGTCAGGGACCGTCGGAGGTAGTCCAATCCTTGAACAGTGGTTGTCGGAGGGACGTACCTTGGACAGGTACCACTTGGGGAGGAGATCAGGAGGTTGTTCGCCGCGTTCCAGGGTGACCAACTCCTTCTGGCAGCGGGACCCACTCAGCAGGCTCCCTGGGAGGAAGGCCGAGGGCAGCAGTCCGAGCGTGGGCCAGCGCTGTGTTTCCAGTGCCAGCAACTGGGGCACTTCCGCAGGGACTGTCCGCGGCGGAGCTCACAGGGTGCGGCACCGTCGGGAGGTCGAGGCGGAGGGGCTTGGGCTGGGCGTGGGCAAAGAGGTGGAGCAGGGCAAGGCCGTCGCGGAGGCAGAGCGGAGGGTGGGGGACAGGTGTTTGCCCTACCCGACCGCCCTTTTGCAGACGAGGTGCAGCCGTCCTATCAGGAGTACCTGTCTCAGCACCCGCTTCCGCTGACCGTAGCACCACCCGCCTCCAGAGGTAACTTTTACCGCTTTGTAGTATCCTGCTAGGCGTTGTTTTCGTTTCCGAGCCCTACCTTAATCGAATCTCGAGGACGAGATTTCTTTTAAGGGTTTTAGGATGTGAGGACCCGTCCCTCTATCCCCGTGGCTTGTTCTTGACCCCAAGGGCAATTTGGGAAATTGCGTCTTGGCGATCGTTACACACTGGGTGTGCACACACAGACCTTACTTGGTGCTTGTGTTTGTTAGAAAGGTTAGGTGGGACCATGTTTGGAAGTTCTGGGCTTGGGCCTGTTTTTCAGCCCAAGTTGGCATTTCTGGGCAGTGAGTATCGATCCTTTGGTCGTGGAGGATCGATCCTACCTGTGCCTGGAAGTCGTTGGCGGTGGCATTCGAAGGATGGCCACGGCGGTGGCCGTCGCTTCCCCTGTCAGGGGAGGGGAGACTTTTGCTCCCCTCCTTCTCCTTTCCCCCGCCTTCGCCGGCTTTCCCCCGGCCTTACCCCTTCCCCTCCTCCTTCCTTCCTTTCTCTTCTTCCTTCTTCCTCCTCGCGAGAGCTCTGCTTCCCCTGTTCCGGCTGAGAGCTTCCACTTCGCCGTTCTCCCTCCTCCGGCCACCGTTCTTGGAGCTTGAAGGCTCGTTGGAACCGTGACAGCGTGAGGAAGATTCTAGGCTTGGCCTCGCGGATCGAAGCAGCTCTGAGGAGGTAGGGTTCTCACTCTAAACTCCGGCTATATTCTTAAGGGTTTTGAAATCCGAGTTTTGTTTTGCTTAGATCTCCTTGTGGAGTTGAGGTTTTCCGGTTTTGAAGCCATGAGTAGCTTCGGGGTTCTTGGATCTACCAACCCACTAAGTTTGGTGAGGTTTGGTTGTGTCTTCCGGCGGTTTTTCTGGCCGAAAGTACACCGGAACCCATTAGGATCGATGCTCCTGGGAGGAAGGATCAGTCCTTCTGTGTTGGCGTGCTGCGCCCAGCGAATGATCGATCCTCTTATGGGAGAAGATCGATCATGGGGCCTGGGTTAGCATGGTTACCCCTTCGTCCCGAGAAAGATCGATCTTCTTGGGAGGAAGGATCGATCTTCTTTGGTGCGACTCGAAGGGTGCCCTCTGTCTCGAGAATGGTCGATCTTCCTGGGAGGAAGGATCGATCTTCTTTGTCTCGACAGTGAGGGAAGCTCACTGTTACCTAAGTGATCGATCCTTCCCCAGCAAAGGATCGATCATTCAATAGCAGAGAGGGTTTTTCAAAGGTTTTACCCGCGGGGCTTAACATGTTTGCCTATCATGCTTATTGTTTACTACTTTGTGGTTAACCGAGGGAGTAATGAACCCTCGGAAATGCTTAGTATAGCTGGGCCATGGGTTATGCCCTTTTATCGCTTTATGGTGAACCGAAGGAAGTCATGATCCTCGGGAGTGCTTAGAATAAATGGGCCGAAAGTGTGCCCTTGTTGTGTTACCTGTTACTGCTTTCCTTATTCATATCCTGCCATGTTTCCTATGCATTAGACATGCTAGGTTAGACTGGGTGGGGTTGACTCGTGAACTTCGATGATCAAAGGCCAAGTGGTAGATGTCGTTACCCCGGTAAGGGTGTCCTACAGGCATCGTCTGGCCCACCCTGTGCCAAGGACCGTCGGAGGTAGTCCAGTCCTTGAGCAGTGGCTATCGGAGGGACTTAGGTTGGACAGGAACCCTGGGGGGGAAGACATCGATGGGATCGATGGACTCCCAGGCTAGACTTAGTCTTTGGTCAGAAGTTAGGGGTCTTGTTGGCTCCGTGGCTTGGAGTACTGAGAGATGGTAGTCTTAACCTCGGTCGTTCCGCCAAGTGTGGAGATCCCGCTTGGAGAAGGGTGTCCTACCAGTAGTGTCAGGTCCACCCTGTGTTAGGGATTGTCGGAGTTGTCCACCCCTGAGCAGTGGTTGTCGGAGAGGCGTACTTGGGACAGGAGTCCTTTGGGTTATTGACGAGATTTATGGGATCCTTGGCAACCCTCAGTACTTGGCTTCAGAGTTGGTTCGTTTGGGTTTGCCTTTTTAGCGAGAGTGGTAGAGTATGACCCTGCTGAGCTGTTGCTCATACCTACCTGGACTGTGTTGTTTGCAGGTGCAGGTCCCAGCTCCTCTCCGGTGCTCCCCCGTCGGCTATCTCGTGGTGGCGCGCCGGCTCCTGACCATGTATGAGGGTCAGGATGGTTTCGTTTGTGCGTTTACGAAGACCCCGGTGGGTGCTGTAGCTTTTTGGGGACTGTTGATCCCTCGTAGACTTGTTGTACTAAACTCTGTTTAACTCTATTATTTCTGTTGTAATAATTGTTAATAGATGCTGCAGCTTTTCGCTTCTGCCTTGTCCTTCTTGGCAGCTGTGAACGACACGCGCTGCTCTATTTATAGGCGTAAGGAAGAGGCTGTTAGAATCCGTGTGGTTACGGATTTGTGATTTCCTTATCAGAAAAGATTTGAACATATCCACTGTGAACCGCAGGATCCCAACTAATGTGATCCCAACCGATGTGATCCGTAGGACTGCAACTAATGTGATGGACAGTTGAGGCAAATTTGGTATTATCATAAGCCCCCCACTCCCTGCCTAAGCTGAGAAGTAGCTTGGGGTGGGAGTAAGATAGTTGTTTCTTCTTCTTCATTGTAATGATCTCGATTGGAGTTGATCTCGATTTTTCTTGAAATCGAGTGCTTGACGAGGCCAAGGCTTTCAGAGCTGATCTCGAGCTTTGTCGAGATCGAGTGCTTGGCGAGGCCAAGGCTTTATAAACTGATCTCGAGCTTGGTCGAGATTGAGTGCTTGGTGAGGCCAAGGCTTTGGGAACTGATCTTGAGCATGGGTCATGATCAAGTCGAGTGCTTGGCAAAGCCAAGGCTTATTTATGATTTGACCTCGAGCCTTGGTCGAAGTCGAGTGCTTGGCGAAGCCAAGGCTTCATAGTATTCTAAAAATTTGAAATTTGGTATGCTAGGAATAAAAGAGCTTTATTGCACTGAAACAACTGGCGGCGCAAACAAGATGTCTATGCCGCTTATTACATAGGGGTTGAAGCGAGTACTTCAATTTTATTGGAAGTACTTCCGGAAGTTACGGGTGTGCCATGTGCGAGGCAACACGTCACCATCTAGGGTTTCCAGCTCGTATGTGCCAATGTGCCTCCGCTTAACTACTCTGTAAGGACCTGCCCAAGTAGGATCAAACTTGTGGGACCCTGGTCGGGTAGTGTCGAATTCTGCCTTCCTTAACACTAGGTCTCCCGGGGAAAATGATCTTTCCTTTACTCTGGAGTTGTAGAAGCGGGCTGCTTTCTGTCGATAAGATGCAGCTCGGATTTGTGCTTCGTCTCTCTTCTCCTCAAGCAGGTCGAGGTCAATCCTCAAGGCTTCGTCATTCTGTTCCGGTTCTGGCCTATTGGTCATTCTGAGGCTTGGTTCTCCAATCGCGACTGGGATCACTGCGTCATGTCCAAACGCCAAGGAAAAAGGGGTTTCTCCAGTAGCTCCATTGGGAGTAGTACGGTGTGCCCAAAGTATTCTTGGTAGCTCCTCTGGCCATGATCCCTTTACACCTTCTAGGCGAGTCTTTAGAGCATACAACAGAGTTCTATTGGTCAATTCCGCGAGACTGTTGCTTTGAGGATGTGCAACTGAGGTGAAATTATTGCGGATTGAAAGGCCTATGCAGAACTCCCTGAAACTTGAGCTATTGAATTGTCTTCCATTGTCGGTTATAATAACTCCAGGGATGCCGTAGCGACATATTATATTCTTCCATGTGAACTTCCTGATCTTGGCCTCTGTGATGGTGGCCAAGGCTTCCGCCTCCACCCACTTGGTGAAATAATCAATGGCCACTAGAAGGAACTTCTTTTGTGCAGCGGCTTGAAGTAGGGGTCCCAGGATATCCATTCCCCATTGATAGAAGGGCCAATGACTAAATATTAGGGCCTGCTTCGTTGCCGGCTGATGGAGGAGTGATGCATTCCTTTGGCAGTTGTCGCATCGTCTAACCAGGTCGGCTGCATCTGTCCTCATCGTCGGCCAGTAGTATCCTTGCCTCATCACCTTCTGTGCGAGAGAGCGAGCTCCTTGGTGCAAACCACAGATGCCTTCGTGCACCTCTCGTAGCACGTACAATGCTTGGGCTGGAGCCAAGCACTTCAAATATGAGAATGAGGCGCTTCTGCGGTAGAGCTCTCCTTGGATCAATGTGTAACGAGAAGCTCGTCGAGCAAGCTGCCGCACTGATCTGTCTTCTGAGGGTCCATCCTTCAGGTAGCCGATGATATCACTCATCCAGTTGGTTCCTATCTCCACTGTCAAATCTTCTCTTTCTTAAGTGCTAGGAGCTTGCAGCGTTTCGATGTAGACCGCAGAGCGGCCGTCTAGGTTCCCCGTAGTGGCGATTTTGACAGGGCGTCCGCTCTGGTGTTCTCTTCTCTAGGAATATACTCAATAGAGAACTCTGAAAATTTTAAAATTTCCATGCGTACCTTATCGAGATATTTCTGCATGGTTTCTTCTTTGGCCTCATAATCTCCCTGAATTTGGTGTACCACCAACTGAGAATCACTATAAGCTTTCACCACTTTGGCCCCCATTTGTGTCGCTAGTCTCAAGCCCGCTAACATAGCTTCGTACTCTACCGCGTTGTTGGTGGCTGAGAACTTGAATTCGAGGACATACTCGTGGTTTTGTCCTTCTGGGTCAGTGAGTGCCAGTCATGCGCCACTAGTAGCAACTGTGGAAGAGCCATCTACATATAGAGTCCAAGTCGGCTTGGCGACCTGGGACTCAGGCCTGGTGCATTCTGCTACAAAGTCTGCTATGGACTGAGCTTTGATCGTCGGCCTGGGATAGAATTTGATGTCGAATTCCCCAAGCATCAGCGACCATTTGACGAGCCGTCCTGCTATGTCTGGCTTCTGTAGTGCTTGCCTCACCGGTTGGTCCGTAAGGACATTGATGGTGTGGGCTTGGAAGTATGGTCTGAGTCGCCCGGCAGAGTGGACAAGAGCCAATGCAAACTTTTCCAATAGAGAATATCGCTCCTCAGCTCCTTGCAATACCTTGCTTGTGTAATATACATGCCTTTGCTTCCCTTCTTCTTCTCGTACCAGAACTGAGCTCACTGCAGTAGCTGAGACTGCCAAGTAGAGGTATAGTTCTTCACCTTTCAAAGGTCTGGTTAACAGAGGAGGATTAACTAGATAGTTTTTCAAGGCTTTGAACACCTCTTGGCAGTCTTGGGTCCATTCTAGGTCGGGATTTTTACTCCCCTTCAAAGCTTGGAAGATAGGGTAGCATTTTTCACCTAGCCTGGATATGAAGCGGGCTAACGCTGCTATACGTCCTGTGAGGACTTGGACCTCGCGTTTGGTTTTTGGGGGCGACATGTTATGGATTGCTCTGATCTTATCAGGGTTCACCTCGATACCTCGATTGGTTACAATGTACCCTAGGAAAGCTTCCCGAAGGTGTTGTAAATGGTCTTCCGCCTTGGTGCTTTTGACCAAGAGGTCGTCCACGTACACTTCCATGGTCCTCCCGATCAGCTCCTTGAAGATTTTCTCAACCATCCTTTGGTAGGTTGCTCCCGCATTCTTCAACCCAAAGGGCATGACTTTATAACAATACAAGCCCTGGTTGGTGATAAATGATGTCTTCTCTTGATCAGCTTCGCGCATCTGGATCTGGTTATATCCAGAGTATGCGTCCATAAAGGTGAGCAAATCATGTCCTGAAGTGGCGTCTACCATTTGGTCAATAAAGGTGAGCCCATCTTGTCGAAGGCATCCCAGTACAACACGTCTGCGGAGCTGCCGTTGTCAATTAGAATGTGGTGGACCTTCGCATTGGTGATGGTCGCTGTCACTACAAGAGCGTCGTGGTGAGGGGTTAAAATGTCCCGAGAATCCTCCTCGGTAAAGGTGATGGGTTCGTGCTTGGACCCATCCCCTTGGACAACCAAGTATACTAATTCAAATGCACCCCGGGAGTAGGACTTCCTGGTTGAACAGGAGTCTCCTCCGCTTGCAGGACCGCCAAGGATGGTCCGTATCTCCAGAATGGGTCAGTCTTTGGGTAAGAGGGGGATCTGATTGGTCACAACTGCAGTCTCCTGCTTCTGCTTCTGGTTCAGGGCCTCTGGTGGAACGGGGCCTGCCTGGAACTGGGGCAAGATGCCTTGCCGCACTAACTGCTCAATGAAGTTCTTTAGGTGCCGGCAGTCGTTGGTGCTATGGCCTTCCTGTCGATGATACATACAGTATCGACCTGTGGCATCAGGCTGGTTCTTTGGATGGCCACTTCATTTTCTTTTTCTCCACCTGCATCAAGATTTCATCCAGGGGAGCATTTAATGGAGTATAAGAGGTATACCGCATGCTCTTATTCTCCTTCTTCTTCTTTTGAGGTGATGACGCTGGGTCGGTCTTGGCTATCTCTGCCATCAGACGCTTCCCGCCGAGGTGCCCTCTTCGGGCCTAGATATCTTCTTCCGTCTTGGCGTACTCCTTAGCCTTATTTAAGAGCTCGGTATAACTGAGCTTGTCTTCATTGCCGCCCTGGAAGATGTGCCAATATGCGAACTCTGAGGCCAAACCATCCCGGAAGAAAGTTTTGGCGAGAGCGTGGTCGAGCTCGTCGACTTGAACGGCTTCCACCTGGAAACGTTTGAGATAGCTTCTCAGAGTCTCGTCGTCCTTCTGTTTGATAAGTTGGAGGCTGGAGGTGGTTTTCTTCCTCCGTTGGCTACTGAGGAAGTGAGTCTGGAAGGTCCTCGCCAATTGATCAAAAGATTCAATCGACCTGGGCTTTAGTGCGTTGAACCATGCTCTAGCTGGACCCTTGAGTGTGGTTGCGAAAGCATGACATTTCACAGTTGGGGTGGCTCCATGAAGCTTCATCAAGGTCTCGAATGATCCCAGATGGTCATTCGAATCTTGCTTGCTGTCATAGGTCTCCAACGTTGGCATTTTGAACCGCTTCGGGATGGGAGCATCCTCGATTTCACGAGAGAACTTTGAGACGCCTAGATCATCCTGCTTTTGGATGGGTAGTCCGAGCTGCTCCCTATTGGCTTCGAGGTAGTCCCGGAGGTCTTTGGAGTTACTCAATCTCGAGTGGACCGTTTGTGTCACGCCCCGACCCAGAAAACCCATCCAGGACGGGACGTGAGGGTTCCTATCACTATTCATCTCCAATTGGCGCGATACATTGCGAAAAAGACGGATAAATTTAAACAATTTACAATTATTCCAGAGGTGAAACAAATATTCAATTCATATATTCATCATGTTGTACTATTCAATATTAGATACAATATCTGATACATATCTTCCAAGGATAAATAAAATACATTATCCAATATTCCTCAAAATGTACATAATTTACAAGACTATCAAAATGTACAACAGATTGTCCTCCAGCAACCTCAACACCTCTGGATGTAGTCGCGCCGCCAAAAGCTGATCCCACCGGCTCTACTGAAGAAGAACTGGCGCCTGCACCTGCAAACGCAGCCCGGGTAGGAATGAGCATAAAGCCCAGTAGGGTTCTACTCTACGGCACACTGAATGGAGGAAAACAACAACAGTGTTGTCCCCCAGCCTAAGTCTAAAGGAATGCCATGGGTCCCATAACCCACCGATGTCCCAAGGGCTCCTGTCATGAACCTCTCTCTTGGTCTCTCTACCAAGATCACCCTAAGCACTGACAGGGGAACGGAACCATGCAGGATCACTCACCCTTACCCAGCAGGGATACCACTGCCTGGGGACCACGTCGGGAACTCCTCGGTTGCATCCTTAGCACTTGGCCTTGGGAGACCAACACGACCTCTAAACCTCAAACAATAATTCAAGTCAACTATCGCAATCCTCAATCACAAGGGACTTGATCATACAATCACACCCTACTCCTAACTACCCAGCCACGGCCCTAAGGCTAGATCCGAGCTACCCGAGAGCCTCGGATCGGCAACCCAAGACATCGCCCGCCTAACCTCAAATGCCTCTAATGCAATCAAGATGCATGCAATGCTCAGGCACAGATAATAAGATAAAAGCATGCAACAAGATGTCATTAATCATAAAGGGCTAGGCGTAGCTTCCAGCTAGCCAAAGGGTAAGCATAGCAAAGGCCTCAAAACATATAATCTATGCTAACCACGCAAAGATCTAAGCAAAGTATTAAACACAGATATACAATAGTCTTCAGTGCTTTCTTGCACCTGACAGACTAAGGTTCCACAGTTACCCCACAGGTAACTGGCCACATGTATACAATAGCCCTCGGCATCGACGGCAAGAGGCTAAGGTTCCACAATTCCTCATTAGCTAGCACTCATAGCTAGCTAATGGTTAAGCAACCAAAATAGCATTTAAATATCATCGGCCATGTATTAAATGGAAAACCATCCATAAATCCATCAAAAGGGCATACCCGCGATTCAATTCTCAAACCCGATGGAAATCCTTTGAAAACTTCATCAAATCCCCCTACATGCTCCCCAGCATGTTTAGATATTAATCCCCCACCGAACCAATCAAGAAACACCAGAAAACCAAGTTTAAAGAGTCACGGACGATGTCACGGTCGATCCGGGGATCGACCGTGAGACCACGGATGATGTCACGGTCGATCCACCGATCGACCGTGAGGCCAAAACAAGGAAAACCAACGAGGCGACGGTCGATCCGAGGATCGGCCGCGGTATTCAAAACCGCGATAAAACCGGACGGTCGATGTCACGGTCGATCCATCGATCGACCGTGAGGCCCAAACAAGGAAAACTCAAGGGTGACGGTCGATCCATCCATCGACCCTGAGGAGCTAAAATCTCGACAGAGCCCGACGGTCGATGCGACGGTCGATCCGACGGTCGACCGTCATGCCCAGGAAAAGCAGGTTAAAGCATGACGGTCGATACATAGATCGACCGTCGAGCCTGACAGTCGATGCACCGATCAACCGTCGAGCTCAGAACGCAACATGCCGGAAATCGTTTTTCTTGGTTTTTAAGGATCAAATCAAGTGATAAAACAATGAAACTTTGCAAGCAAATGTATTTTGAAGTGGGGAAACTAATGGTGCTAAGAAATCACGTTTGGACGGTTAAATCTCAATTTAGGTCAAAATACCAAAAACCGACAAAACGTCGACTATTCGGAAACCAGTCGTCGGAATACAGAAATCTCAACATAGAAATACCAGAAATCATCCACATTGCAAGCACAACGAGCTCCATAACAATCTAGCATACTACTCCACAGCAAAAACACAACCAACCTAACCTAGTAGAACCCGTCTGCAAGATCGGGGTAGAAACACCTACCTTAAACGCAACCCAAGCTTCTCCACGCGTCCAGCTAGCCGCGCCACGACGATCCGCTGCTCAGCCCCTCCAAGATCCAGCCAGCCTGAGAAGAAGGAAGAAGGGGAGGAGAGGAAACCCAGCCGGAGGAGAAGAGAAAGGAGGAACCAGCCGAAAGAAAGAGAAACAGAGAGGGGGAAGAGGGAAAGAAAAGGGGAGTTGGAGCCAACTGCTCCAACTGCTCCCACCGACCAGGCCCCTAACGGGCCTAAAGCCCACCGGCCCGCTAACGAGCCCGTTAGCGAGCTCCAGCGCGCCCGAGTTGGGATCTTCCGATCCCGGGTTCACCTAACCATTCTAAACAACCACATACATCAATCCAAGGCTGTGGGTGCAACGCGGGTGTGAAACCGACCATCAGGGGGCATATTTACCAAAATGCCACTGGGGTCAAAAACAGCGATGCGGTCAACCGATCGCATCCCAAGGCCAACCGAGCCAAACCACAAACACAGACCCTCGACCTAGCGCGGTCGGACCAGGTTGGAGGTACGGGTCCTCACAGTTTGGCGGTTCATTCGGGAGCCACCATACGAGAGGCGGGTGTGGACAGATCGCCGAGGCGACCGACCTTGTCTCCGAGGGCCTTCTCGATTGATGGCGGTGTGATGGCAGGTCCTTGGTTTAGACTGATACAAGGAGGTGACGTGGCTACGGGCTCCTTCGTCCCTACGAGGAAAAGAGGGCCCTCGAGTAGCACTATCCGTTCTGGAACGTCGTTGGGAATGGAGGTCTGTTGGGCCCTCCCTTCCCTCTAATGCTAGAGTTGGTGCCTTGTTGGCTCGAGCTGGTGGTGGTCGACTTCCATCTGCCAACGATCGAAGCAACTCGGTCATGTTCTCAAACTGTACTTGAAATTCGTCCCGGAACAGGGCTTGCGTCGTGAAGAATTGGTCCAGCGTCACGAAACCATCCGCTCCAGGGGTTGAGTATCCCGATAGTGTAGGAATGATAGAAGGAGTGACTTGGTTAACGGCGGGCGCCTTCTGACTAGCAGGCGCCGTAGGTGGACGATGCGCCGTCCCTTCCTTCGCCTTCTGGGAGCGGGTGCGTAGGGGAGCGACGTCATCTGTTGAGGGGGCTGGCTCAGCCATCTTGTCTAGATGCTTCTTGAAGAAACCCAAACATTCGCTTCACACGCTGAAGGAGGTCTGATAAGACTTGAAAAGTGCATAAAACACCCTTGTAATTTGGCTTTGTTGGGCCCCGAGCAATGCTGGACTGACTACTTTTATTCCATTTCAAGCATAACAGGTCCTTTCACGAGTTAGATCAACTCTGGAGTTAAAACAATCTATTTTGGCGTTTTTGGGCAAGCCAGATCGATCGAGCTCTATAGGCTCGATCGATCCAACTCAACCAGAAAGGGATGTAGCTTAACAACGGTGATTCGATCGATCGGCCAAGTCAAGCCCGATCGATCCAGCTCGGGAGTTACCAACAATAAGGCGTAGGATCGATCGAACTTCAAGAGTTGGATCGATCCAGCTCGGGCGTTGCGCAATATGAAGGGAGCTAAGGACTCCGATCGATCGAACTCCAAGAGTTGGATCGATCGGACGCGGCCAGAAGCAAAGATCGACGGCTCTGATCTAATCCGTGGGAGGTTGTCTCTTGGGCTATAAGTAGGCATTGTGTAGGGATTTTTGGGGGGCTTTTTCCAGACGTTTTTGGATGGAGTTTACCTATCTTTTCTACATCTTTTCTTCGACGATTCTTTGGAGGAGATCCATGGTGGGAGGAGATCAGCAACTTCTACCGATGGATTATCTCCTGAAGATGAGTAGCTAAAACCCTAGCCATGGGATTCTTATGATGTAACTAGGGTTTTTACTAGGGATTTCTCAGATTTAGGGTTTGTATACACGATTATTTGGTTTTATGGATTGATTATATTTTCCTATATCTTGGTGTCGATTTCTTGTTGGATGTTTGGATCGTTTTTACTTGCACTTGATTCTAGAGCTTGTATATGTTAGGGCGTGGATTGGATTCATCCAAATAAGAGGATCATGCTAGTACCATGATATCTCGGATGGAATTTTATTCGTGATTAGGGATTGTATAGTGCTAGTCCCACTATAGTAGTGCTAGTCCCACTACGTTCCATCCCTAATCCTTCATGCATCTTATCTTTGTAGTTTCAGCCATCGAGATGCGAAGTCATCTCGATATTACACCTAAATCCATATCTTTGGCTTTGCTTGCGATGAACTCATCTGAGTAAGAGGGTTTATTAGCAGTGAACGTAACTAATCATTCGGTCACTGATATTTCGTTAATTGTTCTTGCCGACAAGGAATCCTAAACAGAACTTGTCGAGTGATAAGGAGAATTAGCCATTCCTTTATCAACTATTAGAAAGCCATTTATCGTGTCTGCATGCCTGATCTTTGGAAAACCTGGTAGAACCTTAGTTACTGATTAAGAATCCTATGGTCCTTTCTCTCATATTCTCCCGTCCTTTAGTATAAGTTAGCTTAATTTCAACTTGCAATCTTTTCTCAACTTATTAGTAGGAGATTTACTAAGTAGTTGATTTAAATCCCTGAAATCCCTGTGGACTCGACTCGGACTCTCCACTATCTACTAGTTCTTAGTAGTTAAAGTAGAGCACCGGAATATATTGTAATTTTGGTTAGACTTGTTAAGCCACGACACTTTTCAAGTCGTATCAAGGTCTCGCCCGCTTTCCACACCGGATTCTCCCTTTGAGCCCGAGCTCTCTCCTTCTCGTCACCGGTCGCCTGTTGTTGTGCAACCGCCGGAGAAGAAAGAGAGGATAGGTGGCTGTCGTCGTCAGAGATCTGACCGGATTTGGGGCTTTCCGTTGGAGGAGAAATCTCGTGCGATCGTAGTCGGAGAAGACCTCGCGGAGGCCGGAGGAGAGTGAGGCCGCGATCACTGGTATCGGGAGCGAGGACGGAGAAGAAGGATCCCAAGGCGATCCGGCTTCTTAACGTCGAAGCCGGTGTCGTTCGCGCGTCGAAGCTGGTGGCGTCCGAGTCAGCGGCATCCGAGCTTCACGTTGGAGTTGGGCGCGCCTTGATCCGACCTCTGTCACCGTCGAGGAAGCTTGGCTGGAACCAAGGAAGCGCCAACTGGAACCCTCGTTGGAGATATGGGTCGTGCGGTGAGCGGAGGAGATGGGGAAGCCGCTGAAGAAGCTCTCGCCGGGCCTTGGTGTCGCGAACTTGAGGTCACGAACGGCGATGGACGACGACGGACGGTTGGTGAAGGATATAGCTGGATGAGATCTCACCGGACGCGGGGGTTGATCCAGCGAGCACGGCGGTGACGGACGGCCACCTTTGGGTTGGATCCGATGTCTCGCCGGCGTCTCTGGGACTTCACGAGGAGGATGCACCGATTGGCTTTCTCCTTCCTGAGCGTCCTCTCTTTCTCTCTATCCGGTGACGACGAGCGGCGTGGTCTCTCGGGCCGGAAGAGATACGGGGACTCCTTGATCACTGCAGCAACCTTCGGGAAGCTCAGACTGGACAGAAATCTCAGCCCCATGGTGGGCGCCAATTTGATGATACACGGATCTGAAAAGAAGACAGATGATAGTCACAGGAGCTTCGGAGAAGATGATGGACCTTCAGAGCGTCGGGCAAGACGACCAGCAACCCTGCAGGGGAGATAGAGATCAAAGAAAATCCGAGGCGGGTGGCCTCGAGACTCTCCTCCGATGCCTAAGTCAAGATTCAAGAACTCGTGACAGTATTTTATCAGAGTTTCGAGGCCGAGAAAAAAGTTACCTGTGAACGACAGGCGCTGCTCTATTTATAGGCGTAAGGAAGAGGCTATTAGAATCCGTGCGGTTACGGAGTTGCGATTTCCTTATCAGAAAAGATTTGAACATATCCACTGTGAACCGCAGGATCCCAACTAATGTGATCCCAACCGGTGTGATCCGTAGGACCGCAACTAATGTGATGGACGGTTGAGGCAAATTTGGTATTATCAAGGTCAGTCTGGCTCCATGCCTTCTTAATAACTTCTCTTGTATCCTCATGGGACCTCCATAAGCGCAATGGCAGGTTCAAATCAAAGAATACCTTGCTATCATAATTCTTTGACAGCTTAATGGCACTAAAGAGGGCTGGATGCATTTCTGGAGACAAGAGAACTTCTGAATTGAAATGGAAAATCCTTGCATGCATAAAACTTTACATGAGCTCCAATTCAGATTTCCAATTAATGCCCTTCAACTGGAGAAAATAAGGGCATGTTTGGTTTAAGCCTTACCTGTTTTCATTTTCTTGAAAATAGAAAACACGGTTGAAATCGTGTTTGGTTTAAAGGTTTAGAAAACGTTTTTCAGAAAAAAGAAACAGTATTTTCTAGAAAACGAGAAAACATTTGAACGACGTTTTCACCCTTTTAATAGAAACAGAAAACAAATAACCCTATCGAAACCCATCTCTCCCGATCGAGACTTTCGTGAGGATCTCACGATGGACTCTCTCACGATCTCTTGGTGATCTTGTCTAGCCACTGATGCCGCCGGAGCTCCCATGCCCCGGAGCCTGAGATCCTCTCCCAACGAAACCACTCTCTTCTGATAGACTCTCATGAGTATGTCCTGATCTCTTGATGATCCCAGCCACCATTCGCTACCGGAGCTCCCATCTGTCGGAGTGTGAGATCAAAGGGGTCTCAAAGGTGAGTCTCCCTCTCTCTTTTCCTCTCCTAGACCCCTCTCCCGTGTCCTCTCTCTCCCTCCCTCCCGCTCTCTATCTTTCATGTGTATTCGTCATGTGTATATTGCTTGGGAGATGTTACATCCCCCTAAGCCAAGCAACATCATCACTAAGAACAGCCCCCTTTGCCTATTTATTCCAAAACCAGATCCCCTTCTCTGCTTCTCATATCAACCTTACGAGAGTTTGATTCAAATAGTTTTTTTGAGGCAATCGATCATGTATCCTCACTCTCATACGGGATCTATGTGTTTTTTTATGTGGATTTGAAGATTGGAACCATTTGAGTTCTTTTGCGATCCAAATGATTTATGTCTGTAGTTAAACAACAAGATTTATGATGGTTATTTTTTTTGTTTGGACTTTATAATCATTATAAATGGACCTAGATTGGAAAGTTGATATTTTTATGACTTGGAAATTGCCACTATATATTTGGGCTAAATGTTAGATCTTGTTTAATCCCTGTCGTATAAACCATCGACTTGTGCGATTAGATCGTCTAATGGAATCATGTTCTGGTTGGACTTGTTGATTTTGAGGTTAATCTATGTTTATGAGTATGTATGGCACAAAGATTTGTGTTTATTCCAATAACCAAAACAATGAACTTGGAGACAACTGTTCAACCAGATCAATTCATAATAGTACTATAGCCATAGTAGCATGTGGGCCTCGAGAATGAATCCTCAGCACAACCTTTCACGGTCTCCGCCACCAGCCTCTCCCCTTGAGAACTTACAAACATTGTCCCTTGATCGGACACAATTTTTTGTGGAATGCCAAATCTACATATGATGTTTTCCCAAATGAAATTTATCACTTGATCATCAGAAACATTTTTTAATGGGATCGTTTCTACCCATTAAAAAATGTTTCTGTTGCCACAATTACAAACTTGTGCAACATGGACGATGGAGGATAAATTTTCCCTATAATGTCTATCGCCCAACATCTGAATGGCCAAGGTTTTACACCGGCACACGATAAACGTGAATTACTTAAAACATTATACTCCATAAATATGGGAGGCTAACAAAGAACTGCTAAAACTAAATTTTCCAGAGTTATGGGATCATTTCTTCAAATCTCCACTGAACAGGGAAATTATTACAGAGGAGGTCGAAAGTCCCTCAGAAGGTCCCATAACATCTCGAACAAAGCTAGCATGCACTCCGAGATAGCAAAATCCGGAGAGGTCGAGGTAGAAGTTGAAAGCAATACCTCGAAACGACGCATGCCAACATCGAGTTTCTCTAGGTCAGCACCAAGTTTCTTTTCCTCATCATCGATTAAACGGCATAGTGCATCCCGCTCCGCTATCTCCCGGGCCAAAGCCATATCTAGATCCTGGATATTGCGGTCTTTTGCCACCACTTGTTGGTGTAAATCTTGAAGAAGTGCTTCCCGACGGCTGGAATTTTCACAGCGAGTAGTTATATCCTCGTGAAGAGTTGATACCTCGGAGACAGTCAGCGCCCTTTGGCGTACTTGTTCCATTCTCCATTCCAGTTGCTGATGGAAAGAGACTAGCAAACTCCGGAAACGCTCGAAATTCACGTTGGAAGTTGCGGGCACTTCCCTTACTGATTGAAGGAGCCGAGGGAGAAAGCCGCCTCTAACAAGCTCACGGATGGTACATGCACGGAAGGGATCGAGGGCTTGAACGATGACGGCATGATGACTCGGGTCGGGAATGCCCATAAAGCGATTAAAAGCAGGCTCAAGGTTGGCCAGATTTTGAAGATACTCTTCAAGGGCAACACGCTCAGAGTCACCCGTAACTGGCTTGGAGGAGTCGCAGCCGTGGAGCCCCCCGAATGAAGAGCTTGCTCCCACATTGTCAGTCCTCGAATCAGCCCTGGACGAAGGAGAAGAAGGTGAAGCAACATAATCAAGGCCTAACCGGTTAGCTTCCAAGGCAGCCAAAGGGGCAACGGTTTCCGTCGTCTCAACGACCTGTTTCCCTCGATTGATAGGATTTGATGAAGGCTCAATGGGGGAGGCCGTTAAGGTTTCTTCTGGTAAGGAGGCCGAAACACCTAAAACGATCCCTGTAGACGGAATGGGAGATATAACCGGAGAAGAGATTCCTTTATCCCTTCCCATCAAATCCGTTTCAATCCGGGTAACATCTCCGTGCTCTTCAACGTCAGGGATGTGTGGTTCATGACCATTTGACGGTTCGGAGGGTATCTCAATAGGAACGGAACGCCCACTTGGTTCGCAATTCGCTTCGAATTCGAGCAGGATGTGAGTCATTTCGGGAAGAGGCTCGAAATCCACCTGAAGTGTTGTATATGTTACCGCACCATCCGCTGAAGAAAGCCCCGAAGGCTCTACGAGTGAATAGTCAAGGGTCTCAGCCGCACCCGAAGCTTCAGCCTGTTGATTGAGCAAACCCGAAGGAACCAACCCCACAGGTTCAGATTCAACCTCGGGTAATTGACAAACCGCTATAGATGAGGTAGTTCCAGTAGGAAGAGCCGATAAGGATTCAAAATCCTCATCAGGATAATCCAAAGGTTGAGGTTCAGGCTCGAATTGAGGTGAAGCAAGATAGGCCTTTGGATCCGAAATCTCATCTGGGGAGGTCATGACTAACCGCCTGCGTCTACGGCGGAGCGGTTGGTCATCATAGCGTCGAGCTGGGTCAGAAGCTAGGGGCGAATCCGCCGGTTCTCTATATTCCGAGGGGGGAGGAGGAATAGGCGCCGGTTGAGTGAAAATAGCGGAAGGTCGACGCACAGACCTGACCTTGCCAAGAGAGGGTTTCACAGGGAATTTAAACCGAGCCCGGAGCGGCTGCTTGTCATCCTCATCATCATCATCATCATCATCATCATCATCATCATCAGCATGATCATCCCCTTTCCGTTTCGGGGCTACAACCAAAAGCAAACTTCAAAACCAGGAACAGAGGATGTACGGAGAAAAAACAAACCAAGTTAAAGCTCGAGGGTAAAAAACCAACCATTAGGAGCTTTACCCCTGTCATCCTTAGATAAGGGAGGTTCATCATCCTCACTGTCGTCACCAGGGCGATCACCATCTCGAGGTCCTGATGTAAAATGTTCAGAAAAAAATTAACAAAAAAGATCCACACATAGCTAAAATAAGAGCATAAAGTAAAACACTCACTGCGAAGTCCAGGACTCGAATACAGTGCTACCAGAGCAGGTGACAGCTTGTTGACTGAGGTTTCAATACGGCGTTGTATGGGTCCCCACCATTGTATGAAAATCTCAGAGCAACGAGGCATACGGTCAGCATCATCAGGAAATCTAGTTTCCGACACGGCCAAGAGGAAACGTCGATGGGCTTCCGCAGCGTCGGCTTCCGAAACTTTGCGTCGCTCAGACATCCGACGTTGGTGGCTGAAAAATGGCACGGGTAAGAGTTGGATAAGTCCAAACTGACGGGCGAATAAGGCAGGAGAATACGGCTCGAGGAATAAGTCAGTGTCCAATACGACCAAATCTCGAGGAATGCATACATCCCTCCAAAAATCTGATTGGGGAAGAATCTCCCTAAATATGTCCGTGCATTGAAAACCAGGAAGATCCCACGCCATCCATCTGCGCCGAGGATCGGAAGTCGACACTCCTCGGAAGACAACGGCAAAAGACAGAGTTGGAGGCTGAGCCCGAAGGGCAAGTGAACGGCCTAGGAACCCATGAGTAGGGCGAAGGGACAAAAAGTTTTTTCCCTCGGCTTTCAAACTTGTTTGATTCGGGAAATAGGCGTGGGGTCAGAGCTGTACTAACCACATAGGGCCAGAGTACCCTCTCTTGAAACGGCGCCGAAACGCTTCCCCCAAACACCGATAGGCCAAACCAAGAAGGAGAGAAGCGAATGCTACCGGTTGATCGGAGGTGGCGAGGTGTTCTGCCAATGGCAACCAAGATTTGGTGATCTTGGTAGAACGATTGCAACTGATGAACCTATTCAACCAGTAGTTGAAAAAGGCAATCAGCTCACGGCGTGTTACCGAACCCGATGTTTGTTTCTCGTCCCTGCAATATTGGGAGTAGGCGGTGCAGGCATCGGGATAGTCGGGAGAAGGGGAAGCCACTCCTCTAGAAGATTTCTTTTTACAAAATCTAGAACAATCCTCGCCAAAAACAGGGGTATTCGTCAGGAAAAAGACATCTGCTAGAGACAGGGACATCGGACCGTCCGGGAGCAAGAAGCAATTATAGTCCACGCTCCAAAAGCAAAGGAGCGATAACAAAAGCGGACCATTAGCAGGTTGACAAGGGAGACCAATAAGGGCTTCGAGATGCATCAATTTAATTTGACGCTGCCCGATTGAGTCTGCTTTCACCCTTTCAATCCATTCATCAAAATCTTTATCGGGGGCGGGCCATCCTTTCTGGATTCTCCCGTGGACCCATTGATCGAACGAAGGAGGAGGGCTCGGCAAGCATGCCAAGGGAGAACTCGTAGTTGAAGGGAAAAAAGTGCGCAGTTTGTCGAAGATATCAGTTTTGGAGGAAGGGATAGTAATCGCCGGACCCAATCCATACCTCTTCCAGTCGCCGAAGTCTTCTTGCTCAAAGAAAATCCGAGGGATTAAAACAGCATCTTTTTCTTTCTCCAAGTAGGAGTCGAAAGACTTCGCAGAAGGGCGCAAAAAATCCAAACATGATGTCGTTTGATCGCCAGAAGCGGAAGATGAGATACTCCCTGAGCCTGGCATTATGGCGCACTTGAGCTTAGGAAACATAGGTGAAGGGTTCACTGAGAGAGAAAGATGCTCGAGGAGAAGAAACGATGAACCCGGATCAAAACCCTAGAGCGCCGAATACCATCAAATGCTTTTTCGCCCCGGGCGTCGTTTCAATTGTGTTACCGAGGAAAAACCACTCGAATGATACTGTGGACCGTCACCCTCGGAAACGCCACGTGGCGCCCATCAGACGGAAAT
Source organism: Narthecium ossifragum (assembly GCA_963920575.1). Taxonomy (NCBI): domain Eukaryota; kingdom Viridiplantae; phylum Streptophyta; class Magnoliopsida; order Dioscoreales; family Nartheciaceae; genus Narthecium; species Narthecium ossifragum. The sequence goes on from OY986974.1 coordinate 22,573,358, forward strand.
TTTTTTATCGTAGATATGATGTCGTACGGGTGCTACAGACGATCAGATGGGTAGCTCCTTGGAAGCAGAGAAGTCGACCAGTCAGGAGGTGCGCGCATTAAATGCTCCTCGACAATCAGGCTCGAGAAATCATCATCACGCCGCCTTCATCATTGCAAGTAAACGAGGCAATAAAGAGTGTATATATATAGGGCAATTCTCCGGATAGAACCGGTTCGCTGGGCTTATCCAGCGAACTCGGTTCCCGACCGTCCGATCCCATCGGACAGTCATGAAGTATTTCAGCCCACTTAACCCCCCTCCCGACCTCCCCTATCCACTCGAGCCCGAGCCCCTCTCTCGCGTGCCCGTGAACTAGACGTCGCCACCGCCGCCCTCGCGCCGGCCTCCCTCTCCATCGCCCCGGCCTCCCTCTCCCTTGAGCCGGCCTCCCTCGCACCGCCACGGTTTGTCTTTTCCCTTCTTCTCAATCTCTCTTTCATCTCCGTCACCACCTCCCCCAAGCTTATTCGCCATCGCCCCAACCGCCCAGCCCCGTACGGCCTCGTAGCTCCTACCAGAGTCGCTCCAGCGGTGTGAACCCCAAAACCCATCGCAGCCCCATCCAGCCTCACGGTGGATGTTTCACTTAGCAAGTTCAAGGTGAAAGTTCTTCCAATCGTCAATGTTGCTTCAAAATGGTACTTCTCTTTGTTCAGTGATGACTTGTAGTATCTTATCAGTTTTCAATTTTTGCACAATATATGTTGTTGCTGATGCTTGCACTCCTGAATTTTAGTGGTTTCACAACTTGAAATTATTCGAAGCTCTCCCATCTTCATGAGAAGAACAAGCCAAATGGTAATTTACAAGTTCAAAGGATACTCATTGTATTCTTTATTCCTTTCTCCATTAATCTTCCTCTTTTTGTACGTTAACGGTTTAATTTCATGTCTTTTTTTTTAATCCAACAGATTCTAATTTTTTCTTGCATTTCATGTTTTCTTATCGGCTTCGGCTGCGGCTGAATTCCCTCATCACCCTCATCGAGGTTTGTTTAACTCCTGGCAGCTCGTGATGAACACTCAGGCAGAGATCCAGCGGGCCTTTGAGGACTACCAATTGCGCAAGTATGGCTTTGAGAAGGCCAAACAGTTGAAGCCTCAACCACATATGCAGTGAGAATTAGTATCCAATGTCAATATCAAAGTGATATTATGAGTTTTGAGTTTACACTCAATTTAAAGGTTCAAGAAGATTGTAGGCTGCTTGTGAATGGAAAAGGTGGAGATACTATTTGTACAAAGTGGCATAACATGTTATGTTGGATTGTTTGTTTAATCTCTTTCAAAGAGATTCTTTTGTATCAATAATCTTGAAGATACAAGTTTCATGTGGATGGCTATTTATTTTTATTGGATTTATTGATGTTAGTGATCTTGGTTGTCATGGTGGTGGGTCATTAGGCAGTTGAGTTGGCTCTGAATCATTTGTGCACTTTTTAGTAGCATTTGTAATTCTTTTGGTGGGACAGTAGTGAGGGTAATCTAATGCAGAAGCATCTAAGCACATTTATGGCAAACATGGTATATATCTATTACTGATTCTACTGAATCAATGTGGCATCAGTGATAGTGGGCATGTGCCCAATTGAAGACTGATGATTTCTACCTGTATGTATGGATGATGAATAATTGACCATATCTGTGTTGTACCCGAGGTATGGAACTTACCGTCATAGTGGACTGCGACTCGAAGTCTAAAAAGGAGAGATGGGTTAGAGAGGAGCCCCCCGAGAAAATCAAGACTTTTCTACTATCAGTGTTCCTTAGGCGTACCTACTGTAACTTTCCTTTTCCTCGTTGTAGAAGATTTTCCTTGTGCGCAGATGTAGAAGCTATCATTGGACTTTGTAGCTTTTCTTCAATGGAAATACGTATATAGCTTAAATTATTTTTCATGTCTCTAGATCTCAGTAGTTATTTCAACCTAGTTACTGTTTACTCTGTAGGCGTATTGACTTTTTATTAGGAGTAGTTTCATTCAATTTGAAAGTAGAATCGCAAAGTAAAGAAGATCACAAAAAGACTCATCGGTAATTAGACTTAAGTTTACACAAAGTCATCTTGATTGAGGCAAGGCGTAACCCATACCCCTTCTGAAAATCCCTGTGCGACGGTTGGCACAGCTCACGTGCCTACCGACCACGTATCCTTCACGGGTACAGTTTTTGAGCAACAGGAATCCTTACTTATGCGGGGCATCACGAGTGGGGAGGGAGCGAGAGAGTGCGGCGGACAGCGATGGAGGGAGAAAGCGAAGCTGGGCGAGAGAGTAAGTGATGAGTGCATGAAAGTGCACTCTGAACAACTTTAAAACCATCTCAATTGGTAGATTATTATACTTAATCAGCATCTTTATTACTATTTTTATATCTATATGTTGCTTCACATGGTTGTTTGGAAAATGCAGGAAATTGGGGTTAAAAGAAGCTGAAAAGAATATATAGATCAACTTCAAAAATTAATCTGTACCTGCTCATGAAGAATCAGATGATGTACCATATATGATTGGAAAGCTCTTGAAGTCTAGATTCTGGAGAATTTTACGGTTTGTGATTCCGAGTTTTCGAGAGGAAGTTACAATATTTTTCGTACCAGTGCGCATTGCTGAGTGAATAGTGACGGTCGACCGTCGCATCATCCGCGGCATCGACCGTCGCTCCCGAAAATCATCACGGTCGACCGTGAGACCTTCACGGTCGACCGTCAAACCCTCAGGATCGACCGTGGAGCTCAAAAATCCTCAAGATCGACTATAAGATGCCACGGTCGACCGTGGCATCGACCGTGGCATCGACCGTCAGCCTCTGTCAAGGGAAATACTTCACAGGGTCGATGCGAAGATCGACCGTCGCTCTTTCGAATTATTATGAACAGTTGCCGGTCGACCGTCAGGGTCTCACGGTCGACCGCCAGATCAGCCAGGGGCGTATAACGGGTTTAAACTTAACCCGAGTTTGCTAATTCTTGGACCCTATAAATAGGAAACTTAGGGTTACTCAAAGGGGACTTCTTGGACGTTTTTGGAGGCTCTTTTCTGGGTGTTTCTCAAGGGAAGAAGATGAAGGAATCTCCATCCATGGCCGAGTAATCCACGGGCATGGCGGACGGATGATCTAGCGAGGATTAGGGTTTCTTCTCCAACGATGGTTCATGTTTTTAATCTTTATTGTTAAACTCTTCTTATGTATTGGATCTTCACAGATTGCTTTGTGGTTAAACATTATTATAAATCCAGTCATGCTTCTTTTATGATATTGTGATCCCATAGTTATCTCCTTTGATTCTCCTACCGAGTCTCGTGAGACCTTTGCTATGCATTGCCCGTAGTGACAGCTGGTATTGTATATTCTTAGGGATCTGGTTAGATAAGGTTGGGGCTCTATACCGAGAGATCTTTGCTATTCATTGCCGATTGTGAGAGTTGGTATTGTGTATTCTTAGAGATCCGATTAGAGTTAGGGCTTTGTCCCGATGAACTTTTGCTGCGCGTTGCCTGTAGTGACAGCCGGTATCGTGTATTCTTAGGTTTGGTTGGATGAAGTTAGGACTATAAAAAGGAAGAACCAATCATAGGAAGAGACATTTATATTTTATCAGATTCATAATTCTATATCTTCCGGTTAAGGCGATTGGGATGTGAATCCCTTAACTGAGTATTATATGAACCATTGAGAAGAGAAGAACCTTAATCCGAGTGAAGTGATTCTTGAAGCCTAGCCTTATTCAAATCCTGATTTCTTTGTTACCTTTATCTTACCATTACATCTTCGATCTATTTTCTTAACTTTCATCGCTCTTGATTGTTTTCAACTCATTGTTATCTGTGTTTCTGGATCTTTCCTGCTTGTCTCTCTGTGGGATTCGACCTCTCTTATGCTGTACTGCACCGCGACCGCTGTGCGTGACACATTTGAGCGACATCAAAAATTGGCGCCGTTGCCGGGGAGACGGTTCAGAAAAGCGCCAGAATCAGATTACAGTGATTGTAGACACCGAAAGTGGTAACTTCGTTCATTTTCTTTAGTCTTTATTTCTTTATTTCTTTATTTTGGTTTTGATTTTTTTTTAGTTGGTTTGCATCTTTTGGATCGTGTGTTTGCTGGTGTATGCCTCGGTATAGAGACGAACTAGGCAGATTTGCTAGACGCCCCGAGGGTGATTCTGAAACTTCTGATAGTGAGACATATATTGCTGATCTTTTTGACGCACAGTCACAAACCTCACATCATACTTTCATTATGGCTGAGCACGAGGAACAACAAGCTCCTAAGAGTTTGCAAGAATATTTGCATCCAACACGCACTGCTACACCTTCATGCATCATGTTTCCACCTAATGCAGCACATGTTGAATTTAAACCTGGCATGATTCAGTTGCTTCCTACCTTTCATGGGTTGGAAAATGAAAATCCATATGTGCATATTAGGGAGTTTGAGGAAGTAGTAGCGACCTTCCATGGCCAACCAGGTGCACTAGATATGATCCGACTTAAGTTCTTTCCCTTCTCACTGAAGGATAGAGCAAAGAGTTGATTATATTCCTTGAGGCCACAATCTATAAGATCTTGGGCTGAAATGACACCGATATTTCTCACCAAGTATTTCCCACAACACAAAACCAACGCACTTAAGAGACATATTGCGACCTTCACACAGAAGGATAGTGAAACTTTGTATCAGGCGTGGGAACGATTTAAAGACATGTTGAATTTATGTCCCCATCATGGATATGAAAGTTGGCGTCTTGTTAGTTATTTCTATGATGGTTTAACTATTAGAGAACGTCAATTTGTTGAGATGATGTGCAATGGTGAATTTTTGCAAAAAGATCCTGATGCAGCAATTGAATACTTGACTGAGCTTGCTGAGAAAGCTCATTCATGGACTGGACCGAATGCAACAGAAAGTACAAACAGGGCCAGACCACCACCGCAACAACCAGGTGGAGGAATTTATCAGCTGCGGGAGGAGGATGCACTCAAGGCTAAAGTGGAGAGTCTAACAAGTGAGCTGGAGCTATTAAAGACCAAAGATATGAAGGCAGCCCGGACCTCTCCATACAATGAACCTACAAGGCCGGCTGGTTCGTGTGCAATCTGCCAAGGCGTGGACCACCAGACTGAAGATTGCCCCACCTATGCTGAGATGAGAGGTGGGTACGACGAGCATTGCAACGCTGTAGGCGGATTCAGGAGGCCATACACTCCCTATTCAGAGACGTATAATCCAGGATGGCGAGAGCATCCGAACTTCAGCTGGAAGTCGAACGCTCCACAGAGCAACGAGCATCATCAACCGCCACCTAATAAGCCTTTTTCTAACCCTCCTTATAATACATCTGGTTTTCCTAGGCCTACATTTAATGATAATTTACAGGAACTGAAATCTATGATTGTGCAGGAATCTAAGGAAAGTAAGGAGGATATTCAAGAGATCAAGAGCCAGATCACAAAGTTGATCAACTCTTTGAGCGTGCATGAACGAGGGAAGTTCCCAGCTCAACCTCAACAAACGCAGGTATCTAGTGTTGAGCAAAATAATGTGAAGGAGATGAATGCCATAACTACAAGAAGCGGGAAGACAACAAAAAGCCCTTCCCAAGAGGCCACCGAATCTCCTATTGCTATTGAAGAAGAGGACCGAATTGAGGAGGACCATGTAGAGACCGATCATTCAGATGGCCCTACACCAGGTGACTTTCATGTACGTGTCCCTTTCCCTCAGGCATTGAAATCCACTAAATTTACTATGGAGCCCAACAGCGAGATTTTGGAGCATCTTCGGCAGGTTAAGGTAAACCTTCCTCTTTTGCATGTTATTAAGCAAATTCCTACATATGCTAAAGTGATTAAAGATTTATGCACTATGAAGAGACGACATCATGTAAAGAAAACTGCATTTTTAACAGACCAGGTTAGTGCACTTCTTCAGCATAGGATTCCTCCTAAATATAAGGATCCTGGCTGTCCTACTGTGTCTTGTTTCATTGGAGAGCATGAAGTAGGACAAGCTTTATTAGATCTTGGTGCAAGTGTCAATTTAATGCCATATTCTGTTTACTTGCAACTTGGTTTGGGACAGATTAAGTCGACATCTGTGATTTTGCAATTGGCAGATAGATCCACGAAAACTCCACGAGGAGTAGTTGAGGATGTGCTTGTTCAAATAGATAAATTTTATTATCCTGTTGATTTCTTAGTCTTGGATACTCAGGCTATAGTAACTGCTGATTCTAGGATTCCCATTATCTTAGGTAGACCGTTTCTTGCTATTGCTAATGCTATAATTAATTGCAGGAATGGCTTAATGAAGTTAACTTTTGGGAATATGACTTTAGAAATCAATGTTTTTAATGTTGCTAAGCAGCCTGATGAGGAAGATGAATGCCAGCAGACTTACCAGATTGATCTGCTCACTGAAGAGGAGTTTGCTACATCTGAAATTAATTCTCTTGAATTAGATTTGGATGAAAATGTTGATGTTGATGGTATGTGTAAAAATTTGGAACATTGTTCTTTTGCAGGTCCATGGACTCCAAAGTTTGAAGAACTGCCAGAAAGAGGACAGCCACCAACACCATCATCAATAGAGTCGCCCAAACTGGACCTGAAGCCGCTACCTCAAGGTTTAAAGCACGCCTATCTTGGTCCAGGTGATACATACCCAGTGATTATTTCTTCAGCATTAACTGCAGAGCAAGGTGAGCAATTACTTAGCATTTTGAATGAGCATAAATCAGCTATTGGATGGAGTATAGCAGATCTGAAAGGTATTAGTCCCTTGATATGTTCCCATATGATTAATCTTGAACAAGGGGTTGTACCTCGCAGGGATCCTCAGCGTAGGTTGAACCCTACAATGAAAGAGGTAGTAAAAACTGAAGTGTTGAAATTATTAGATGCAGGGATTATCTACCCCATTGCTGATAGCAAATGGGTGAGTCCTACACAGGTTGTGCCTAAAAAATCTGGTGTCACTGTTGTTAAGAATGAAAGCGGAGACTTTGTCCCCACTAAATTAGTGACAGGATGGCGTATGTGCATAGATTATAGAAAATTGAATGCTGCCACCCGTAAGGATCATTTTCCACTGCCTTTTCTAGATCAGATTTTAGAGAGAGTAGCTGGACATCCTTTTTATTGTTTTCTCGACGGTTATTCTGGATATTATCAGATTGAGATTGCTTTAGAGGATCAGGAAAAAACTACTTTTACATGTCCTTTTGGTACTTATGCTTTCCGTAGAATGCCATTTGGATTGTGTAATGCTCCTGCTACTTTTCAACGTTGCATGATGAGTATGTTTGCTGATATGATCGAGGAATGTATGGAAGTATATATGGATGACTTGACTGTATTTGGTAATACTTTTGATGCATGCTTGCAAAACTTAAAGAGAGTCTTGAGCAGGTGTGAGGAGAAGAACATTGTGCTTAATTGGGAAAAGTGTCACTTCATGGTGCCCTCAGGCATTGTGTTGGGCCATATTGTCTCTTCCAAAGGCATTGAGGTAGATCGATCAAAAATTGATCTCATCTCAAATCTTCCTGTGCCAAAGACCGTTAAAGATGTTAGATTCTTTCTAGGGCATGCTGGTTTTTACAGGAGATTCATTCAAAATTTTTCTGCCATTGCTCGTCCTTTATGTAATCTGTTGATAAAGGATACCCCTTTTGAGTGGACTATTGATTGTCAGAAGGCTTTTCAAGCCTTGATTGATAAATTGACTTCCGCACCTATTGTGCAACCACCCGATTGGAGCCTTCCTTTTGAATTGATGTGTGATGCAAGTGATTTTGCTGTGGGAGCTGTTTTAGGACAGCGAAAAGATGGTAAACCTCATGTTATTCATTATGCTAGCCGAACCTTGAATAATGCACAGATGAATTATTCTACCACTGAGAAAGAACTATTGGCTATAGTCTTTGCATTAGACAAGTTTCGTGCTTATTTGATTGGTTCTCCCATTACTATTTTCACTGATCATGCCGCACTTAAGTACCTTCTCACCAAGAAGGATGCTAAAGCGCGCCTAATTCGTTGGATATTAATCTTACAGGAATTTGATATCTCCATCAAAGATAAAAAGGGCGTGGAGAACGTTGTTGCTGATCACCTATCAAGGCTGATGGTGGAAGTAGCGGAAGATGAGCCACCAATCATGGATGACTTCCCTGATGAGCAACTCTTTTCAGTTGCAAGACTGCCCTGGTATGCGCACATTGTTAACTACTTAGCGACATGTGAGATCCCTTCATTTTGGAGTGCGCAGGATAAGCGTAGATTCTTTGTTGAGGTAAAGAAATTTTATTGAGATGATCCTTGTCTGTTTAAGTATTGTCCTGACCAGATTATGCGCAGGTGTGTCCCTGATTATGAAATCGAAAGCATCATTACATTCTGTCACTCTCATACATGTGGAGGCCATTTTTCGATGAAAAAGACTGCTGCTAAAATTCTTCAATGTGGTTTTTACTGGCCTACTATGTTTCGTGACGTTAATATTTTCTGTAAATCCTGTGATAGATGCCTAACACTAGGAGCTTTATCTAGGAGACATATGATGCCTTTGAACCCAATTCAAGCTGTCGATATTTTTGATTGTTGGGGTATAGACTTTATGGGACCCTTCCCTTCTTCTTTTGGCTATTTATATATATTGTTGGCTGTGGAATACGTGTCTAAGTGGGTGGAGGCTATTGCATGTAGGAATAATGATCATTCCACTGTCATCAAGTTTCTTAAAGAGCATGTTTTGTCTAGATTTGGTACTCCTAGGGTCATTATTAGTGACCAAGGATCCCATTTTTGTAACCGCTCTTTTGAGGCTTTGATGCGTAGGTATGGAGTGACACATAAGATTTCCACTGCTTATCATCCACAGACGAATGGCCAAGCTGAATTAGCCAATAGAGAGATAAAGCAAATCCTGGAGAAGACAGTGAGCCCCAACCGAAAGGACTGGTCCTTGAGGCTATCAGACGCGTTGTGGGCATATCGCACTGCCTACAAGACTACCCTGGGGATATCGCCGTTTCGCCTTGTTTATGGAAAACCATGTCATCTTCCAGTTGAATTAGAACATAAGGCATATTGGGCTATTAAGTCACTAAATCTTACTTTGGATGCTGCAGGTCAGGAACGAAAACTCCAGCTGTCTGAGCTAGAGGAACTCAGGAACGATGCTTATGAAAGTTCTAGGATTTTCAAGGCAAAGACAAAGGCCTACCATGACAAGCAGATCTTACGGAAGACGTTTCAAGTAGGACAGCAAGCTTATCTGTATGACGCACGACTGCATCTTCATCCTGGGAAGCTGAGATCACGCTGGACAGGCCCCTTCACCATTAGCAGAATATTTGAGAATGGGGCTGTGGAAGTTGAAGACCCAAAGGATGGGAGATTATTTACGGTTAATGGACAGCGTTTGAAACAGATTCCAGAGAAAGCGGACCCTGAGGAGCACACTGTTTCTCTCGTAGACCCTGTCTACGAGGGATGATCTTTCTCCTATCTATCATTTCCCTTTTTGATTAGGATAGTTTGTTTTAGTTTGTTTGCTTTTGTTTTCATTTGTTTTTGTTTGCTCTCTTATTTCTTAGGATGTTGGACCACCGTTTGCCTTGCTTGAGGAAATCGACCACTATTCTGGAGATGAGAAATTCGGCCACCATGAGGAGCCTTGAGGAGATATTCACTTATTCTATGAGGTGGCCTCGCTCCTATTTCAATTTCCTATTCTTATTTATGCTATATATGAAAATTCAGCCAACACCCTTCTGCTTATTTACATGATTAGCACACATTGAGGACAATGTGAATTTCAGGTTGGGGGGTGTAGGCATGCATGACCTTATGCATGCTACCTTATTGAGTTTAATAGTGTTGAATTGATTATGTTACTAGAAATTGTACATGAGCTGAAATTTTTATGCTTATTATGCATGCTGATTTCATATGGATTGACCAATACATTGATTGTATGCGTGATAATCTGAAAGTATAACATCATGTGATCCACACACGAACACTTTATGTGCAGTGGTAATTATACTCACTAGAGGAATGAGCATGCTATTGTCAATCTAGACCATGATTTCAGCATTAGCTAGTGTTGAGTATTGCATGCAGAGAAAAAAAAAGAGAGAAAAAGTTCTGGAGCTTGTTCAAGATGTGCCTAAACAACTATTAAGTGATCTACTGAGTAACCGGGTGTTCTTGCCTCAGAAAGCAGGGAGCTCGCGTAAAAAGGTAGAGCCACTTAGAGCTATAAAAAAAAAAAACTATTAAGTGTTTTGCTAAGTAACCGGGTATCTGCGCCTCAAGAAGCGGAGAGTGCTCGCGTAAAAAGGCAAAGTGTCTGATAGTTGAAAAGAAAAAAAAAAGAGAAAGAAAGAGCATGCTATACTTAAAGTGCGAGGGTTGGATGATTGGTCATGAAGATAGTAGTGTGTTTGGACTAATGGTGGGTAGAAGTTGCTTCTGTACGTAACACTTATTTGTCACATCACATGTATTATTCTGGATGGTGATTAGCATGTTTTGATGTGTAGAAGTTGATTTCATGTGTTGGTAGTATGTGTATGAGTATAAGAAGTTTCCATGCTCTGTACTGCATAAAACACTATCGACTTGATAAGGTAGAATTTTTATCATGCATGTCTACATCCTTGAACCGTTAGTGTGCTTAATTATATTTTATGCGCTTTGAATTGCTAGAGACTAGCAATAAGCTGGTTGGGGGGTGTGATGAGTGCATGAAAGTGCACTCTGAACAACTTTAAAACCATCTCAATTGCTAGATTATTATCCTTAATCAGCATCTTTATTACTATTTTTATATCTATATGTTGCTTCACATGGTTGTTTGGAAAATGCAGGAAATTGGGGTTAAAAGAAGCTGAAAAGAGTATATGGATCAACTTCAAAAATTAATCTGTACCTGCTCATGAAGAATCAGATGATATACCATATATGATTGGAAAGCTCTTGAAGTCTAGATTCTGGAGAATTTTACGGTTCGTGATTCCGAGTTTTCGAGAGGAAGTTACAATATTTTTCGTACCAGTGCGCATTGCTGAGTGAATAGTGACGGTCGACCGTCGCATCATCCGCGACATCGACCGTCGCTCCCGAAAATCATCACGGTCGACCGTGAGACCTTCACGGTCGACCGTCAAACCCTCAGGATCGACCGTGGAGCTCAAAAATCCTCAAGATCGACCGTAAGATGCCACGGTCGACCGTCGCATCGACCGTCAGCCTCTGTCAAGGGAAATACTTCGCAGGGTCGATGCGAAGATCGACCGTCGCTCTTTCGAATTATTATGAACAGTTGCCGGTCGACCGTCAGGGTCTCACGGTCGACCGCCAGATCAGCCAGGGGCGTATAACGGGTTTAAACTTAACCCGAGTTTGCTAATTCTTGGACCCTATAAATAGGAAACTTAGGGTTACTCAAAGGGGACTTCTTGGACGTTTTTGGAGGCTCTTTTCTGGGTGTTTCTCAAGGGAAGAAGATGAAGGAATCTCCATCCATGGCCGAGTAATCCACAGGCATGGCGGACGGATGATCTAGCGAGGATTAGGGTTTCTTCTCCAACGATGGTTCATGTTTTTAATCTTTATTGTTAAACTCTTCTTATGTATTGGATCTTCACAGATTGCTTTGTGGTTAAACATTATTATAAATCCAGTCATGCTTCTTTTATGATATTGTGATCCCATAGTTATCTCCTTTGATTCTCCTACCGAGTCTCGTGAGACCTTTGCTATGCATTGCCCGTAGTGACAGCTAGTATTGTATATTCTTAGGGATCTGGTTAGATAAGGTTGGAGCTCTATACCGAGAGATCTTTGCTATGCATTGCCGATTGTGAGAGTTGGTATTGTGTATTCTTAGAGATCCGATTAGAGTTAGGGCTTTGTCCCGATGAACTTTTGCTGCGCGTTGCCTGTAGTGACAGCCGGTATCGTGTATTCTTAGGTTTGGTTGGATGAAGTTAGGACTATAAAAAGGAAGAACCAATCATAGGAAGAGACATTTATATTTTATCAGATTCATAATTCTATATCTTCCGGTTAAGGCGATTGGGATGTGAATCCCTTAACTGAGTATTATATGAACCATTGAGAAGAGAAGAACCTTAATCCGAGTGAAGTGATTCTTGAAGCCTAGCCTTATTCAAATCCTGATTTCTTTGTTACCTTTATCTTACCATTACATCTTCGATCTATTTTCTTAACTTTCATCGCTCTTGATTGTTTTCAACTCATTGTTATCTGTGTTTCTGGATCTTTCCTGCTTGTCTCTCTGTGGGATTCGACCTCTCTTATGTTGTACTGCACCGCGACCGCTGTGCGTGACACATTTGAGCGACATCAGTAAGGCGAAGAGCAATGGAGAGAGAAAGTGAGGGCGAGAGAGTGCGGCGGAGAGCGATGGAGGGAGAACGCGAGGGAGGAAGATAGAAGTAGCATAATAAATCTTGTTAATCGCCCAGATGGCTTTATTTATATCTAACACATAGAGAGAGCGATGTAGGGCAAAAGTGAGGGAGGAAGAGAGAGAGAGAGAGAGAGCGAGGGAGGAAGAGAGAGAGTGAGAGAGCGAGGTAGGAAGAGAGAGAGAGAGAGAGAGGGAGGGAGGAAGAGAGAGAGAGAGCGACGAAGAGAAAAAGCGAGGGAGGAAGAGATAGAGATAGCGAGGGGGAAGAGAGAGAGAGAGAGAGAGAGAGAGAGAGAGAGAGAGAGAGAGAGAGAGAGGATAGAGAAAGCGAGGGAGGAAGAGAGAGATAGCGCGGGAGAAAGACTTAGAGAGAGCAATGGAGGGAAAAAGCGAGGGAGGAAGAGAGCGAGAGAGAGAGAGAGAGGATAGAGACAGCGAGGGAGGAAGAGAGAGAGAGAGCGAGGGACGAGCGCGAGCGAGCGCGAGAGGGAGAGAGGGCGACCCATATGGTCGGGGCAATTTCTTAAACACCACCACAAATTCCAACGACGACTAATACTCGGAACCTATAACTCCATGCAATGAATCATAGTAATCCCAAAATCAATGTCTTATATAAATTAGTGGTTATTAATTTCCAATTTCTTTAACAAAGGAATAGTAAATTCACAACACAAACGCGTTCATCTTGCGGACTGGCCTTGATTCTTGCGTGCATTCCATCTGTCTACACCGTCACGGATAAGGGCAGCTGTGAGCTGGGCTCTTATCCTGGCCATATCATCCTGACTAAAGTCAAGAGGCTTCCCGGACTGGATACAGTCTTCGTACTGCAACAAGAAGGCCCCACAATCCCGCCTGTGTTACAAAGATAATTCAGGACTTTTCTCAATCAATAATGTAGTAACATATGAGCTTACATTTTATCATCATTTATGGGTAAGGTTTGGATCACGATTCGGAAGAAGCTATCTCTATATCTATATCTATATCACGAAATCATTAGAAACATATAGAGATATAGAGGCCGCATTTACGAGTTTATTTGCTTCGGAATGGATGGCATGTCCACGACCAGCCAATCCTTCTGCAATTGATCCATATTAAACAATCCTTCGTATTCATTGCGAAGGACCGTGGACACGAATTCGGCCTACAATTAAAAGCAAAGTAATTCAGTAAGTCAAATGACAAAAAATAAGAAACTAATATGAGGGGCCCGGGGACGTCGTTTATACCAGACGCGTCGCCTGATCTTTGTAAATTTCACCACAAAGGGAATTGTAGTGGCGGAAACACACTTCAGCGATGTCTAACACCAACAAATGCCAGTGATCCATGTCACATATCGGAATCATCCAATACCGGACATGATCCAACTGTCTTTCGGTTATAACCGGGCGTAGAACATCTTTGGCAAAATCCAACCGGCCAACAATGACCGCTTGCTACAACAAATACTCGGCGTAAGACAATGATTTCCGTACAAAAATAAATGATACTCGAAGGGACGGAGCAGCATAGTTTCTTACCGCCATATAGATGTTTTCGAAACCGATCCTATTATATTTGGTAGGTTCTTCTTCTTGCCTACGAGAAAACATGTCATGCCGGGCCATGATCACACTTTCATCGATGTCGACAACATCAATCAACTCGATGATAGTACTCCTATGAACGCGCGTCCCAGCAGACTCCCATATGACAGCGCTGGAAAATTCACAAGCGTTGTGAATAACACATTCAAACCTGTAATTGACACTGACGGCGATTGCATCAAGTACAATTGTTTACATCAGGATAACGTACGTAATCGCCTTCGAAATACAGGAAAAACAAGGAATGAAAACATTCCAAATAGAAGGAACCGTCACGGCCTCCCACCCCAACAAACATTTTACCTTCCTGGCATGTCCACAAGAGAGTCAATAGCGATGTTGTCTACGGCTGACAATTGCTCGCAGGGGTATTCACGAATCTGAAAAGAAAAAGCAAAGATGAAGCCAGGAAATATGAACGATAGAGTAGCCAAGTGTGGCAAAACAATATGAACTATACCGGCGCCGTAGTCTCAACATCAGCTCCCTCCAAGGGAACCAGCGAGCAGCGAGGCATCTGAACAGTTAAAAAAAAGAGATGAATAAGCTGGAAATAACTAGGCTAGGCTAGCCCAGTGTGCCTTGAGGAATTCAAGGCTCGCTTGTACCTCATTGACGGGTGATTCATTGCGTTCAGACATAATATTGGCAATAAATTCGTCAACATTGGCCATTTCAAAAATAGTGTCTACCACAGGCGATGCCTGGATCACAGCCGGCTCACCATCAACGCCACTCTGAGGAAAAGGAAAAGAAACAATTCAATAAAGACATAACAATAAAATCTACGTTAGTGACAAAATCAAGGAACAATGCCTTCTCTTTCCTCCGATTCTTACTTCCCTGTTGCTTGGGAGGAGCCGCAGCACGTGGTCCGACCCTTGGGAGGAGCCGCAGCACGTGGAACGCTTCTACGTCCTCCTAGCGGTCATGATGGGGAGGCTTGAGATCAATGTCAATGGTGCAGTGGCAACGGCCACCCTCTCCCCGGCATTCATAGCCATGACGAATGCCCTCAGCTCTTCCTGATGTTTTCTGAGATCTTCTGTCTCAGTTCGTAACTATTCTTGGGCTTTTACTATGGTACTCAATTTATTATCGACAATCACGTCCCGATCGCGCAGCACTGCATCGTAGTGCTGCCGCAATCGTCCTTCCATAGCCTCGGAGGCGGCATGGTATTCCTGGGCCATAGCCCAGACCACATTTTGGAGCAGCACATTCATATCTGTCGTGGCCGGTACTACCGGCAGTCCGGACCCTACCGCAGGAGGAGATGAACGTATTGCTTCAGCAGTGAAGGAGACAGCGACCTGCTTCATGTATTTCGCAGTCTTCTTCGGCCGCTTGTCCGTTTTAACCTTCTCGGCCGACTACGCCTCAGAGTCGGAGAAGATTTCATCTTCCGCCCAGTCGGAGGGGTCCTCAACAACGGCTTGTGTCTCCACCAGAGAAAGACATGCCAGGTCCGAATCCGAGATGTGGAGAGAGGGAAGAACCTTGAAAACAAATTCATAACAGAAATACCTTACAAATGTAAGATTATGTCTTCAAGAAAAAGTAAGGAATCGTTAAGAAAGCGATAACCAACACTGCACACAAACAGTGCAAGTCCTATAAAAGAAATATAGTCTGTTGAGAAAGAATAATTCCTTCGCATGAAACTTAAATGAGCTCGCAAAATTCCATTACATCTTCTCTTGCCATTTTCTTCATACACTCCTCAAGCGCCACTCGGCGCTGTGCGGTTGTCCCATGCCATCTGTGGACCCAGGGGAACGATCCTGGCGCAGCGGGTATCAAGTGCTCGCAAAACCAAACCTGTGAATTCAAACGGAAATAATTTACAGTCTAGAGTAAGATTCAAAGAACGGGGGAATTGATATTGTAAATATTGAAAGTGGAGGTCCTTACAATGAGCACCAAGATGCAGCCATTGAGGTACATCTCGTTCACGCGTGGGCCCGCATCCCGCACCTTCTTCTTGATCCGCACGAAAGTGGCGTTGACGGAGGAGAGTATGAAGGCATGCACGGCTTTGGCCCATGCATAGGTGCCGAGCTCGTCCAAATTGTCAAGATATGACAGCAGCCGATAGGGGCATTTGTAGGCCGTGCCCGGGAAGAAGACGGCTGCGAATAGATGAGCAAGGTAGAACCAGACCGTGTCGGCGTGGTCCTCCGGGCGGTCTAGGGACGCAAGGGCTGTCATCGTCCTCTCCGCGTCCTTTCGACTACATTCTGGCCGAATGTTGTGCCTCTACAAGAACGCTGGGGTATCGGCGAGGCCTACGCCGGAGAGATCAACGAAATTGCCACCCCTTGGCAGTCCAAGAATCATGGGCGTGTGCTCCGGGGTGAGCCGCAGTCTACTTTGGCCAATTTTAAACACGCCGTTGCCCCTCCACCCATAAACGCACTCCCGGAGAATGGGAGTGTCTTGGGGCACCGGGGGGAAGTCATAGATTAGGCGGAAGGGTGTGAGATTGAGGATAGCTTTGTGTTCAGCGTTCAACAGATGGAAAAGGTCACGGGTCCCCTTCGAGTGGCAACGGCCATTAATTTTGCATCTTTCTTGTTTAACGGCCTTGCGCTTCCGTTTCTGATATTTCTCTTGTTCGAAACTGCTGCTCATTTCGGATTCCGGATCGTCATTCTCCCCACGGCGTCTCGTCACCATTGCTGTACGCGGAATTATGAAAGGAGGGAGGTCGCCTGGGAGATATAATGCCGCCGAGACGATCGCAGTTATGATGCTGGGAGATAGCCGAAGTGATTTTAGCTGGAGAGAAGTATCGCTGGGGTGCGTTTTGGCCGAAAATAACTTCTCTATTTAAATCCGATTGTGGGGAGGAAAAAGAGAAGAGAGCATGAGGTGAAGTCCGTAAAGGAACAGGGTTTGGAGAGGAGTGGAGGCGAAGGTCAGTTGAAGGACCAGTACGCTTCAAATCCCGAACGATGTTGTGATTTCGCCACGTGTTGCATCAGCGAGTCCCGTCCCTTCATTTTACCGCCAATCACCCAAAGGGGAGGGCGAGGGGTATGAAAAAGAAAGACAGTTGCAACGAATGAGGGAGAATGCTCTTCTGAGAAGGACAGCTGATAATGTCACAAGCACAAAAGGAAATATTTTAAACATAACGGTTGGACAAGGTCAAGGGTAGAGAGAAAGAGCGAGCGAGAGGAAGTCAGAAACCAACAAGAGATAAAGATATTTGATTGAAACGTCATACAGATAATAAAAACAATATTTGAAGCGATACTTCATAGTTAGGGTAGTTCTGATGTTTTTCCTTAAGACAATGCTTTCGGCCTCTTTCTGACCTGCGCAACGTACTGTGCAATTAATGTAGCATCTCTCTTGTCACCGTTTTCTGTATCTATCTCTGACACTCTCTCCCATAAAAAGGTGTTGTGCATTGAATGTAGCATCATTATACTTGTCTTAGTTATCATATTGTCAGGACTCAATTTTACCATCGTCCTTGGCCGAAGTCTTGCTTCTTTTGGTCGATGATCTTCTGGTTATCATTGAATGACATCGTCCACATCAGCAGGGTAGCCGTCGACCATATTTGTTTATTATGTTGACATGTGTCCAAATCGGCAAAGGAGAATAAGACAACCAAGCGCCACAACAGTACTAGCAGAGGAAGAAATAATGAACCCTAGAGCAAATCAACACGACCCAATATAGAGTCCTCTTTTGGCCATAAGACTTTAGCCCAAAGGCTACAAGTGTCAGAATAAAGTACGCCGCATTAAATGCAGGATTTCACGCGATTTGGAGAGAGAATGAAAACGAGATGGTGATTCGAGTTCGTACAGAATGATCATGATCAACCGGTGGTGGTTAACAAGCAAGCTGTCAAATCATACCTGATGCGGTCATCTCGTCATAAATTCAAACTCCTCGGTGATCGCATCGGTGGCAAAATCTAAGCCAAAAAAATGGCTAACCGGTCAATGATTGACATGACAGCGTAATACATATGGCCGACAGCCTTTCTAGCTGAGTTGGATGATGTCGTCCTAAGATCATCGCCCAGATTTGCAAATGTCATCATATGTCAACTGCAAAAAACGATGACAATCTTTACAAAACTTGGTCATGACGTAACGATGACAATCTTTGCCGGGAGCTCGTCAAAGAAAACTCCTGAAATATGTTACTCCCACGCTTCTCTCTCGGTCATCATCCCTCGCTTACCCTCTCATCCTCCATCGCTCTCCCCCGTACTCTCTCTCTCCCTTCGGCTCGTTCTCTCTTCCTCCTTCGCTTTCTCCCTCCATCGCTTTTTATAACGAATACTTTAACTTTATTGGGAATTCTCACAAATAACACATAATATTGAAAAAACGTGTTCCGATTGAAGAGATCTCAATTGCTTAAAAATTTAATCGGATTCTAAGTATTTCTTGACAAATAACTGAAGAGTACTTCCACTTACTAAAGAATCCTCAGAAATAACTAACGAATCATTGTGAACTTAAAGTACTTACAAATAACTAAGGAATCATTCTTCTTCCAGGTCTTTTATACTTCCATTTATCATCGATCGCATAATTCCTTTTCCTGCATGATTTAGCTTTACATTGAAGGGTAGTATGTTTTCAGGTACCGACCATTTATCATTGATCCATTCGGCAGTACTTGGTCGACCAAGAACGGTCCTTCCCAATTGGGCGAGCATTTGCCATATTTGGGATCGTTGCGATCTATAGGTAAGATCGTTTTCCAGTATTATGTGTAATGAGATGAACTCGTTTCTTCGTTCTTCAATGTTTCTTCTTCATATCATTTACTTTAAATTACGGGGTTATAGATACAAACGATAGTTTCTGTAGAATTATATCTTTTCAAACACTTTCTTTAAATTATTCCCTTAAGAACATTATTTATTCATACTTTTGGTTAATTTAGTTTAAGTATATTAACATCTTCATTTCGAAGCTAACAAGGCTAACAAGGTGTTTGCCTTACGTATGGTCTTAGGAAAGAGCTTAACTAACATAAAAATAGATTTTATATTAGGAAAAAGCAACACTTGCCCCTTATTAATACGACTAGGAATCTAGTCCGTCGGTTATTTTAAAAAATCCCAGTATAGAAATGAGTGGGCCGTTGGATTGAATGCCGTGCCCATGTCGGAACAACGGCAGGCGGATCAGGACATGATGATTGATAGTTATTATTAAATAATGCGGACCGCGGATTCGATCCAACGTCAGATTAATCCGACTCCGACTCCGAGTTCCCGTATATATATACAAGGGAGCCCAAACCTATGTATATAGAGAAGAGAGAAGTGATCGAGAGGAGAGAACAAATAAGAGCAAGAAGAGAAAGCAGAGAGAAAGAAGAAGAGATCCAGGAACCTAGCCATGTCGTCTCGTTTGGTTTGGTCTCAGAATTCGAGGGATCAGCTGCAGGTCATCTCCAACCTCAGGAGATCCTGTCGGTACATCGCCATCGACACCGAGTTCCCAGGCTGCCCGGTCCGGAAGACTCCCCGTTACGCGTCGGAGGAGCAGCGGTACGCCGATATGAAGGCCAACGTCGACGCCACGAAACTCATTCAGCTCGGCATTTCCATCTTCGACGACAATGGCCACACGCTATTTCCGTTCCCGGCCAACACTTGGCAGTTCAACTTCTGCGACTTCGACCCCTCCGCCGGCGACGACGAAGCCCACGACCCAGCCTCCATTGCTCTGCTCCGGAGCAGTGGCATTGACTTCGAGAAGAACCGCCGTGACGGGATCAAAGCCGTCGATTTCGGCGAGATGTTCATGAAGAAGGTGGTCGCAGGCGGCGTACGAAACACGCGTTGGATCACTTTCCATGGCCTATACGACCTCGGCTATCTCATCAAACTAATCACCGGATCGCCCCTGCCAGAGTCGCTGCTGGACTTCATCGCCCTCGTCAGGACACTGCTCGGGGTGGTCTTCGACGTCAAGCACATCGCGAAGTCATGCGACGGGCTCTGCGGCGGGGAGATTGGACTCGTCAAGATGTCCCAACTTCTGCACATCGACATCCAGGCCGCCGGTCACCAAGCTGGCTACGACAGCCTGCTCACCGGTTACGCCTTCTGGAGGATGAAGCTGGGATACGATATCGACGAGGAAAGGTTCGAAGGTATTTTGTACGGCGTCGTCGACGCATGTCACATCGTCCAATCATGTCTCGACGTTCAAAGCGCCGTGGAGCAACCTCCTGATACCGGCACGGGCTTCGTCTTCGCATCAAGGGTGACGGAAACCTTCTACACATATATCCATGGCAGGTGCGTCAGGAGAACGATATTGTCCCCGGCTCTGCTTCGCCGGATTCCATTGCCATGCCATCATCTCCCCCTTCCCCTGTTCTACCGGATTCCACCTTCCTAGCACCATTTTCCCCCTCCCTCGATGTGTCATTATTTGTAGAGATCTAGCTGTTATTTAAGTGATACTAAGAAAGACGAGTTGTTTTTGCTCCATTTTTGTCTTTATTATTTCTCAGATTTGTATATATTAATGACGAGGCGTCCAGCTCTCTTCAAACGTTATTCAGGGAATAGGAAACTCAATTGAAGTAATACTTCATAATATTACGGTAATTCTGATATTTTTCCAAGGAAATTGCTTTTGACGAGGGTGAGATATCTCTAGGTGAGAAGGGGGAGAGAGAGAGATAATGGGCGTGGATGACGTGGCAGGCAGGGATTAACATAGCAAATGGGACGTTAGGCCCCTCTCCTTCAAATAACTAAGGAATCCTCATAATTAATTAAAAAATACTTCAAATAACTAATGAATCCTCACAAATAACTAAGGAATCTCAGTAAATTTCATATGACATGGGAAGATATTAGAGAATCCAGATCATCCAAAATGCCCGATGGCTTTTGGTCGATTGGAATATGGCGATTGGAGGTAGGAGTCGAGTTCGGAGGTTCGAGGTTCGTGGTCCGAGACGAGGCTAGCATCTTGAACACATTCAAAATGAGCTGAGCTCGGAGAGCTCATTTGAATGAGATGGGAGCATTTAATGCTCAATCGCATGTGGCATTTAATACTCAGTGCAGCATTTAATGCCTATGATTGGACATGTGATGGAACGTGGAGCTGCGGCTCTACTTGAACCGGAGGCCACCTCGGAAGCTCGAGGGTTTTCTGGGGGTATCACTCCTTATGTCAGGTGGGAGTCATGTCATGTGATGATTCGTTCGTTATCTGAAGTATTTCTTAGTTATTTGTAAGGAATCCTTATAAATTTAAAGTATTTCTTAGTTATTTCTAAATTTGAAGCCTCCCCTCTCTTTGTGAGGAATTCTTGTAAATATGAAGTATTCAAAGCCAAATGATGTAAGGGCTACAGTTAGCCTAGGTGACTACGAGACCAACTCATATGTGCATAATTAAGGAATTCATTACTTATGCAAGGAAAACTCCTTGCTTAGTATTCAAAGCCTCCCCTCTCTCCCCACCTGGTCTTCTCTCTCCTTCCTCCCAAATTGCTCTCTCAACTCCCCGACTCTCTCTCTACACATGATATTCTCTCTCCACCTAGTCTTCTCTCTCCATCGACTCTCTCTCTCCACCAAGTCTTCTCTCACCATCGACTCCCTCTCTCCGCCCATCTTTCTCTCTCCAAACATAAGCGGAAGACCAGCTGAAGAGAGAAGGCTAGGTGGAGAGAGAGAGTCGATGGAGAGAGAAAGATGGGTGGAGAGAGAGAGTCGTTGGAGAGAGAAGACTATGGGGAGAGGGAAGACCATGTGGAGAGAGAGAGAGTCGATAGGAGATAGAGCAGAAGGAATCCTTATTAATGCCTCTCTCCGTCTCTCTATCCACCATCTTTCACTCTCTCTCCCTCCCTCTCTCTCCATCTCTCTATCCACCATGCACTCTCTCTCTCTCCATGTCATATGCATTAAATGCATCATCATATGCATCAATAAGGATTCCTCGAGGTCGAGGCACCGAGAAGGAACTCTCGCCTCGAGGCCGAGGAGGAACTCTCGCCTCGAGGCCGAGGAGGATAAAGAAAGATGGGTGTAGGGAGAGAGTCGATGGAGAGAGAAGACCAGGTGGAGAGAGTGAGAGAGAGTCCATGGAGAGAGAAAGATGGGGATCACTGGACACTCATTGGCTAAATAAGGAATGACAAATAAGGAATTCCTCTTATGAGTGAGGAATTCATATGCTCATAAGAGGAATTCATATGCTAAGTGAGGAATTCCTTACATAAGTAAGGAATTTTCTCCTTTCTCCCTCTCATACTTGTGTCAGGTGGCATCAAATCCAAAGGATGATAAGTGAGGAATTCATTTGCCAAGTGAGGAAATCATATGCCAAGTGAGGAAATCATATGTTAAGTAAAGAAATCCTCACGTAAGTAAGAAATTTTCTCATTCCTCTTTCTCTTTCTCATACTTGTGTCAGGTGACATTAATAAATGATGGGAGAGGTGACATTAAATAATGACAGATGTGGCATTAAATGATGACAGAGACAGAGACTTGGTCAGGGGTATTTTGGCCCTCAATTTATGCATTTCCTCTGCTTTGTCACGAAACACAAAACTGTCCCTCAATTGACACCTGGTTTTCTGCCACCGATGCACACAACCAGCCGTTGGATCTTGATCGGGGACATTCGATGAAGATTGACGGGGTGGTGGTGGGGACCACATTTCTGTCTCTATCTACATTTCTGTCTCTATCTCTGACACTATCTCTCATAGAACAAAAAGGAGTTCTGCATTTAATGCATCATCATTGTACTTGTCTATGGTGTCATATTGTCACCTGTCAACATTTTTGACTATCTCTCTCCAGGTCACTCACTCACTATCTCTCTCTTTCTCCTCATCTCAACCCTTTCATCATCTCTATCTCGAGGTTTTGCTTAACAATTCCCTTCTTCCTCCCTCTTCCCGCAATCTCCTTCCCTCACTTTATTATAAAAAGAGGAACAACGCAAACAAACTACTAATGAAAGACTGCTCCAAACTATCAAAGAAATGCGTAGAAAACTAAAGGAATTCGTCAGATTAAGGGAAAAGCTATAAAAGGTAATTGGGTAATCTTTACATGCCGAGGTGGAGACAGAGCGATAGAGGTAGAGAACATATTTTAGTAGTATTCCTCAAATAATTCATTCCATTTCTTCGTCACATTGGAATGAGAGAGAGGGAGTGGGGGAGTGGCAGAGAGAGAAGCGACTGCCGGATGATGTCAGTTGTAAAAAATGATGATGTAAATTTGTAATGCACCATCATCGACTTAGGGAAGAGAGGGAGTGGTGAGGGGAGAGCGACGGAGAGAGCGAGGGAGGAAGAAAGCGAGGGGGCGAGAGTGCGAGAGAGAGCGAGGGAGAAAGAGGGTGGCAGCGGAGAGATATAGAGGAGGAGAGCGAGGGAGAAAGAGGGTGGCGGCGGAGAGATATAGAGGAGGAGAGCGACGAAGGAAGCGAGCGAGGGAAGGAAGAGAGAGTGTGCCTGAGAGGGAGGGAGGGAGAAAGCGAGGGAGGAAGAGCGAGAGGGGGCGAGAAAGAGAGAGTGGCTTAGAGCGTAGGAGGCAGCGAGCGAGGGCCGAGAGTGCCCTTATGTTTGATGAACAACCTTTTCTTCCATACGAATTTATTGGTTTTATCGATGAATTACTTCTAGAATTCACATGGAATCCTTACTTATGCGTATAGGTATCGCGAGTGGGGAGGGAGCGAGACAGTGCGGCGGAGAGCGATGGAGGGAGAAAGATAAGCTGGGCGAGAGACTAAGGCGGAGAGCAATGGAGAGAGAGCGAGGGCGAGAGAGTGCGGCGGAGACCGATGGAGGTAGAACGTGAGGGAGGAAGATAGAAGTAGCATAATATTTCTTGGAAGCTGCCAAGGAGTATCATAATAATTCTTACAAGTGGACAGATTACTTGTATAATAGGGGTAAATACGTGCAGTTATGACCTGCCAATGAAATACAGTGTACAGTAGACAGAAATAGCGGAGGTCAATATTACACCAATATGGTATGCCTCGCACTTGAGCTTCAATCGATGGTTTTCTTGCTTCCGCCGGGCCACCATGACGTCTCTCTCATCCACTAACCTTGTACCAGCGCTCGCGTATGCTCTAGTCAGCTCATCCTCCATCCGATAGAGGATGTCTTCATCATACCAGATGAAGAAGTTGCAGCCACCATGCTCCTGTAGACGCCAACACAAGTCATGGACAAGGTCAGCAGGGGTAGCTACGGAATTCTTAAACAGTGCGGCGAGAATGGACTAACAGCATCTCACCCATGGTGTTACACAGGCCAGGTACGTCCTGCCGTCGGTCTGCTCTGTCCGAGTGGTCATTAAGAGGGCCCTTTTACCACACCAGCACTGGCATATCGTGTCCGACCCCCTCGAGGTTGCGATGGCTCCGCTGCTGAGGTGTGGAGTCGTGATCGATCCTTGCATCCTCGACATGATGCCTTCCGATGACCGTGGCCGGTTTAGTACGAATTCGGCAGGCGAGCTCGTCGTCTTATTTGCCCCTTCTCGCTCGTGAGTCGTGGCCATTAAATAGTTACTGAGTGGGGCGGGACTCCATGTCCAAAACCGCTTCAGTGCGCGGGACATGCTTCAAAACCGGTGACGTGACCGGTTTACCGTCATCTTTCTTTAACGCCGTCCAGCGGACGTCGCACGGCAGGTGTCACGTATAAGCGCTGGGTACTAACACGTGAGAAGAAAACCCTACGTAGCAAACACTCCCAATTGGAGATTCTCTTCCTACTGAATGTGAAGGAATTCGCTTTTCTTATATACGTTCGGATGCTGGACGGCATCGGGGACAGGTGACCTTCATGAAGATCAGGGAGTCGTCGATGGCGTTGGCCGATCTCGAGGGAAGTCCGAGATGGGGCAGGTGATCGAGCGTTGTCGGCCTGGTAAGAGGAGCCTCGGGAAGAGATCAAGTACACAGCGTATCGTTATAAGTAGTAATAATGCCCTCCTAAAAGAATGGAATCCCATCATAAAACCACGGATTCCTTCATCTCTCCCTTCGCCCTCGCCCTTGCAAACCCTATTCCCTTCCCTCTTCCATTATTTTTTCCCACCTGCAATCGTCTCCGCTGCGTTACATCTTCCAGCCGACCTCCACCCCCCTTCCATAAATCCTCGATTTGTATTAGACGAATACTTTGTAGAATTACCTTAAAATGATCGAGTTTTGCGTAGCAGTGACAGAAGGAACATGCAAAAATCATCGATCGACGACTCATTAGTGACTACAAAGTCAAAAGTTCCCAGAACTTAGGGAAAACTTATTTACATCACCTTGTAAAAGACTTTATTAGTAGATTAAAGGTTTTTACTTCGGAGGTCGAACCTCCCTTATCACATCCCACATCTGTTCTAACACTCCGAAGTGCAGATTCTCTTCGTACTAAACGTGAAGGAAACTGCAAAGTTTCCTAATATGCGTCCGGACACTGGACGGCATCGGGGACAGGTGAGCTTCGTGAAGATCGGGGCGTCGTCGATGGCGTTGGCCGATCTCGAGGGGAGTCCGAGATGGGGCAGGTCATCGAGCGTCATCGGCTTGGTGAGAGGAGCCTCGGGAAGAGACAAAGTACACAGCGTATGGTTATAAGCACTAATAATTCCCTCCTAAACGAATGGAATCCGTTGCTTTGGGAAGGATACCATCAACAAGTAGCACGGATTCCTTCATCGCCCTCTCCGCCCTCGGCCTTGCAAACGAGGAGAGAGAGATGATGGGGGGGAGGGTGGGCCCTCTCAGCAGGTACATCGAGTGGAGGAATAGATGGGGGATCGGATATTACAAGGTATTTCTTCAAATATTTGAGGCATTTCTTTACATATGACCAGGCATTACGTAAATAATATTACGGGGGAGCATGTCAAGCGTCCGGCACGACGGGCCTGCCATCGCCTTCTCCACCGGCTCGCTAGCCACAGCCTCACGCCGCCGGCTCGCCAGCCTTCCCCTCTCTCCTCTATCCTCTTACAAGAGTGCCGTGTCAGACGGCATTTAAAGCGGAGAGAGAAACACGGTGGGAGAGTGCCAAGCCAAACCGATGACGTGACGAGGGGCACTTTGGTCTCAGGTTTGGGGATTCGGCCTGATTTGTAAACAAAGACGAAAGTGTCCCTCAATTAACAAATCAAAAGATAAGTGAATTTAAAAAAAAATTATTCCAAAACATAGCACTACAAAACCCATCTGAAGGACTTGCACACATTAAGCAGCATTTCAGCAGTCATGTCACGTAAACATGGTGTCGCTGGAAAAACAGTTCAAATTCCAATTCGTTTGCTTATCAAATTCCAATTCGTTTGCTTATCAAATTCCAATGGCCGATGAGCTTGACATCTTATTGGTTCAAATAAAGACATTATGGATGAGGTAGTCGACTAGCTGCTTGCTATCATTGAATTACCTTGATTTTCTATAGCTGGATCTCAAGAAGTTTAGCCTTTGGATAATCCTCCTTTGAATCTTCAAGATGTTTAACTATTGATCTGAACCTATAACATTTTTCTTTCTCAACTTTCTCATGGTATTTCCCTGATGTCCCATAAATTAAAACATGTCTGCAAGTATCCCAAGCTTGCTCAAATCACATCCGCTTTATTTAATGAGACATTTAATCTCATACGTGGATATCTGCATGTCTTGTTACATTACTAGCGAGTAAATTTATATGCCTGGGCTGCATCATCAGCAATTACATGGATGACATAGCTCAAAAATTTTCATGTCAATTAACCTTCATATCATGGACCTAATACTGGGATCGTTAAAGAAATTTTCACTGAATCTATGATCCACATCTCTTTTACCACGTTACATTACTTTGTGTAGCACCAACAAAGGAAGAGATAGTGTCTTCTGCCCATGTCCTGACGATCAAACAGTACATAAGCTAACATCTTGAATGATCTTCTCATCTCAAAATCAATCACATCATCGAAGTGCCACAACCTAAAACAAATTGGGGGGTTTAGAGGGGAAAAAAACTCATAAGACACATTGATCAGCAACTAAGGGAGTGATCACAAGTCAAAACCAATATCCATACACCTGATCAAATTCCAATGGTCGATGAGCTTGACGTCTTATTAGATCAAATTAAGACATTGGATAGCCAAATGAATCAAAGACAAACCAGAGACTCAGCATCAAAATATCCAAAACAAAAACCTAATAGAAACAACATTATCGGAAAAACCTGTAATAGCCTAAAACATCGAAGGAAGCCATTTAAGGAAGCAATTGCAGTAGCCTCAGACATCCAAGGAAGGGCTGAGCATCAATGGCTCTCAAGCCCGGGAAGGCGAAAGCACTCAGGCGGCAACTGCGAATGTTATGAGAAACAAGCCTTAGATTTTGTCACCATGGGCAAAGGATAAGCTAATCTCCAAAATAAAACAGTAAAAAAAACTACACAATAAACATCCAATAACGATAACACATCTATCGAGCTTAAACTCGCCTAGCTATTTCAATCAAGAAAAGATCAGATTCCTGGCTTGATTTCTTTCCAAAAGAGGAGAGAATTCGACAAAGCGCACATTTTGTTCATCGTCGATCATGTGGGGAAAGGATCATCCAATGTTTATAAACTAATCGTAGAAAGCAAATGTAAACTCAGGCAAGCTAAAAAATTCTAGATCAACATATTGTAAACAAAAACCTAAAAGAAAAATTTGTACGAGAAACCCATTGTGTTAGCCTCAGACATCCAAGGAAGGAAGGCATCAAAGGCTCTCAAGCCCGGCGAGGCGAAAGCACTCAGGCGGCCACTGCGAATGTTTTGAGAAACAAGCCTTTAGTCTTATCATCATAGGCATATGTTACGGGGATCTCCAAAAACGTTACAAAAAACTACCAAAAAACTAGGAAAAAACCTCAAATCAAGACGAAAAAGTTATCGAGTTAAAATAAATAAAAAAGGATCAGAATCCTGGCTTGATTTCTCCCCGAATAGGAGAGAATTAGACGAAGCGCACATTAAATTCATCGTCGATCACGTGGGGAAAGGATCATCACTTCCCAAAAAAAACCGAACAAAACCATTCAAACACCGCAGAATAATCGTAAAATCAAACCCTAACATAAAGAATAGCCTAAGATCCAAAATCTGCCCACATCTGGCGATGAATCTGAACATTAGAGGTGCCAGGGCCATCGTAGACACAGACAAGGGACCAAATATGGCGTCGCACTCGTACACGGCGGACACAAGATCAGAACTCGCCGGCAATCAGTTTCCCGACGCGGTGAAAGAAAAAAACCTAACCCTAAGCCTAACCAACAATAGCGAAGGACGAAAACGCAAACCCTAGCTTTCTAAAACACGGCATCAAAAGAAGGATATGAGAAAGCGGCGACCCACGGGTATTTATAGAGATTGGCCGAGGAGAAGGGCGAAACCCTAGAATCTTCTATAAGATGAAGATGGACGGCTGGCGGGAGTCGGCCAAAGTATAGTGTTAATGGGTCTGGTCGGACCAGAGATCATATCCGGATGAGATTTAAGCATCTATTAGTGCAAAATTTACCTCTCAGAACCCCTCTTCTGTTACAAACCATATGACTATAAAACGAGGCCAAATCATGATGTCATACAGCAACTAAAAAGAAAAAGGTTTTAGCACATCAAGGATCAAAGCTAATCTATATCTATTTCTTGAGAGATGAGGTATCTACAAGAGAACAGAGTGGAGTTACATAACAAGATACAACAACCTATGCACACAAACTAGAAAGAACAATGAAAAAATGGAGATGCAGCAACAACCAAATAACAACAATGTAGCAGTTAATTATATCGACTCTTTCTCGTCACTTGCATCTGTTCTTCCAATCGATTCGACGAACCGGCTGACGTCTCTGGAGATCGCTGGATTCGACTTAATCTCACTGTCCTCTGCCAGAACCACCATTGCTTGCTTGGGAACCAAACACCTTGCTTCACTGTAGAGCTTCTCTTGAATCGTTAGAGAAGTCAGCAGCAATTGCATGTTTTCCTCAACTTGAACACATGATCCCCTGGTCTCTCCCTGTAAGCATAAAACTATGAGTCTTTATGTTCAAAGATTAATGTGACTATAGTTTGATGAAAGTTAAATGTTTACCTCAATGGAGGCTAGGATTCCAAGAATGCCAACTTGGGCTTGGAGGAACTTGACATACTTGTAGGCAGCTTGGAACATCTCAGCAGTGTTCATCTTATTGCCGCCGGGAATCAGCCGGCCGAGCTCCTGCGTCTTCTCGCTAATTCTCTTCCGCCGCTCCCTGGCCGCCACGCTCTGTGCTGAGAGGCAGCCATTGCTCCTTCTCTTATCGCAGTTGCTCGTCGCGGAGAAGCCCGGCGGCGGCGGCGGAGGGACTACAAACTCTGCTAAGAACTCAGGCTTGGTGCAATAACTTGATATCATCAGCGGTGCAGCTGTAGGCGGCTCAAACACGAGATCAGAGGAATGATAGAGGTCGCCGCAGCTCCGCGGGCGTTTCGGGCAGTGGTAGACGTCGAATGCGTCGGAGGGAGGGAACTGGTCCGGTGCAAGATAGAGGGAGGGTTGGCTGAATGAAGTGAAAAGAGTGGAGGAGTCTGTCTCACCGGAGTAGAGGAGAGTGTCCGGTGGATCGAAGAGGCAGTCGAGAGGGAGCTGAGGAGCGTCGAGTGGTTCGCAGAAGCCGAGCAGTGCCTCGGCGACCTCCGATTGCTGCTCTTGAAACAGCACCATGTCTGCATTCAGTTAAGCTACGAAGATGGTCAAGAGAACAAAGACAAGTAAACTTCTCCAATTAACGGTAAGGCAAACCCCCCGCGCCGGCGAATGCGGGATTCGGGGGGCTGGTAACTTCCACGTTATAGCACAAGATTCGGGGGGGAGGGGTGGTAACTGCTCCGACTTCTGTGGGTGGTTGTGGGTGTCGACAATAAGCATAACGGGGAGTTGTCGGCTGCGAGTGATCCCGGCGGGCTGATGTCGGCGTCGAGAGTAGCGGTTGGGGAGCCGCCGCGACCTGAATCGTAGGCAGATGTCTTGGGACGGAGCTTGTGAGGCTGTCGTCGCAGACGGACGCGCGGTCGGCGTGAACGACGACCTGGAGGTTGTCGAGGTGGAAGCAGAGGTCTGGAAAGGAAGGTCGGAGGTGGCCCATGGCGGAGTTGGTCGAGGCCAGCGACTGGGGAGCTTGGAGACTGGTTGGCCCGTGGCGGAGGCAGGCGGCTGGGGTAGATCCGAGAAGGGCCGGGCAACTGTCGAATATGTCATGTGATATTTTCAAATAATAATCCAAGAGTTATAACCTAATTGAAACAAATACTAAGGGTGCGTTTGGCAAACCTGAATCTGATGAATTAGCTGAATGAGGAATATGTGGAATTAGCTGAATGGGGAATGAGCTGAATCTGGTGATTCTGTGGATTTTGGTTCTGTTGTTTGATTGGTCTATATGGGATGAGCTGAATCTGGTGATTCTGGCGTTTGACTTGTCTATTATGAATGAGCTGAATCTGCTAATTTTGTGGATTCTAGTGTTTGATTTATAAATCTCTGAATTGGAACCAAGTGAATTTTGACAGCATGTTAATAATAAAACTTTAAGTTTTCTTCAAATTAAGACATGTTTTTCATTATAATAATAACAATACCCACGAGATATGATTGATCGAAATTATTAAAAATTCAGGTCAAATTAATTCTTTGAATGCATCTAATCATGTAAAATGATTGATCGAAATTATTAAAAATTCAGGTATAATTTAAGTTATAATATATTAAATGATTTTATAAATTAAATTACATCAAATATTTGCTTTCAAAAATACTCAATATTGGTCTCATAACGAAGATATCGATGATATCTTTCCAATGAGACTAATTTCATAAAGTTTCAACATGTATATTTAAAGTTATGATAAATATAGCTATTTTAAATATCAATGGGATAAAATGATCATTAAAGCAAATCTCAAATTCGGATCCGCGGATGCACAGCGGCGGCTTCCGCCGAACGGCGTCCGCTCGAATCGCCGCGATTCCGAATTTTTGGAATCCGACAAGCGCTGATTCCAAAAGACAAAAGTGAGCCAAACATGAGGATGAGCTGAATGGGGAATCCGCTCATTCCTCATTCCATCTAATTCACCTCATACCCTGCTATCCAAACACACCCTGGCCCTGTTTGGCGAGCAGTGTATGAGAGGGATTAGTTAGATAAGTGAATGGGCGGATTCCGGATTCAGTTAATCCAGCTGTTTGGTTTGCAATAGGTCCCGAAATCCGAAATGAATCCGATAATTCTAATTCAAGATTTGAGGTATCGCGGCATTCCGTGAGATCGACCGAATGCCGCGGATGGAATGTGACGCGGATCAGCTGATTTCGTTTTTAAGCTTTCTCTAAATGACATTTTTATCCCCTTGATATTTAAAAGGGCTATATTTATCATAACTTTAAATATACATGTTGAAACTTTATGAAATTAGTCTCATTGGAAAGATATCATCGATATCTTCGTTATGAGACCAATATTGAGTATTTTTGAAAGCAAATATTTGATGCAATTTAATTTATAAAATCATTTAATATATTATAACTTAAATTATACCTGAATTTTCAATAATTTCAATCAATCATTTTACATGATTAGATGCATTCAAAGAATTAATTTGATCTAAATTTTCAATAATTTCCATCAATCATATCTCGTGGGTATTGTTATTATTATAATGAAAAACATGTCTTAATTTGAAGAAAATTTAAAGTTTTATTATTAATTTGAACAAAATTAGCAGATTCAACTCATCCATAATAGACAAGCCAAACGTCAGAATCAACAGATTCAGCTCATCCCATACAGACCAACCAAACAATAGAACCAAAATTCACGGAATCACCAGATTCAGCTCATTCCCCATTCAGCTAATTCCACAGATTCCTCATTCAGCTAATTCATCAGATTCAGGTTTGCCAAACGCAAATGAATAGGTCACGTTTGTTTCATGGGTCATTATACGAGTGGATATAATCTCCCGAGAAATTATATCTTGAATATATTCTCCCGAGAAATTATATCTTGGATATATTCTCCCGAGATGATGTGAGGGGCATGGATTTCCACACCGGCCGATACTATGCGTAGCGGCCGATATTTATCATACCGGTGGCTAATCGGGACGGCTTTCTCCCCCGGATCGGATTAGGGGGAGACCGGATGTGTATCGACCGATATATATCCAAACCGACCGGATGTGTATCGGCTGATACATATCAAAACATGGCGGCTTGGATGAATATCGACCGGTAGAAACCAACTTGAAATAGAAAAGGGAAGGGAAAATGGATGTTGTCGGTGCCCGTTGTGGCGGCCGACCAGTGGTCCAACGGCACCGACTTTGCCCCCGACACCACCACTTTTGACCTCTTGCCTGATACCTTCTTTCGTCGATCGAAAACATGGTGGTGCCAAGGATGGTGTCGATCACCTCAATAATTGAGGCTCGATTATGGAAGAGAGAAGAGAGGTGAAGGAGAGAAGGAAGCAGAGATCTCCATCGCGCCTCAGGAAAAATAGAGAGGAGAGGAGTGGAGAGAAGAGAGGATGAAGTGAGGAAGATCGAGACTTACCTGGAGTAGCTGGACCGCTTCCATCTCCTCCACCGATCTACTCCACCGCCATCTCCTCCACCGCTGTGATCTCCTCCACCGTGATCTCCTCCTCTCCACCATGCCTTCACCGCTGCGATCTCCTCCTCTCCAACGATCCTCCACGGTTGTGATCTCGTCCTCCACCGCTGCGATCTCCTCTCCACCACGACATCAAGGCGTCCTGGACCACCCCCGCGTCGAGGGAGGAAGAGCCCCGGCGTCGGCTTCGAGCGAGGAAGGAAGAGCCCCGGGTTGGCGTCGAGCAAGGAAGAGGCCTGGGGCGGGGTCGAGCGAGGAAGAGGGTTTTGGACTTAAACCTACTTACCATAGACTTATATAAAGATAAACAAGTTTATTAATTTATTTATATTTTAATGATTCAGTTATTAGTGTATGTTAAATTAGAATAACTAAATTAATAATTCAATTATTACCACCAACTTACCACCGACTGCCAGCATCACACTAAGTTGACACAAATGAATTAAAATAATTTTTCATAACTTTTATCTTAAATATCCTATAATTTGAATCAAATAGGTTCGAAGCCACTTGAAGAGGATATTAGGTGGCAGTTTGGGGAACATGTTCCCCGCAGAGGATCAGCCTACTCGTTTCGTGAACCTCATAAGAGAGTTTGCAAAACTATTATAAATTAAAAAAATCTAAAAAATTGGAGATGTCGGCGAAGCAGCGAGTGGATGACGTCGGGTGGAAGCATCGGGAGATGATTAATGGGAACATAACTCAATGGAAATGTGACTATTATGGTATGATTGGAAAGGGAGGAGGGGTAAGTAGGCTAAAATTGCACATGGTTGGTATAGGATGAGATGTTAAGAAATGCCATCGAGTGCCTCTGGAGGTCAGGCGGTTACTTAGTAGTGAAATCGAGGCAATAAAGGCGACGAAGAAGGTGGCCAAAAGACAAAGAATAGAGATCGACAGACGAGTTGCATATAAGAAATGATATTTGGCCAATTAAAGATGTTGAATACAAGTGAATATCAACTTTAATTGTTAATTATATTAGTTAGCTTCAATGTATTTCAAATCAAATAACAAACGAGCAGAAAACGCCCTAGAAGTGGCAAAACCAGCCCTTCATGACCGGTTTGGATGCGTATCGGTACGGTACGCAGTGGCCGGGACGACACGTACCATCGAGACGACAATCCATGATGAGGGGTTAAACTTTCCCTCATGTTTGATAAGACATGATAAAGTGAGAGAAGATTTAATCAAATATTTAAACTTTTCTTATTTTTGAATCTTATCTCATGAGATTACATATCACACCTCCCCTGAGATTATTTTATCCCATATAAATGGGATATGAAGTCCCAATGGGATTATTTATCCCATGCCTAAAATCACACCAAACATGAGATAAAATGGGGTCCACAAGATTACTGATCATATCCCACCTATAATACCATGAAACAAATTAGCTCATACATGTTAGTGATGCACAGTTTTGACGCCTTAGAAAAATCCCCACAAAATGCAACTTTAAAGCTATAACAAATGCATCAAGAACCTCATAAGCAATCATAATACTTTCCCTGGCTGGTGAGGAATTTTATTTTTCATCCCCTCACCAACCATAAATTCCTCTCTAAGTGCAATATAACTCGTGAATATTAAACATAATATTCATTGCATTTGACCAATGTATTAACTATTGCTCATGTTAATATATATGTAAATTTTAATATAACTCCCGGTGTGCCTGACTTTTGAACTTCTCTAAAATTAATATCTACCTGAAATTTATTTTATATATATATATGATATATTCACATGTACATTAGTAATTTATAGTGAGCAATAAAAACACTAACGGCATGTTTGGTTGGACATAACCGCCGGGAATGGAATGGTCAAATCCTTGGTCAAATCCCATTCCGTTGTTTGGTTAGACATTAAAGTTGGGAATGGAATGCTCCATTCCTGACAAGTTGGGAATGAGGCAATCCCATCTAATACCCCGGAAAGCCTCATTCCATTCCCGACG
Source organism: Narthecium ossifragum (assembly GCA_963920575.1). Classification (NCBI taxonomy): domain Eukaryota; kingdom Viridiplantae; phylum Streptophyta; class Magnoliopsida; order Dioscoreales; family Nartheciaceae; genus Narthecium; species Narthecium ossifragum. The sequence goes on from OY986974.1 coordinate 22,608,133, forward strand.
GAATGGCGGTTAATGGTGGTTAAAAAATTAAATTACTAATCTACCCTTAATCGGATCTCTCTATGTTAAAAAAAGAGGGTATTTTAGTCATCTATATTTCATTCCTATTCCATTCCCAGGCTTCTGTTTGTATACCAAACATGATAATGCTTCATTCCCATTCCCAATCCTGATATTACAAAATCACCTTGGTAATAGATCATTCCTAATCCCAATCCCATTCCATTCCCATTCCTAATCCCATTCCCATTCCCATTCCCATTCCCATTCTCATTCCTTGTGCGAACCAAACATGCAAGGCCACACTCAACGTGCACTTAAGACTTATCAAGTAAGGATTACTTAGACTATATGTGCAATGACTATTAATAGACTAGTCCTCATGTCCCCCATAGTCCGAGTAAATTTAACTTTTTGTTTTTTTTTTTTATGAATTAAGCCGTTAGGCTAGATTAAGGGAAAAACTCCACTTACATCAGTCCCATAAAGGAGGGCCATTAGTAAATTTAACTTGCACCTCCCTTCTATCATAGTCCAATATACATTTTAATTTGCTAAAGCAAGTTGCGGAGAAATTAAAACGGCATCACAGTGGCACTAAAGATTGCAGAGGATACACGACAGAACACTAAAAAGATTTTTAAGAAGGGAAAAAGAAGCAGGGTTTTCGAGAACTATCGATTTGAAAAAGAAGCAGGGTTTTCACTAAAAAGAAGCAGTGATGTTAGAAATACAAAAAATAAATGTAAAAGTTAAGTAATCTTGCTTTCTTAACATTACAGTCTGTATATACAAAGAGTATTTGAGCCCGTATAAACTCCTTTGTTTCCGCCTCTGCTCATCATAGGGGACAAAAATTTCATGTTCATGAACAAATCGAGAACATTCATAAACGAGTAACCAAACTTGTTCATCAGCATAAACGAGCCTGACCATTCAGGGAAGAGTAATCAAACTTGCTCATCATAGCACATAAACGACCCTTGATCGAGCTCGATGAGCGCTCTGTTCACTTACACCCCTAATAGCGACTGTGGTGTTTGGTTGCAAAGAGTCGGGGTGGAGTGGGTGGATTAGCAGCACTCCCCCACTTGAGGTTGTTTAGTTGAACCCTTAACTGGTGGGGATGCAGAGACTGCGCTCCTAAAAAGCCCTCTACTTAGTCGTTTGACACTGGAGAAAAAAAGACCCAAAGTTGGCCGAGAGAAGTGGGGCATGACTGAATTAATGCTCATCGACTCCCCCACTCGATCAATTTAGTCACGCCACTTCAAAAACCATCGGGTTTCTTCTCACCCCCCTCATCTCCTCTCCGTTGGCGGCTCTCTCCGATCATCCCTCTCGCCCTCCACGGTTCTCCACCATCATGCTTGGTCCCATATCGCCTCCCTCGATCCATCAACCCTCCGGCTCGATGCTCTCCATCGACTGCTGGGTGAATTTGATTACCCAAGTCCCTTCGATGGCCAAACAAGAATAGGAAATCAAGAAACCCAAACCAAACAAGAGAACACCAGATTTACGTGGAAAACCTCACATCAAGTGACTGAGAGGAAAAACCATGGGACGGAGGAAAAGAACTTCACTATAAATCAAGGTTACAAGGGTTCTTCTAGAAGAGACAGATTGTCTCTCTAGTACTTCTTCTTTTCTCTCTCTCGAAAAAGCTCTGTTTTTCTCTCAAGATGAAAAACATCACACACACCCTTTTTAACCCTAACTAGTAACCTCCCTATTTATAGTAGTCATACAAGAGTTTACAGCCATCTCATCAAAGGAAGAGATACGTGTTAATCTCTTTTCCTAGGATGTACGTCGGCCATTGACCAAGAAGAGAAGAGATCGGCGCCCTTGTTTGGTTGAAGGATAAGGGGGGATAACCCCACTTTATCCTCCCTTATCCCCACTTTTTACCCAAACATCAAACTAATGATTACGGAATTAACACTATTCCACCTACCACATTCTTCTATACTTTTTCTTACCCACATTCCTTAACCCCCTGTTTTCTAACCCATCTAATCATATCCCCCCTTGATGTCACTTTTTCTAACCCACACCAGACGGGGTTTGATCTCCTTCCAATGAGAATACACACCATCCAGTTGGGTGAGGACCTCCGAGGCAAGATAAGAAACAGCCAGGGAGCCATTAATCCCAACCCAATCATTGATTGTCCATAAGATCAATCAATGGTCATCATTAAATTGGTGCCATGCTTTTGCATGTTGCCATATACTCTCATGCATCCTTGTGCGCCTCGACCTTGATCTTCAAAGCCTCGACGCCTCGACCGTCGTCGCCTCCGGAGCTCAACGCCTCGACCCTCGACGCCTCGGGGCCTTGACCTTCGACGCCTCGGGAGCTCTATGTCTCCAAGCTCGACACCTCCGCTGCATCTGGTTACTTCAATCAACCAGCTCCGTTTGTTGAGGTCTCATGAGGAGAGAACCCCAACATGCCCCTTTCGAGATCGAGGGTGCCCCCGACTCGCCACGGCGCCGGCTGCGGGATCGAGGGCAGATGACTCCTCCTCGGCCCCTTTCGAGATGTCAGTGGAGAGCGCTCTCAAGCTTCTCGGCGTCACCGAGGGCGCCTCCTTCGAAGACGTCCCCCATGCCAAGAACGCCATCATCGCCTCATCAAAGGACGACCAGGAGGTCGTCGCTCAGGTGCGCTTCTCTCATTTTCTACTTCTTCCGTTTTTTCAAGAGAAAAGATCGGATTCTCTGTGAAGCTGATGGGGTTTCCAGATTTTTCTGTTTGGATCGTGATATTGGTCGTGGATCGATGTTGTAAGGACGTTAATGTTCTAGTTTTCTCTTGCCTATGGTATTTAATTATCTATCGTTGAAAGAATATTTAAGAAAAAAAAATTGGCAGCTGTTTGCCATTTCTTTTCGGTCATGGAGTTCGATGCTAGACATTGTAAGGCTTGTGCTTCTGTGATGTGTCCTCTAGCATGTGTCAATCCAGGGGAACACATAGAGTTTAATTTTACATGCAAGTGTAAAGGGATTGTGAAGAATATCATAAAAGACTGCTCACAAAAAAATTCTTATGTAGAAATGTGAAGTACATAGAAAGCTCTCGATGGTGGCCATATCTTTTTTTATATGAAAGGGCAGATGTTCCCTGACTTTATGAACCAGAATTTCAACTTCATCCTGGTTTATGTCATTCTTGATCTACCAAATACGTGAAGTACATTGGAGATGCATACTTGTATGACACATTCACAAAGGCAAAAAGGATATATGACACTTCCATGTTTAAGATCTAATCAGCAAGGAAGAAGGCTCAAGAAAAGTGGATTGCCAGTAGCATATATATTTTTCTAATGCTTGCAGATATTGGTGATGTCGGGTAAAGTGTAATGTGAACAATGGAGGAGTTCTAATTGAAGCCAAATTTGAGAACAATCTATTTCTAAATGTTTCATAATGGGATCCAAATAATATGCCCATATAACACGGAGATCTTGTGGGAAAATAGAGTGTTTCAAGATCTCATCGAGGGATGATTTTGCTCTTTTGTTTCTTTAACATAGAAAAAAAAATGAGCTCTAGCTCTGATTTGAAATTGATTTATTCTATGTAATTGCTTGGTTAAACCAGAAAAGCAAGAAGAGGATGACCTAAAGCAGGGTGAAAATTCTTTAGAGCATTTGTCAACAATAAGTGAATAGTTCTCAGAACTTTAGCCCTTCACTTTGCTAAGATCCAAAGTTGCATTTAAATTGAATCTCTTCCTCTTAGATATATAGATGGAAGTGCTTACTATCTTTTCCCTAGCCCTCGACAGCAATAACTCTAGCTTCAAAGTTGGTTTAGATGGAAGTAAATGTTTAGACTTATAGTTTCAAAGTTGGTTTAACCCTCAACAGCAATACCTCTAGCTTCATAGTTTATCTTTGGAATTTGAGCTTGGACATTAAATAATTAGGAAGGATAAATGTACCTGGTTATTGCATGTTGGAGATGCCTTTGGAATTCTTTTGCTCTGTAATTGATTTTTGGAGAGTTAAATCTGAAATCACGTTGCTGTTGATTTTTTCAGGTAGAGGCTGCATATTTTTTTTTTGAAAAGATGAGCCCGAAGGCTGAGGAACATTAACTAGACAATCCTTTAAATAGGATCGCCATACTCAGGAGCTAGTTTATTAGCAGAAAGAGAATTAGCAATAATCCGTGCCTGACGGGCAACCCAGTCCGCTCTTTCATTATCCTCCCGAGGAATGGAAAGCATTCTCACACTCCGAACCTGGCCAATCTTCCACCATATATCATGTAACATCGGGATTATAGAGGATGACGCAGGCATCCTCCCCTCCACCAAAGCCACAGCTGCCAAGGAGTCTGCATATGACATGCATGTTGCTTATGGAGAGGCTGACTCAACGCGGAGCTGGCAAAGTTGTTAGCAGTAGCATCCGTTATGGTTACAAGCTACAGTGAAAAGAGCTCCTATGTCAATTGAGACTGTGTTGCTTACATATCTATTAGAAGTTACAAAAAAATAAGCCTGTGGAGGAGAAATGGTTCCGATCAAGTCATTTTGCTGCTGCTGAAGTGGTTAATGCTAGTTGTGGTACGGATTTTACTAACCAAAATGTAGCCGGTCACATGATATGTCTACGATCAATGTTCGACGAAATCAAGAAATTACTTGTTTTGAGTGGGGCTGGTTGGGATGTGGCCAACCAGCAAATGGCTGAAATAGTGTTCTAGTTGAAATCATGTTATGGTTGGAATTGAATGGAAGCACCGATGATATTGTATTTGAACTTTTTCCCCCTTGTCTACCTATCTATAGTAGTAAGCTGAGAAGATTTGTTATTATGATAAAGTCTTTTGCAAAAAATTTGTAGAGCTGGACTGATGCTAATTGATAAAAGATTGAACACTTCTTTAGTTGTGAATATATACAATGTTGTAATACAAGCTCCCATGACTCCATGGGCGGAACTCATTTGGTGGAACCAACTGGAATGAAATAAAATCGACTATGCACAACTCAATACATTTGTGTCAATTTTCCAATCCCTTTGATAATTTACTTATGTCTATATCGTCAAAAGAAATACAACACGTTATGACAAATTAACATATTTGGTAAAAATAGTTAAGGGGAATAAATTAATGATTTCCTCCCACTCAATTTTTTTTGTATTATAAAAACACAATAAATTAACATATTTGGCCATGCACAACTCAGGTTCTTTATTTTTGGGCAATTTGCATTTTGATACCATGTAATTTACTGTAATGACAGTTTACTATCCTATAGTTTTAAAAATGTAGTTTACTACCCTATATTTTATGTAATGGCGCGATTTAGGGCCTGACCGCAGACGGCGTTATCTTTCTTGACGAAAGCATCTTTGATTTTCATTTTGATACCATGTATGTAGTTTAGTGTAATAGCAGTTTATACCATATAGTTTGAAAAACTATCCTATATTTTATGTGACGGCGCGATTTAGGGCATGAGCCCAGATGACGTTATCTCCCTTGATGAAAAACCACTCACGTGTGCGTCGCTTTGGCCATCTAGCTCAAAATGCAGCCTTCAAACTTCACGGTCGATCCACGCATCCACCATCACATCGACTGTCAGTTTCTGTGAGGAAATCATCGACCGTCGTTTCAGTCTTATAGCTTAAAATGCAACTTTCAAACTTCATGATCGATTCCGCGCATCCACCATCGCATCGATCGCCAAACTCTGTGAGGAAATGATGCATCCAAGGTCGATCCATTCATGGACCGCCGCTTCAACCGTCTAGCTCAAAATGTAGCTTTCAAACTTCACGGGCGATCCACGCATTAACCGTCGCATCCACCGCCAGCCTCTGTGAGGAAATGATGCATCCAGTGTCGATACATACATCGACCGTCACTTTAGCCGTCTAGCTCAAAATGCACCTTTCAAACTTAACTGTCGATCCATGTATCGATCGTCTCATAGACCGTGAAGAGGGAGAGGAAAGACGTAAGCGGTTTTCCATCAAGGGAGATAACGCCATCTGGGGTTAGATTCTAAATCGCGTCATCATATAAAATGTAGGGTAGTAAACTTCATTTTTCAAACTATAGGGTAATAAACTGTCATTAAACTAAACTACATGGTATCAAAATGCAAAATGTTTGGCACGTGAGCGGTTTTCTGTCAATGGAGATAACGTTGTATGGGGTTAGGCCCTAAATCGCGCCGTCACATAAAATGTAGGATAGTAAATTACATTTTTAAAACTATATGGTAGTAAACTGTCATTATACTAAACTACATGATATCAAAAGGCAAAAACCCCTTTATTTTTTTAAGAGTTTAAACTCACCCTCCAGTAAGGGGTGACCATATCCTCACTCTCAGCACCAACCAAACATTAGAAAGTCTAAAAGTCTATTAACTCGGCCTCCACTCTAGCACGAACCAAACAACACAAAGTTCAGAAATCATACAACTTAGTCTCCACTCCAATACCAACCAAACAACAAAAACTAACATGCCACTTCACATAACTTCACCTTGTAAGAGTCTATATTTCAAGAAGTGACTCTAGTCCACCCGGTCCTGATCAACCAAACATGTATAGGAAGAGTTTACCATTAAAAAGACTTCTTGTGTTAAAACCTAAGCGATCAAAAATGGATCAGCTCATGTTTTTATATTATAATTTAACAGCAAACAAATTAGCTTTTATATTGAAGTGACTGTTGGACATATATGAAAAATTAACACCACCCATCTATGCAAAGTCACCATATTCTCTCATCAAAGAATCTCCCAACAGTCCGACTGAATTATTTAAAACTGAAAATTTTATAATTAAATCACATGTTAATTATGACACAGTCCACCCGGTCCTGATCAATCAAACATATATAATAAGAGTTTACCATTAAAAAATACTTCTTGTGTTAAAACCTAAGCGATCAAAAATGGATCAGCTCATGTTTTTATATTATAATTTAACATCAAACAAATTAGCTTTTTATATTGAAGTGACTGTTGGACATACACCCATCAATGCAAAGTCAGCATATTCTCTCATCAAAGAATCTCCCAACAGTCCTACTGAATTATTTAAAAGTGAAAATTTTAAAATTAAATCACATGTTAATTATGATTTATGAGTGCGCACATGTGCTTCACAAATTATCCCCTATTTGTCTTCCCCGTTTAACATGCTTTGAAATGGTCTATCATGTATCAAGTTGATTTTATTATGAAAAAAGATTCTTGGACATGTTAGAGATTATCCCCTATTTGTCTTCCCCGATTAACATGCTTTGAAATGGTCTACCTTGTATCAAAGTTAATTTTATTATGAAAAACGATTCGGGTATATGGACATTTATACATGTCACTTTATCGATGAATTAAATCAATCAATCGGTATCTCATTACTAATTGAATGTACCAGTATTGAGATACTGATTACTTGATCAGTGCTCTTTTATTATATGAAATGTTACAACAAATCCATAGGTTGTATCCGCTTGATAACAACTACCTCCATTATTTGCATTTCTCTATTAGGTCTGTGAACTTACAACTTGTAGTTACTTAATTAGGATTAATTGCAAATATCTTCCTGAAAGCCTTGGCATTAATAATAAAACTGTAACTCGAACCTGACTATTTACAAAGTTATCTATCATCTACGATCCCAAAAAATGCACAAAAATATTCTTCAGTCGCCTTCTATCGGATAAACTAACACGATGAAATCTTAACTAGAGCATACAAAATTTCTAAATACCCCTAACCCACGCCCCAGCCCCCATTCTTCTTTTCACTCCCTCCGACCTAGGGGTGGCAATTCGGGTTCACAGGTCGGGTTCGGGTCGAGTCGAGTACAGATATCTCGACCCAAAGGCCAAACCCGAATCCGATCTGTTTAATAATCGGGTGATGTTCATAAACCCAACCCATTTATAAATGGATCAACCCAACCCAACCCGCATAACCTGTTTATGTGTAAACAAAAGAAAAGTACAAAGCAAGGGAAGCTTGTCGGCGATGGTGACAACGACCGGCTAGTAGGCGGCTGAAAGGGTGGATCGTGCCTGGGGGGTGGCCGAGAGGAGTCACGGTCGCCCGGTGGTCGGATCCGGTGGGCGAACGGCACTGGGAGGTGTCGGACGCTGGATCCGATGGAAGAGCGGAGGATCTCGGAGGCAAGAGACCTCAATGGAGGTCGGAGTGACTGGAAGGTGGATCGTGCCTGGGGGTGGTCGGGAGGAGTCATGGTCGCCCGGTGGTCGGATCCGATGGGTGGAGGCTACTGGGAGGCGTCGGGTGGTGGATCCGATGGAGGAGCGGAGGATCTCGGAAGCAGGGGACCTCAATGGAGGTCGGAGCGGTGTCGGAGTGGGAAGAGGGGGCGCGGGTGGCTGAGATCAATGTCACCATCTACCCCTTCACCTCCATCTTCCTAATCATCTACTGCTTCCTCCCGTCCTTCTCCGGCTTCTTCATCGTCCGGAGATGGGGTGCTCTTTATCATTGGCAGTGATCAGCACCCATCGCCATCTTCGAAGATGGGGCTTAGATGGGCAGAACCATTGGCGATTTGGGGGGCCGAAATGCCGTCGTTAGCTTGAGGGGCCGGAAAGCCGCCGTTCTTGTGGGGTGGGTTGTGGGGGTGGTTTTGATGGACAAATGGGGGTGGTGTTGCCATGGAAGTAGAAGAGGATGGAGGAGAGAGAAAGAGTTGTAGAAGAGGAGCGACGATGGAGCTAGAGAGGAGAAAGGGCATTGGCTAATTCCCATTTATAAGCGGGTACGGGTTGACCCGTGTAACGGACCTAATTCATTTATCCTCGGGTCGTAAACGGATCGATCCATTTATGACCCAAATCCGATAACATCAAACCCAAACCTATTTATTCCGAATTGGATTCGTGGGTCATGACCCGGATTGCCTCCCCTGCTCCAACCACTTCCCCTCTCTGATCTGTCCCCACCACCAAACCCATCCCCCCCTCTCTCTCTCTAACATGTGGACTAATAAAACAACTCTACCAATTATATAACAAAATCACGTTTTTGTTTTTATGAAAACGTCTTTTAATTTATACGTGGGAAAATATGTTTTTTTATCTTTTGCCATTAGCTTTAACAGAAAAAGAGAGAATATTCGGTCAAGAACTAACTCAGAGATATTTTTGAGCACTTTTGCGGGTTGTGGGGTAATTATGTAAATAGGAAAACTTGGGGATGCTTATGTAAATTTGAAAGCTTTGAGGGATATATTTGTAATTAATTCTACTTAATTTATTATATCCTAAATTAATAAGGGTAGTTCTATATATACCACGTTTTTCCTATCTATACCCACTTTTTCAACCCCGCCCACCCCTCCCGTCGTCGCCGCCGCCCGCATCAACATCCACACTCCACCACATGACCACGCCACCACCAGCACGGCAACGACCACGATTCCACCACGCTACCTACTTAATTATAGCTAGGATTTCCTGCAAGTTGGCCAAAGAAAAATTAAAATAAAAGAGAAGGCTCAGCTAATTATATATACGAATAATTAAACTTGTTATACGTATTAATAATAACAAGTTGTTCAAAAAAAAAAAAAAACTTGTTATATATTCTAATATTTTTCACATTCACACAGCTATATATAAGGAGATGATGATGGATCGAGTCCTTGGCCTCATCTCCTCCCCTATATATATCGACATCTCCTAAGCCTTTCTTTCATACAAATAAAGAGTCTAATATATTAATTGCTACCTAGCTAGGAAGTCATGGCTGCTAGCAGTAATAGTACTGATCATAATGCATCCCTTGCAAACCCTGCTCCACCCTCTCATGGGGGGAAGATGATCACAGTGCTCAGCATCGACGGTGGCGGCGTCCGGGGTATCATCCCCGGCACCATCCTCGCCTTCCTCGAATCAAAGCTCCAGGTGACTTATATCATAGCTTTCTTCTTCTTCTTCTTCTTCTTCTTCTTCTTCTTCTTATCGTTGCTTCACAATATAATTGATCAGTACTTCGATATATATAATTGTGTCACAATGATGCATATGATATATATATGTAGGAGCTCGATGGAGAGGATGCGAGGATCGCAGACTACTTTGATATCATCGCCGGAACGAGCACCGGCGGCCTTGTGACCACCATGATCACCGCTCCGAACAAGGACAACCGCCCACTTTATGCGGCAAAGGATATCACTACGTTCTATTTAGAGAACTCCCCCAAGATCTTTCCTCAAAGCAAGTTAGTCTCGATTTCTTTTTCCCTCGAGATCATTGATTGATTAATTAGTTCAAGGGTTTAAGATGAATTATACTTGTTATTTGCAGGGACTGGATCATCAATTCGACACTTAACTTATATCATGCAGCAAAGGGCCCAAAGTATGATGGCAAGTTCCTGCACTCAAAGGTTCAACAACTCTTAGGTGACACAAAGCTAAATCAGACCCTCACTAATGTGGTCATCCCTACTTTTGATATCAAGCTTCTCCAGCCAACCATCTTCTCAACTTATGAGGTACATCATACATATATATATGCATCTTAATTATATAACCTTAATTTTGTAATGTTTAAAACCACTAATATATAACCCATGCACTGTTTTCATCTAATTATAGGCAAAATCTATGCCGTTGAAGAACCCTCTTCTATCAGATGTTTGCATAAGCACATCGGCGGCTCCGACGTACTTGCCGGCGCACTACTTCGAAACCACAGACTCCCTGGGAAGCGTTCGAAGCTTCAATCTCGTCGACGGCGGAGTCGTCGCCAACAATCCTGTAATTCTAGCTCATGTTGTTGCAAACTAATTAGCAACTAATATCAATGTAACTCATATATATGCATGCATGCATGGTTGATGAACAGACTATGATGGCAATGTCATATATTACCAAGGAGATAATCTTGGAAAACGAAGACTTCTTTCCGATTAAGCCGACGGACTATGGGAAGTTCCTGGTGATCTCTCTGGGCACAGGATCGTCCAAGGAGGAAGAGAAGTTCAGCGCAAAAGAGGCGGCGGAATGGGGCGTCCTCGGATGGTTGTACAACAAAAGCACCACGCCGTTGATCGATATCTTTACTCAGGGAAGCGCCGATATCGTCGATATCCATGCTGCTGTTCTCTTCCAAGCTCTTCGTTGTGAGAAGAACTACTTCCGAATTCAGGTACGTCCGAATCATTGTGATTTCTTTTTATTTATACAAAGAGGAGGCTTCTGTTATCAAGATACTACTAATTATTTGATGGTGTATCACCGAATAGGATGATGGACTGACAGGAGGGACAGCGTCGACGGACCTCTCGACCAAGGAGAACTTAGAGAAATTGGTGCAGGTGGGCAATGGTCTGCTTAAGAAGCCGGTGGCAAGGGTGAATTTGGAGACTGGCCGCTATGAGCCCGTCGACGGCGAAGGCACCAACGAGGAGGCCCTCATTCGCTTCGCCAAGCGCCTCTGCAACGAAAGGAGGGTCCGACAAGGGAAGACACCTATCGCTTGACAAGATTCAAGGAGGTGAAGCTTTGATCTGGTCTTCTTCTTCTTCTTATTTCTAAATAAAGGTCTGAATAATAAAGGTGCTCTTTCTCACCACATAGAAGCAGTTATATTGTATGAATGTGTTTAATTTCTCCAAAACATTGTAACGATGTGTGAAGATCGGATCATGTATGATTCCTACTATTGTTGTACTTTGTCTATCTAAATGTATGCTCATGTAAGTCCAAGATGCAATGAATCTTCTTTTGTTTGATACTAATTCGTCTAATGTTTCAATGACTACTGATTGGATATCGTGATACAGCATTATATATGTATAATGTATCAAGAATATTATAATGTTCAATGTGACAAAAGATGAGTCACCATGCTCATGTTAATTAGTATCTGACTGGACATTAATATTCAGCAGCATCATGCAATGCATCAAGACTTCTAAACAATAGTGTGGCAAAAGATGAGTCACCGTGTTCATATTAATTAGTATATCTAGTTACATAGTAATCATCAAATGGAAGTTGGCAGCACAACAGACACTGAAGAAAGAACAAAAAGGCCAGCTGCCCTGGATCAAATGGGAGTTGTGTGACGCTTAAGACTCGGTCTTCGTCAACTCATCAAAGATAATAGACAAGTCAAAAAAAAAAAAAAAAATGGAAGCTATTAGCTTGAGATTTCTTAGCTGATCAGCTGCCTTATTTTTTTCCCCTTTGTAGGGAAGATGAAGTCTGATTTAACAATGGTTGATTAGCTGGTCATCGGAAAACTCAGTTCCTCCTAAATTACGATGAATATAGTATTAATTAGAAATCTAGGACTATTTTATTGGCAAGAGTGTGATATAAATAATAAATTATATTGGCATTGATAAGAATCAATTGAACTTGACAATGATATAGTCACGCCCCGCCCCGGGATATACGCAACCCGACCACGGGACGCGAGGAAAACCTGTTCTACACTTAACACCACATAATTAACCTGCTCTCAACATCATAATTTAAACCATCATCAATACACTATATTTATCCTGATAGATAAACAAGCTATGATGCACTACACTATTCCAAACTGTCAGGCTCAATAACATGAATTCCAATAATCTAATACATAATCCAAAAGATTAATTACAATATCCCGATTCTGAATACATGAATCAAATTATTAATTAATCCCAATGATCCCAACATCAATACAATCCCTCAAACGAATGAAATGAAATAAATTAATTAAATTTTATGTCGAATCCTCCCACGATCTCAAACTCAGGCGTCATCAACTGAAGAACCTGCAAAAGTAGGGGTGAGCAAAAAGCCCAGTAGGAGACTAACGAATGCCACACAAGAAACTAACTAATAACCAACATAAATAAGCAATGTAATCAGGCGCCTAAGTCTTAGCTCAAGGGAAGTCACAACCTAAGCCCAAGCTCGCAATCGACCCATCGCTCTCCACCACGGTCCGGGCGACTACCCTGCCAACCGTGGGCACAGCTCGCTCTCCACCACAGTCCGGGACACTACCCTGCCAACTGTGGGCACAGCTAGACTGGCGTCGACCAGCAGACATTAGGCTACCTCCCAATAGCCACTAAGACTAAGGTTACAGAGGATCAACCAATCCTCGACCAATAACAATTTTAATTTAACAATCATTCTCGTCACACCCCGATCGATCACGGGGACCACGTCCACCCGTAGCCTAGATCGCAAGTTCCTAGACCTGACCCCGGCCTATCCATGCAATGTGTTCTGTACACAGGCGGCTACTCCAGCAAAATAGCATAGCCCACATCCATCACAACCATATTGTACCAACATTTACGCACAATAAGTATCACAGGATTGTATCTAACCACATCTCATCCAAGCATTAAGGCGGTTCACATACATACGAATAAGTAATTCCACATCACATAAATTGCACAACAACAATTAGCCATAACTAACACATCACAGACAGCCATCATCTTCCACAAGAAGTGATCAAACAGTAATCAACATGCAGTCAAACAATAATTCTACAATTCAAACAAAATAACAGAACACATATACAAAATAACTATAATGTAATCAGCCTAGAATTACCAGCCTGAGCATTACCAGAGCTATAATCATCTACACATCATCCATGCCTTATAGCAGGTATACTAGTTAGTTTCAAGTATGCATTTGGATAGTCCACCTACCTCACAGAAGAACAAGAACGACTCCCCAAGCCACAAGATCCAAGCACTACACCTCAGCTTCCTCTGTTGCCATGCAAGAATACATTTTATTTATTAAGAGGAGATACTATCCGATTACACCAAGTGAAGTTAACCCTACTACCGTAAACCCACAGAAGCTGCCAACAGGGAAGAAAAGAAGCGAAGAAAGGGGGTTCGGAGTTGATTACTCATTCTACACCAAAACCAAAAAGAGATGCACAATCGCTGCAAGACTAGAGTATGCTGAACACTACAACCCAACCCAGACAAGTAATACTCTATAATTTTAACTCACTCTCCCACCCTTTGCTCCTCTTTGGTCAAAGTTACTAAAATGAAAAGGGAACCCATCTAAAGCAGTAATTCTTAGATAGAGAAGAAAACTAAATCAAAGAAACCAATAAAACATGGAAAAAATCTCGGTTAATAACTCCAAGCATGCAGAGAGCATATCAATTCCTCTGTTCTCTATAAGAGATAACCAGTCAACAACTCTACATATATCTGATTAGCCATGTTCAAGCAATTTAACTAAGGTAAATCCATATAGGAATTCTGAAATAAATTCTATTTCTAGATACTACGAATCATCCTCTACAATTTACAATAAAGAAGACTCAGAATCTCTCAGGATGTAATGATAAAACATGTAGCAAACCTTGCTAATCAGATTACACTGTTCAACTGAACAGAAACAAGGCAACAGCCCTTAAACTCACTTCGGAAGCAAAACCACATGGATTTTGAGCAAATAAAATCCAACTAAATATTCATAACATTTTATCTCTAAATCCCAGATAGAGAACTGACAAGAAATCAAGGATTTGAATGATCAATTTCAGCCTAATCTCATCTCTTTTCTCATGAAAAACAGGGCAGCAACAACAAGCCCATACTCTACGACATCTTGAAGAAACCTTATAATAACTCACGTATATACATGTCAAGGCTGTAGCAGATAATCCAAATCAAGAAAAAAAAAAAAGAATGCTCAAATCTAAAAGGAAACCCAACATCTCGCAGCAACCCGATCTAAACCAAAATCCAACATCCAAAACAAAACAAGAAGGAAACAAGGAGCTCAAGAAAATTCCATCCGATCTACTCAAGATCAAACAACCCAAACCAAACGATCCAAGGAAACCCGTCGAAGGAGATCGCAGCGAGAGAGAGAAAGACGCGGCCAGGAAAGAGGGAATAGAAGGAGGTTGCTAACCTCCGGCCGGTGAAGATCCCCCCCGCCGGCGGCACTGCTCGCGACGGCGTCGATCCCCTCTCCTCCTCACGGGCGGCGGCAGGAGAAGAACGCGACGAAGAAGGGAATAGGGTTTAGGGTTATTTAGGTGTAGATCTTATTAATAAGGAATTTGCTAAAAACCCCTTCCAAAAGTGATATTTACCTCTAAGTCCTCAATTTGAATACGGGTCCTCACAGATATGATACGCAATGCCATGATTTGTCCACTAAGAGTGGAGCTTGTCCTTCGAGATGTGTGGGCTAAGATGATGGAGCAGTCAAATGTGTTATGTATCTATATTTCTAGGTCGGAAAATTGCAAAGCCAATGGTATAGCTCGTTGGTGTCGTCGTTCACAAGTGCCCCTATATTGGGCATTGGAAGATGACATCACGGATTTAAATAGGTTTTTATAAACCAGCTCTCGGACTCACATAATCGAACAAAAAAAAACTTGACAATGATATCAATTATCAAGTACAGGATAATTACTTTCCGTACGATCGAAGATTCTTGCAATTAATTAGCTTATAAGTTAATTAATGTATTTTTTATTGAACCACTTCTCACAACCACCTTTGCGGATCAATTAAGCATTTAAGCATGTCGTAGAACTTGCCAAGTGCACCATAGACTAGGCCTTGGGACGGCTTAGATTCATGCAGATCACGGATGCAGCGCGTGATCTACGGCACAGATGCAGGTAGAGACCCCCCATGTTTAATATTTAAGTTTTGAGTGCAAATCTATCGATTAGTACTAAATGTTGTGTATGAAAGACTTTTGACCAATAATAGGCTCAATTAATCAAAGAAAAAATTAGATCGAACCGCCTCTGATCCGGTAGCGCAACATACATCATGCTGATGTTGTCACATTAACGTAACCTACTCAAACTAATTATAACCTGTCAATTTCCTAAGAACATTTATGAAATTAATTAATTCCACCTAGCTGGCTAGGTGCATAAGAAACTTTTTTTTATAGTTTAAACAGACTTTGATTTCTGTTTAAAATTGTAGCTTTTAAAAATCTAACTCAAAAACTTTCTTTGTATACTCGATGCAATTTAATTTTTTTTAGTTTTCTTTTTAATTGGCTATTCTTAATTCAAAAAATAGTTTTCTGACTTCTCAGCGTCATATTAGAGATGATATTTAGGCAGTTTTTAAGAAGTCAATCATTTTATATATCACAACAAAGTTGAAATTTAAGGGACTAAAAAGTAATGATGAACAGAACCATGGATCAAAACGTAATTTATGCTACTTATTGGTATTTATGATGTGATTTCACTAATATTAGATGTTTTTTTTTATGGCATACCTCACATTCCATATAAATCCCCATATCAGCCGAATTTAGTGATTTTTGATCAATAATAAATTCATCAAGAATCAACGATAATCTAATAAATTCTCATAGGAATTATGTAAATCCCCGGTCCCCATCTCATAATGTTTAAAAATTTAGTTGAGCTTGTTCTAACAAGTTTCTCGTTTGACCAAATTGCAATTAGTCAACGTTAGCCGACGTCCAACCACAATTTTTGACAAATTTTTTGGCATATTGTTTAGTTCATGATAAGGAGATTGGACTGAAGAACACATCCAGCACTCGGCTGCTTCAATATTACACGCTTGACCAGAAAATCTTAACAATTTTTTGTTGACTTGGAAAATCTTAACAATTTTTTTATTATTGGATTACTTGATTTAACCGGAGTTCAAAATTAAATCAGACGTGAAAAGCTCCCGAATGTCCTCACTCGTTAGTACAAAAATGTGCCTATGTATGCATGAGAAAAAAAAATTAAAAAAATGAAAGAAAATAAATATTTGTCCATATACTAGCCTCAAGAAAAATAAGAAAAGAGAAGTGAAACATTTAAGAGGGAAATATTTAATTATGAAATTCTACGGAAAAATGGCTAATATATATCGCACTTTAGAAAGAGAAATCTACAATTCACTCGAAGGAACAAGTAAAAGCTTTTGAGCTCAACTAATAATAATAATAATAAAACTTAGAATTCTAATCTTTATCCCCAACTATCTAAAGGTACCGTTTGGTTGTGGTATAGACTATTCCAGGTTTAGAAAGGATAGGGATTAGTATGCTGGGATAAGTTGTGGGATAAAGTTATTTCATTTGTGACGTTTAGATTGAAAAGTAGTTTTAAATCAGTAATGATTACTTTGGATAAAGAAATGGTGTTTGTATGAAAAATGTGAAATATGAATAGGGATTGGTGGGGTGGAAAGTAAATTCCATTTTTAATTTTTTTTATGGGACATATTGGTGATTTAATTAATAATATGATAATGCATATAATATTCGCTTTGGCTTTAATAAATTACTTAATAATATGATAATGCATATAATTTAATTAATAATATTTTCTTGTTTTATTAATGTTATGATGCATATATTCTCCTTAAATTCTGAATAACATATTTGACATAATCAACCTGAGTATATTATAATATTATAACAAGTAAAAGCTTTTGAGCTCAACTAATAATAAAACTTAGAATTCTAATCTTTATCCCCTTACTATCTAAAGGTACCGTTTGGTTATGGAATAGACTATTCCAGGTTTAGAAAGGATAGTGATTAGTATGTTGGGATAAATAGTGGTATAAAGTTATTCCATTTGTGACGTTTTGGTTAAAAAGTAGGGATAAATCAATAATGATTACATTAGATAAGGAAAGAGTGTTTGTATGAAAAATGTGAAATATGAATAGGGATTGGTGAGATGGGAAATAAATTCCACTTTTGAATTTTTTATGAGATATATTGGTGGTTTAATTAATAATATGATAATGCATATAATATTCACTTATGCTTTAATAAATTACTTAATAATATGATAATACATATAATATGATAATGCATATAATATTCACTTAGGCTTTAATAAATTACTTAATAATATGATAATACATATAATATGATAATGCATATAATTTAATTAATAATATTTTCTTGTTTTATTAATATTATGATGCATATATTCCCCTTAAATTCTGAATAACATATTCGACATAATCAACATGAATATATTATAATAAAATATAATATTATCACCCCACCCGTCTTGTTTGACGCCTCCACCGACAAATCCCACTCCTATCAACGCTTGCTTATTTGTCATCTCCGGTAAACGCTGACACCTCCGCCATCATTAGCAGCAATGCCCGCCCGTCCTCCACCGGGTCATATGGCTCGGCGGTGTTAAGGGCGTTGTGGCCACCAGCGATGTAGCCTCCACCTACGACAGACGTGAAGAAGGATCGCATCACCACATAGCATAGCATGGTAACGTGACATGGTCATACACATCAATGCATCCCCATGCGGGACCATTTATATTAATATAATAATATTATTTTAAATATATATTATTAAATTAATAGAAAATAAAATAATTTTTATGATGTGGATCAATCGTGATATGACACGTGGCATATAGACCAACTTATATTAATATTTTATTATAATAACATATTAAAATATTATTTAATACATTACACAAATGAAAATGTTTTTACACGCGCAAAAGTTTTTATACGCTCATAAAAATGCATATAAAAATATTTATAAGCTCACGAAAATATTTACACCTAGAAAAACAAACACGTACAAAAATGTTTATACTCTCACAAAATGCTACTACACACGCAAAAATGTTTATACCCTCACAAAAATATCCGCTTGCGCTTTTAGAAGCACATAAAAAAACATTTTCCTACGCGTAGTATATTAAATAATATCAATAACATATTATTATAATAAAATATTAATATAAATGGGTCCCATATTTCACGTGTCATACCATAATTGGTCCACATAATATAAAAAGTATTACTTTATATTATTTAAATATTAAAATAATGATGAAATATTAATATAAACGGACCAGCATGGGGTTGCATTAATGTACATGACTATGCCATTTCATCATGCCATTTAAAGTATTTGGAAGCAGTTGAGTAGAGCCAAGTACAAATGGAAAGAGATTCTCCCGTCTAAGAGGACTCTTCGGGGTGGATCACCGCATTGGAAAGCTTTATGCGAGGCTGCAGACGTGATCAAGAAAGGATTAATTTGTAAACCAGGTAAGAATAGTGCAATCAGTCTGATTCATGATAACTGGCTAGGCTTTGGTGCTCTGGCAGATTCTCCCCTTCTCTTAAATGGTGATGAACGTTTTCATTCCGCGGTGGTGGGGGATTTGCAGAATGAGTCAGAATGGAACTATGATTGTGTGGTAGAGTTTGGTCATGAAGCCTTGGCAGAAGAGATCTTCAAAGTTCCAATTAGAGCAGAGGAAACTGGGGATTGCTGCCGTTGGTCCCTAAATAAGAATGGTTTCATCACTACAGCATCTTCTTATGATTTTTTAGTGAAGGAGAAAGTTAATCCCAAACGCTATGATGAGATGGAGGTTTGGAGAAACCTTTGGAGTTTGTCTATTGGGCCAAGAGTCAAGCAGTTTCTTTGGCATGTCCTTCATGGTAAACTGGCTGTGAAAGAAGCATTGTGGAGGTGCATGATGGTCTCAGACAGGTTATGCCCGAGGTGTGGAAGTGATACTGAAAGTATTCCTCATGCGTTGTTGGAGTGTGGATTCGCCAAAGAAGTCCTAGAGGCTATCCTGCGTGAACAAAATTGGGATGGAGAAGAATGGGGAGCAGAAGATTATTTGAATTTATTACTCAGATCCTCGAACGAAGAGGGCAGAAGAAACCTCAAGGTTCATGTTGCCTATGCCATATGGTTAATATGGAAGGATCGAAATCGAGTGGTATTCAATGGGGGTGGGGATTCAGCGAGAAGCCTCGTGTTCAAAGCATGTCGAGCGGCCAAGGAGTGTCTACAGATGCGAGGGCTCCGTTCAGACGCAAGGAGGAGATGGGAGGGGATGGTTTTGCAGGTAGATGCTTCATGGGTGCCTGACACAAATCAAGCAGCGGCGATTGGCGTGGTGGAGATCAAAGACACAGAGGCGGTCTGGGCCATGGGAAGACCCGTTGATGTTGGATCGTGTATTGAGGCGGAACTACGTGCAATATTTTATGGGATTACTTGGGCTAGGGAGAAGGGCTATGTGGAGTTGGTGGTGGAATCTGACTCAAAAACGGCAGTTGACATGGTGCAGAGCAGGATGCTTTGGACTCATCAGGTTGAGTCGGTTTTGAAGGATATTTGGGAGGTGGGGATGCACTTCCAGGTTCTTGTTTTTACTCATATCCCCAGAGATCAAAATTGTATAGCATATGGGATAGCACGGTGGTGCCGTCGAGCTCAAGTGCCTCTTTATTGGGCCTTGGCGGATGGCATTACGTCGATAGACAGGTTCTTGTAGTTCCTGTTAGCCAATAGGCTCATCTAATCAAACAAAAAAATCATGTCATGTGACATGGCTTATGCCATACTCCACCCGATGGCATTTCTAAAATAAATATTTTTATATTATCTTAGTTGAAACATCAAATTTTTTTTACTCGATAGGGATAGAAATCAAACTGGGATAAGATAAACCTTATCTCCAAACAATCGGTTAACCCATATTTCTCTATTCCACTAATCTCATTTCCTTTAGATTAATATGCTACTGTTTGATTGCGGGATAGCTTATTTCGGATTTAAAATTTTCTGGAATCCGGATGCTGGAATTAGTAGTTATTTAGCTATTTTCCGAGATTGATGCAGCCAATGCCGGAACCAAACCGGGCCAAAAAGTCTTCAGCCACCACTTCCTTACTGCATCTCTCTCTATATACATAGGAATACATACGAGAGAGACCAATCAAGGCCTAATAAGACTTTGTTTTACCCTCTTCTTGTTCATTGATAGTATCATATATCTTACTTTTTATATGTCAGATCCTGAGCCAAAACTTTGGACTTCACAGGAACAGGCTCAAGCACAGTATCCATTCGATACAGAACTACCAGTAAGTCCAAGCGGAAAGACAAGAACTCCCATGTTGTCTGTTGTACCTCGCCCA
The DNA here is from genome assembly GCA_963920575.1 of Narthecium ossifragum. NCBI lineage: Eukaryota > Viridiplantae > Streptophyta > Magnoliopsida > Dioscoreales > Nartheciaceae > Narthecium > Narthecium ossifragum. The sequence goes on from OY986974.1 coordinate 22,629,121, forward strand.
ATAGCATCGTTTACTATGAATTCCGCCAGTGAGCTCATGATAGTAGGTGACGAGTCAGACTCGATACTGACACTTGTACTTCCTTCCGCTACGAGATCACAGACTTCCTGTGTAGTCATCCTTTCAAATATTCCATCACTTGAGATAACCAGATAACGCTCTTTGGCAGTCAAAGATAGCCAATCCGACACAGTAGGTGTGGGTATGACACCGAACCTAACAAGATCAAAGAACAATTAGCTAGCTTAAGAAAATCTCAAATCTTAACAGTGTAAAGATTAGATATGTAAATGGATGCTGCAAACATTCTGTAAATGAATGCTGAAAGCTAAAAAAAAGTTAAGAATGAAAGGTTTAAACTTTAAAGATCACCCAAATAGGACTTCAAACAATGTTTCAAACATTCAATTCTAATGACAAAGTCCATAAATCAATTCTAATGACAAAGTCCATAAATCAATCCTAATGACAAAGTCCATAAATCAACTGACAAAATCCTTGCACCAGCAAAAGCCAACATCAATTAAAAAATGAACCGAACCTAACAAGATCAAAGAACAATTAGCTAGCTTAAGAAAATCTCGAATCTTAATAGTGTAAAGATTCGATATGTAAATGGATGCTGCAAACATTCTGTAAATGAATGTTGAAAGCTAAAAAAAGTTAAGAATGAAAGGTTTAAACTTTAAAGATCACCCAAACAGAACTTCGAACAATGTTCTTTGATTAGTCTCCCAAGAAAGCAACAATTAGAGTACTACTAATGCGCTTCATAAAAAATGAACCAGACAAGGAGATTAGTCTCAACATCAACATCAGAAGAGAAAAAAGAAAAGACATTTCCCTCTTCAACTTTATACCAGTTTTTCTCAAAGTGTGAGTTCCTTGCTCCTACACATCCATCTCATAGTAGACCCCATAAATCCTTCAGTCAATACTTCTAATGGCATGATAGGAGGTTTTTTGACCTATCCATATGATAATTATTAGTGCACGTTATAGTGAAAGAATGTCAGGGCCGCTTCTTTTTCCATTTTCTGTTTTCACTTCATCAAAATAGAAAATAGTGCGAAAATGAATTTGGTTTGTTCCTTTTGAAAACATTAAACACGAAACATGAAAACACCAAATTGTCATTTTGACCACTCTGTTTTCATTTTTCAGAAAATAGCTTTTCAGCATTCCAAACCAAACACATTTTCTAACAATTGGAAAACAGAAACAGAAATTGAAAACAAAAATTGAATGGAGAATGAAAACATGAAGATAGTTCCAACCCAAACGCCCACTTGTTCCTTTGGAACAGGTCAAGTTGGAACCTCAGAGGTCTTCTCATATTGGAAAAAACAGCCTTAGCTGAATGTCTTCTCATAAGAGAAAAGAGCATCCCTTGTCATGAAACATGAGAACATTCCTCTGCATAGGTCTCCCTAATTGAAGCAAGAAGACTAGATTTAATTTTCGTTTGTTGTAAAACAGTGTGGTAAGTGAACCACAAGGGTTCACTCTGACTCCAAGAAAATGGCTACAATGTGAATGCCAATAAAACAGGAATAATGAGGTACTCAGCCTATGTATTAACCTAAAGAGCAATCCTCCTTGGGAAAAGGCCAACGATTATACAACAGAGCAAACAAAAATGCAAAATAAATAGAATCCAGACTTTAGGAACTTACTCTTTAAATGGTAGATCACCAATAGCCCGAGATACAGCTAGCTGACCGTTGACACGAGGAACACCCAATTTCACGACATGACCACCAGCAAATTCTATTCGCCTTCTTTCATCGCCTCGATCAGGATGATGGTCCTCAGTCAGCTCCTTTACGAAATAAGTAGTTTCATCAAACTTTGCCGCCAAAGAGTTCCCGTATTTCTTGGCTCGAGATCTAGCATGTAGTCGTCTTTGTTGAATTAAATTCAAACTATTTCCTGCTATAAGCAAATTACCAAATCACATGTTATCCACTGAAGATGAAGTGCATAATGAACAAAGGAAAAATAGTAATTAGATGCACGATGTTCTTGCACTATAAGGGATGTAAACAAATTTACTTGCCACGAGAACATAAAAGGGAGTACATATAGGACTCAGTTTCTACCCAAAGAAAATCATACATAATGGAATGCAAATTGCTTCCAGTGGATAAAACACGCACGTGCATACCCCCCCCCCCCCCCCAACACACACACACACACACACCTTCGCCTGAATGTGATTGGACACTTTCCGTGCACAAAATGGCCTTCGAATCACCAACTTGGGCCGTCAAAATATGACCTTCTGTTACAAGAACAACTGTAGCAGTAGAACCTGCCTTAAGATTTTTTGCCGAAGCCTCCTGCATTAAGTTATGAAAATTATGTGAGAAAACCATAAGTTGGAACTATTTAGCAGAAAACATGACAGTGAACATAGAAAAGAAAGCACTACTTGCCCTTGAAAATGTTGTGTCAATATCAAGTATCGTCTTCAGCAAAGATTCCTTTCATATCTCCCTTTCGAACGGCCAATCAAAATAAATGTTCAAGATTGGCTCGGACCTGTTAATTTTTAGTAGCATTATCATTGACTGGTCATAAATAAGTCATGAACATATTTTGCCAACAGCTAAAGTAGAGAAGCCAAAACCTTTTCAAAGGCACAACTTGTGTGAAAGAAAGAATAAGCTTTTAATAACAGCAAATGTATACAATCAAAAAAAACTTTAGAAGATGAGAACACTTGTACCTCTTCATTGATAACACCAAAAAACAAGATCCGTGTTAATAAATGTAATGTTAAACTGCTCATAAATTAGAAATACAGTAAAGCACATTGACATAATGTAAAGGCAATGGGGAAAAAATGGCAATGTAAGAAATCATCATAAGTTGTCGCCACTAGTTCATCAACACTACAATAATATATAACCAAAAGCCTAAACCTGCAAGAAATCATTATAAATTGTTACGCGTACAAAGTTCATCAACACTACAAAGCTAAAGGTCTAAACCACTCCAATTACATTGCCCTATAATGATAAGCTTAAGGGCACGACTGACACAGAATGATTAAACATTTAAATGTTCACATCCAAGAAGAATAATGGATGTCAAAGCCACACATAGCATCTTGAGATAGTAAGGGTCAGGTAATGTTCAGATGGAGATAAAGTACAATATATATGCAACAAGTTCTTTTTAGAAACAATTCAAAGATACAGTCATAACCATTATGTCAGGCTTCCCCTTTCTTTAAAATAGCAACACTATACAAGATAGATTTCTATTGTACACAAAACAACCCACTAATTTCCATCTTAAACGAAACAGTCCACATAACACTTTTGCAAACTAACATATGTTCCACAAAATATGATACGAGACGTTGTCATAACACCACTAAAGATATACGCTACCAAAAGAGAAACGACAGAGACGCACCTTTCAGGTAAATCATGCCACAATAGCTCCTTATCCTTATTAAGAGCCTGAAGAGTAATATTGTGCTCATAACTGAATTTTAACGAGTCACTAGGTATCTTCAGCGCCATGGGGTACACATCATCAAGGAGAAAGTGCACATGAAGCAGAAAGTACTCAAGTAGAAGTTTGGAAGCCATGTCACTAGCTTCAGCCCCACTATGACCATCGAAAACAGCAAGTAGATCCACACTGATCTCCTTAATCCCTCTTCTCCCTGTAAGAGCTCAAAACTTCTCAAAAAAAGAAGAACAAACAAACAAACCAAGCAACCAACTCAAAATGCAAAGAAAAGACATGAATTTCATGCTAAACCTTGCTCTAAAAGCTTGAAACTTATTATTTACCAAGCAAATCAAAATTCTTTAATCAAACAGAACCTTGCAATCTAATACCTACCTTAGCTCCATGAAAAAAATTCCTATCAATGGAAAAAAAATCCTAATCATACAACCCTTTTTGTTAATATCCACAATGGCAGAAAGAAAAAAACAAAGTTCTTTCCGACTGAGTCCATCTTGAGGCCCATGACAGATTTGAGCCCAAGGTGCCATCCATACCATGGACCATATCAGCTCCTTGTAGAGGCTAGTAACATCACAACCTTGCAGAATAGTGCAACAATAGCTAAAGCTTATATTCCATCAAATTCATAGGCTAGGTATAAATCAAAACATAGAAATTAAAGGCGCGGAAGAGACATATCCCCTGGCTTGAATCCCTACACACACCCGACCCCAACCAACCAACCAACACCACACCCAACCCCCAAGACATAAAGAAACCCGCTGGCATTTGCAAATCAGTTGTCTTATGGCTTCCAAAAGAAGCTAACTATCGAAGTGTTTGTCCTTTCTTCCATGACTAGAACTTTCATTGTCTCACTTGTTCTACACGTGTGCTCTATGGGTCTAATTCCTATTGCCGTCTGGAATAAGTTTCTTATTGCCCTCCTATTATATTCAAATCAACAATACATGCTGTGAGACTCATTCTCATCCGTATTCCTTTTTCCCGTGTTTGGTTATTTAATAACAAAGATCAAAAGGCTACAAAACCTCTACGTTACCCCTTCTCTACTTATTTTAACTGTTTCCTCACCATTACTGCCCGAAACTTATTCTTGTTAGAGTCCAACGTTAGTTGTGAAATTTTATATCTGACAAAAATCAACAGCCTTCAGTTTGAGGGTACTTGTGGACCTGTGGTACTACAACTTGAAAGATTGTTGAGATACAAAAAGAAAGTGAAGTTTGATACTTGAAGCTCAAAACTGATTATAATACTTAATGCGGAGGATTTAAAACAGAAGGGTGTGAATTATTACATCAAGCCAAGGGCTAAATTGGAAGTTAAAGTCCAAGTTAATTTCTACAGCAATGGCTTCTGTATTGACTGGCATTTCTGGTATTTAGAGCTAAGACTTCTTCTGGTACTCTTTTAGAGTATGTATTGCTTTGAAATTTCAAAAACAATATCAAAGTAAGCTTTTGCAACTCAGATATGCTCCTTGTATGTCAAGTGAAACGTAGTTTCCATGTTTAACAACAAATAGCTGCTTTGCCTCAAAATTGTGAGGTGGTCTTTGAGGATAGTTTTAGCACTTACACCAATAGCTAAACAGATGATAGGTCTGGTCTTAAGTAGTTTTAGCTGATTTTCAGGAAATCTACATCAGAAGACTTAACCTTGCGCAGGTATATGTTTCCTTCCTTAAAGAAGGCCTTCCCAGGTGAAACAATTATCTCAATAAAAGCCCAACGATTCGAACTACACAGACATAGAGATGATTGGCATGAGCTGGAAAAAATATGTGAAGAATATATCTGCAAAGCTTCCTACATACGAGCTTTTTCACAATCACTTGTGCACAATTACCCCCTTCCCTATCCTATTATCCTTGTTTCTGCTCAAACGCAAATTTCTCCTGCAGAATCATTCAATCATTACATCATATTTCAATGCTTCACCATAAACAAACTATTCTGTGATTTTGTGAACGAAACACAAACTAATCACATGTCAACCACTAGCATCCTTTGACCTCAGAATGTCAACCACTTGCTTAAGGGCCATTGGCGAGTACAGAAAGATGTTTGCACGAAAAAGGTGTGTTACCATAAATGCAAATAATCAAACAAATATACTTGATACTTGTTTTATAATGTATCAAAATTTTGAAAAGCAAAATTTGCCCCTTAACTTTCTCAAGAAGGCCAATTTTGAAGACTTAAAGAATTCAAATTTCAGCTATATATATCTGTGTGTAATTACAACCTAAACTCCACCCAACATCACTCTTGCTCCTCATTGCCAATCTCCCACCATCAAGCACCAAATTATAAGTTCTAATGTAGAAGAAAGATTTAAACCCTTGAATTGTAAAACTGATCTAGCTGGACCATGGTTGCAGTTGAATGAGATGGAAACATGGAAGACACTGTGCAAAAGACGAGAATACAAAACTTAGAAACGGTCGCTTAGAACCTAATCTTCGCATGATTCACTCTCTCTAGTCTCCACGGCCATGTTCCGGCAAATTACAGAAGAATCTGCAGCAATAATGCAAAAGAAGACCTGATTCCAAGTCACACAAATTTCTCTTCGATTGTGCATAACTTAGACCCAAAAAGACCAAATTCATTTCCACTCTATCACCCCGCATTAACCTTTACCATCAATTACAACCTAAAAAGAAGGCATCGAAACCCTAACTCCCGGTATTTTCTTCCAGTATTCATTCTGATTAGAACAAATATCCAAGCCTCACCCTGTGAAAACCATAGAAGTATCAGAGAGGTGTGAGACGAAGAATAGCAGTTACCAATAAACGGGATGCGAACATCAAGGGCGCACATAATGCGGTCCTCCTGGTATCGCCTCCAGCCAATGTTGACAGCGGAGTCGCACCTACGGGACGGCGCCGATGAGGGGCCACGGCTCCCGTCGTTGAGGGCCAAGTTAAACCGCTCCTTGTAGATGGCTAGGCACTCAGGGGATTGCATAACTGCCGGGGCTTCGCCCTCCCTATAAATCGCAAGACAATCAGGGGGAGTATCGCCGCCTTCCGCCGGCGGGAAGCATAGTAGCAGGGGGAGGAGCGTGAATCCGCCGAGGAGGAGCATACGGCGGTGGAAAGCCATCCGAAGAAGAAGGGTTTACGACGAGAAAGGTTTGGCTTGGAGATCATTGATTCATTGCTTATATAGGTAGCGGTGGCAATTCGGGCTCACGGATGATTTACTGACCCGTTTAATAAAAGACCACATCCGAACTCAACATGTTTAATAAATAGCTCAGTTAATCAATCCAAATTCGATTCATTTATAAACGAATCAATCCGATCTGACTTATATAACCCGTTTATTAAATGAATCGGGTTGAATCAAACTGAGAATGGTATTATTACTCGAGAAGAAAATCTCGAGGGAGCCGGTGGCCCACCAGAGCATCTAGTGGAGGCAGTCGGTCATGTTGATGGGGGCGGAGCCATGGAAGGCGTCCCCCTTGGTGATGTAGTACACCGAGCGCCACCCCCGGTTGTGCATTCGGTAGCTGGTCTCCACGTCCTCCGTCACCGATCCGTAGATCCACCCGACTCGGTTGCCCCACTCCGTCTTGTCATCGTACCTGCCATTGACATACACAATCCACAATCCAAAGCTCAATTCGGGCTTAGAATTAGGAGAAGCATCTAGTATATAATCCATCGGTTACCAGCAGGAGATGACGAAGACGGCTTCGGCGACTATGGTCGAGTCAAGCGGAGGTCGGAGGGTGCGAAGAGCACCGGGAGCGCTGCCGTGCTTGACGCTGGGGTGATCGGCGAGAGGTTGGTCCTGGAACTCTGCCACGGGGAGAGAGAGAGTTGTCGAAGCGCTTAGTATTTTTGTTTTTTTTATATATATATATACACACACACGTTTTATTTTGATCCATTTTTTTATATTTTTAAAAAATTTATAAATAATCACGTCCAAAAACTACAACTAAAAAATAAACAAAAAATTATAAACATATAATAAAAAACTGCTTATCCAAAAAGAAATAAAATTGATATAAAAAAAAGAATAAATAAAACTGATTATAAAAAAACAACTAATGAAAAAAAGAAACAAAACTTTTATTTAAAAAAAATAACATAAAATTGAGAGAGAGGAAAAAGAAGTAGAAAAAAGAAGGAGAAATGAGGGGAGGGGAAAAGTGATGCGGGGCATAATGGGAAAGAGAGGGGTGGTGTGGGGGGGGGGGGGGGGGGGACGGGTCATGTTATATGCACTACCGGTTTTACTAAGTGCATCTGTCGCGCCCCGATCCGCAGAGCGCAACCGGGCCGGGGACGCGAGGGGAAAGAAGAAAACCTACAACTACAGCCTCAACTGGCGGAAACAGTTGAGACTACGGCCAGCTGGCGGAAACAGCTGCCAACAGTCACAAGCGGAAGCAAAGGTACTAAACAACAGCTATTAACCTTTATTACAAAACGGTAATAAAAGAGTTAACAGGGTTCTAGTACAACAAGCTACAAGGGATCAACAGTCCCCAAAAAGAAGCAACACCACCCACCGGGGTCTCCACGAACGCACAAACGAACCCATCCTGACCCTCAGACATGGTCAGGATCCGGCACGCTGCCACGAGACGACCGAGGGGGTAACACTGGAACAGAGCGGCCACCTGCACCTGCAACAAACACAGTCCAGGTAGGCATGAGCAACAGCTCAGCAGGGTCCTACTCTACCACTCTCGCTAAGAAGGCAAAACCCCAAAAGAACCAACCCTGAGGCCAAGTACCGAGGCTTGCCAAGGATCCCATAAATCCCGTCAATAACCCGAAGGGTTCCTGTCCTAGGTGCGTATCTCCGATAACGCCACTGCTCAGGGGTGGGCAACTCCGACATTCCCTGACGCAGGGTGGACATGACGCAACCAGTAGGACCCCCTTCTCCAAGCGGGATCTCCGCACTTGGCGGAACAACCGAGGTTAAGACTACCATCACTCGGTACTCTAAGCAGCAGAGTCAACACCGACCCAACCTACCCTAGCATGCCTAATGCACAGGAACACAGGGCAGGATAAGTATGATAAAGCTGTAAACAACCAACACAGCAAGGGCACACCTTCGGCCCATTTATACTAAACACTCCCGAGGGTCATGACTCCCTCGGTTCACCACAAAGCGGTAAGGGCATACCGTCATCCCATTTATTCTACTCACCCCGAGAGACATCACCCTCTCGGTTCAACCACAAAGCGATAAGCATTCATGTATAATTCATTACATGATCAACCCCGAGGGTAAAATCGTAAAAACCACATACATGCGAAGCCCCGCGGGCAAAACTCTTGAAAAACCCTCTCTGCTACTGAAGGATCGATCCTCACGAAGGGAAGGATCGATCATCCAAGCAACAGTGAGCTTCCCTCACTGTCGAGCCAAAGAAGATCGATCATTCCTCCCAGGAAGATCGATCTTTTTGGTGACAGAGGGCACCCTTCCAGTCGCACCAAGGAAGATCGATCCTTCCTCCCAGGAAGATCGATCATCCTCGGGACGAAGGGTAACCATGCTTACCCAGGCCCCATGATCGATCTCCTCCCATAAGAAGATCGATCATGTGCTGGGCGCAGCAAGCCAACACCAGAGGACTGATCCTTCCTCCAAGGAGGATCGATCCTGATGGGTTCCGGCGTGCTTCCGGCCGGAGAACCGCCGGAAGACACAACCAAACCTCACCAAACTTGGTGGGTTGGTAGATCTGAGTACCACGAGGCTACTCAAGGCCTCAAAACCGGGAAACAACAACTCCACAAGGAGATTAATCAAGAAAACAAAACCGGATTTTTAAACCTTCAAAGCTAGCCGGAGTTTGAGTGGGATCCCTACCTCCTCAAAGCAGCTTCGATCCACGAAGCCTAGCCAAGGATCTTCCTCGCGCCGTCCCGGTTCCAACGAGCCTTCAAGCTCCCAGAACGGTGGCCAGAGGAGGAGAAGGAGCGGTCTGAACAGGGGAAAAAAACAGAGTTCTCGCGGGGATGAAGAAGAAGAGAGGAAGAAAGGAAGAGGGGAAAGGGCGGGTAAGGCCAGGGAAAGCCGGCGAATGCGGGGAAAAAGCTGGGGGAGGGGAGGGAAAGTCTTCCCTCCCCTGACAGGGGAAGCGACGGCCACCGCGGTGGCCGTCCTTCGAAAGCCACCGACAGAGACTTCCAGGCACAGGCAGGATCGATCCTCCACGACCAAAGGATCGATCCTCCCTGCCCAGAAGTGCAAACTTGGGCTGGAAAACGGGCCCAAGCCCAGAACTCCCAAACTAGGTCCCACCTAACCTCTCTAACAAACACAACCATCAAGCAAGGCCTGTGTGTGCACACCCAGTGTGAAACGACCGCCAAGGCGCAATTTCCCAAATTGCCCTTGGGGTCAACAACAAGCCACGATGATAGAGGGACGGGTCCTCACAGCATCTGTTTTTCTAAGTGCACAGGACGCGATTTTTAAAGCACTATCGAATGTTAATTGCACCATGTATGATTTTTTATATATACCATTATTGTCCTTTAATTAAGAAACATGGTTTTGTATACAACGAAATATGGGTACATGCGCACAAAAATATCAGTACATGCGCACACAAATATCGGTACATGCGCACAAGAATATCGGTAGTGAGATACCGATGGACTCTATTAACTAATCGGTATCTCACTACCGATATAATTCAATCAGCAGTGAGCTGCCGATTCATTAAACTAGAAAGAAGAATCGGTAGTGGACTATCGATTCGGTGGCATGTGCATAAAAATATCGGTACATGCGCACAAGAATATCGGTGCATGCGCACGTTATAAGCAACATGTACGCGGAAAATATATCATCATTTCAAAATGGTACAAAATTCTTCATCGCACACGACTCTAACAAGGGTACATCAATCTGAAATGGTACATAAACACCAAAAGTACATTAATCTGAAATGGTACATAGCACAATCTACCATTGTTCCAATTCTTGAAAAAAATTCTTCAAAATTACGTGACAATTGATGATTAGCGGCCAGTTTTGAAACCCTCGTCCTAGTTCATTGTATTAAGAGCATGAGTGATTCACACATGCAATGGAACTGGCGCTCCCACTGCTGCCTCCACAGCTTCTTTCCTGGGGATACGTGGATCGTAAAAAAAACAAATGAACATGCGCACAAAAAAAATATACATTCACACGTTATAAGTACATTCACACCAAAACAAATGCTCAGCACTACGACCCATCAATCGGACAGCATCCTTTATTTGCTTCCTCACATATAGTTGTACATGCGTAAAAAAAAAATATCGGTACATACACAAAAATATCGGTGCATGCGCACGTTATAAGCAACATGATGTACACGGAAAATACATCACCATTTCGACATAGCTGTTAGGAAGAAGAATCAAATATGCACCGCCCTACATGATCTATGAATCAAATATCTCAAGTACAAACTCCCAGCAAAAAGACATTAATCTATAAATATGAACCCAGTATCTCCTTTAGAGCACTACTCTCTGTAGGTGACTAGCACTGAAATGAGATGGAATATGAAACAAGATCTTTTGGTTGAACAGTTTTTTCTTCAGGAATAGCATACACATCGTCGCCAAAATCATCCCATTCAGATTCCATAGCCTGCAAAATTTAGAGGTCAGGTATCATTATCCAGTCCTCAGTTATTAAGGCATCACAGGATCTAGCTGAAAGAAACAAGAGCTCAAATATAAATTGCTTAGCACATCAATATTCTAGGCTACTTAAATTACATTTTTGACAGCAGAAGATGAACTCGTGATGGGCCTGCTACTTGGCGCTGTAATATCTTTAACCTTCTTAGCTGACAACCTGCATATTAAAAAAAAATCAATAATCTGCAATCACAAGATTGAATTGTTAGCTAAAGTAAAGCATTCAATCTTCCAAAGCAACCTGGAAGGCAAAGTAAAAGCAAGAAATTCGATTGGGCAAAGTTCAAGAAGTGCAAGATACATACTTGTCGTCTATCAAGACAATAGACTTTCGAAGCTGCCTTGGAATCCGACGAACTAGCACCGAAGTGTTTCTTGGAATCAAAGTAGACTCATCTACGTATGTTGTGAATCAATGATGGAACAACAAGAATGTCAAAACCCTACCTTTTCCGACATAGCGGAAACAACATATATCAATCTACAGTGTTTCTTGGAATTAAAGTAGACTCATCATCTATATAAGCTGGCATTAAGGATGCAACAACAAGAATGTCAAAACCCTACCTTTTTCGAGAAAAAGAAACAATATTTACCAGTCTAATGTAAGCTGGTCATCTATGTAAGCTGGTCAACAATGGGAGCGAGCTCATCGATCACATGGGTGTCGAGAAGATCTTCTCATCTGATCTAGAAGAGCTGGCGAGCGACGACAGACTCGACGCATGGGGAACTGGGTGAGGAGGGTGTTCGACTATGCGTCGAAGCGAGCGTTGATGGTGGCGGGGTCGCCGAAGTTGGGGATCTACGAGGTGGATTCCCGATGGGGGCGGCCAAGGAAGGTGGAGCAGGTGTCCATGCGGCAGACGAGAGCGACAGGCGGAGAGCCAGAGGAGGGTTGGAGATCAGAATGAGACTTAGGAGACTAGAACTATGAAGATGGATTATTAAATAAGGGTAGTATAGAGATTTAACTGTAAGGGTATAATGGGTAATATGAAAATATTTTTAACGCGGTGCACATAACAAAAATTATAGTGCATATAAAATTACCCGGGGTTGCGCGAAGCAGCTCCCTTATCACAACTGACCCTGCCTCGAAAAAGAGCCTGGGCAAACTGGGTTACTCCGTTGGCAAAGGCCGGACCCGAGTAGGGCGGGATTAAGTTTTAGTTCGGATTCAAATTGACTAATTGAATTCGAATCCAAAAGGACATTTTTGTCAATTCTTCATAGATCAAAGTGTGAATTGCTCTTTAGTATGGTCAAGTTTGGTCAATTTACAATCTAATATCTCAATAAATGTTTTTGTTTTTCAATACCCCTAACTTATGAACAGACCACAGACACTGTTTGTTATCACTCGATGGAATAATGTCACGTGACCAAAGTTGGGAGTGCTAAAGCGAAATTTAGTACGCTGAATTCGGCTCAATTGAGGATACTTAATTGCTTAGATTAAGTTTTGGTTCGACTGCAAATTGACTAATCGAATTCAAATCCGAAAGGACATTTTTGTCAATTCTTCATAGAATAAAGGGTTGTGTAAATATGAGATTATTCATAAACATGTACATAATTGATCCTATATTTTCGGTCCTTTTGTGGCTAGATTAATGACAATTGATTGCCAACTCTACACCAATAACGGGAGTATTTTGGCTTCCTATATCTCAAACCAAGAAGTCTTTAAAAAAACAAGAAAATTAATGAACAGGAAGGCAAAAAAGAGATAACTAATCAAAGTTCTCTTTCTAGAATAGTCTTCCCAAATTCAAGTTGGTTAAATATCTTTGACTTATTAATCCACGAAAGATAATCAAATAATTCAAAGCCTAGTCTTTTTCTATAATCTTGGGATCTAGCTGATGTATGATGAGTTGGCCCAATGCAAGTTGGATCTTTATTTAAATCAGACACTCAAACTTACCATAATTAGTTTGAATGGTTCATTAATCCTCCCACGTAGCTTCAATAATTAAGGCAAGATCCATATCATCCTTTAAATAACATTAATACAGATATTGTCTAAATGCATCAGGTGTGTACTACCAAACACCAAACATCCTATCCTGCCAATCCAAGCTTTCGTGTCTCCTCCTCTCCGTGGGCCCCGCACTAACACGTCGGATTTGAATCAGATCCGTATAGGCCCGAACTGAATCCGATAAGGCCGGCAGGACGAAGAGGCCATGCCATCTATGGTAAGTGTCGGATTCGGATCAAATTTCTATCGGATCACCCAAAACATTGCCATGCATCAAATGAGATCCGAGTCCGTTAATAAAGCGGATGGAAACCCATTATCCACACCCGTTGAATACGGATTCGGATTAGGTCTTCGGATCGAATTCGCGGACCTCGTCAGTCAATCCTCCTCCCCCTCTCTCCCACTCATTCCTAAAACAAAAGAAACTCATCTCCCGTACTTGCTTCCACGATGCGGGTGCATTAATCAGCGTCCGATGGGTCACCTTGTCGATATTTCTCAATCTCGAAGAACCATGGGATGCCCGTACCATACATCCGTTTCTCCCAGATCGTCCGCCTAACCTCGCTTCTCATCTCTCTCTCCGCCCCAACTCCTCTTCAACCGAGCCCTCCCATTGCTCTTTCTTCATCTCTCCATCCCTCTCTCGCTCGTTCGGGCACACGCCGATCTCCGGCGATCTCCGCTGCCGTGAGGAGCCGCCCGGATCCCATTTTCCGCGGCCATGGACGATCTACCCGGCCTCCTTGCCCGGGACTTCGGGTTCCGCCCCCAGGGCAAGGCCGTTCCCATGTCCTCCTCCACCTTCACCCGAAACCCGAGCTCGAACGCCACGGCCGGATCCACTCGCTCCGCCTCCTCCTCGACCCCTCCCACCGCTGCATTCGACGACGTCTTCGGCGGTGCCCACGCCAGCTCGAATGCCTCGTCCTTCGATTCCATCTTACACGGCTATAAGGATTCGAAGGCTTCCTCCTTCTCTTCGATGCCGGTGTACGATAAGCCTTTGTACGATGATGATATCTTCGATGGGGTTCCTGGAATCAAGAACCCGGCGGCCTCGGAAGCTAAGTTTGATGATGTGTTCGCTTCGATGTCGAACGATGCGGAGTCGGCTCACGCATACGATGATTTGCTGGATAATCTTGGGAAGGCGACGGTGTCGGAGGCGAAGGCTAAGAGATCGGACGATCGGGCCGGATTGGATGGTTTCGAGGAGCTGATTCCTGGGTTTGGAGGGAGTAGCCCTCCCCCGTCGCAACGGCTAAGGTAGGAATTTTCTTGGATCTGACTATGTTTGATACGTTGATAGTGTCTTAGAATCGTAAACTAATAAATTGGGTTATGTCATTCTGGTTTTGGAGGATGATTTGTATTGGACGCTTTAGATCTGGCGTGTCTACTAAATTTCTGCGGAATTTTTTGTTTCACGTTGGATTCTGAGCTCGTCACAAGTCCTCTTATTGATACTAGATTGCATATTTCTCACTAGAGTATCAATAGAAGGTGTTCCGCTTCAATGGTTGCGTTGGGATCTTTCTTTTGCACCGCTGATCCTCTGTATCCGACTTATGTTCTGTCTATTTGATGAAGCCTGCATCTTTAACGTGTGACTATATTTGACTTTTCCCTACAAGTTGTAATCCTTGTCCAGTATGCAATATTCACTTCTAGGGTCTGTTTGGATTGAGGATAAGTATGCATAAACCCCATATATGCATCCAAACATTTTATCCATAATCTTACATAACTACCTTTAATGCTTGTATAACTTTTACTTTATCCACTTTGCAAACTTCTCTTATCCTCAATCCAAACGGCCCTTAGCTGTCTTTGGTCTCTGGTATATCTGCTAAATGCTTAGTTTTGTAGAAAACCTGTAGATGTGGATTTTCTGAATCGTGAAACAACAATCGTAAGAATGTTGGACAATTGTAGCAAATTAGGAATGTTGGCACAGAATATATTGTTCTTCGTAATCAGCCTAACTATACTTATTATTCTGAAGCATTATTGTAACTAATTGGAGGTTGCATTTTGTGCATTGTTCCTTGCAATTTTTTTGGCAGGCAAGAGCTACTGTTACCACAAGCTTCTTTTATTTTTTCCCTCCAGTTTAGGTCCTTCCCTGCTCATTTGACATAAATGCTGCTTCTCATTAGAGCCTCCTCAAACTCTGTTACAAGTTTCCAAGTCATCCAAAATAAGAGCCCATAGCTTGATGCATTAATATTGTCACTCCTTTGTCTCTTCTAATGAATTGATCTGC
Source organism: Narthecium ossifragum (assembly GCA_963920575.1). NCBI lineage: Eukaryota > Viridiplantae > Streptophyta > Magnoliopsida > Dioscoreales > Nartheciaceae > Narthecium > Narthecium ossifragum. The sequence goes on from OY986974.1 coordinate 22,644,568, forward strand.
ACCTCACTCATCCTAGTTATATGACACTTCCACTATAAGCTTCTCATCTTTCTCTCGTCATTTTGCTTGCTCGAGCTTTCTCTTATCACCCAACATTCATAATCATGCAGCGTCATGGTGTTTCTGTTAAAGGTTTATGACACCTTTTCACCTTGTCTAATTCTTGATTCCAAATGATAAAACACAAAGATGCTTTTGCTTGGTAAAAAAGAAAACTCAATGGAGTATTACTATAATTTTGGGTGGTATAAGCACTGTAGGTTCAGTAGCACAGGGAGGCACATGAAGGCCTACTGAAACCTAGTTCTTCTACTCAAATAATAGTTGATATGTTATTGTATTCAAAGTGGATCTCTAGTCATGTTTGCTCATCAAGCAGGTAGAAGTGATATACACCAACAGTCTTTCGGTACAGGAATGGGAAAGATTTACTCTTTAGTCAGAAGCAGACATTTAATTGGGTTCTTAATATCCAGCATTTTTCAAAGGGCATATTCGCGAGATCTTTTCTACAGTTTTCATTGATGCGACAAATTTCCTTTTTTAACTAAATGATAAGTGAATTTTGAAGATCCCTAACTGCTTATGACTTGCTCACTATAGGATCTATTGGTTCAAGTTTTTTGAACACGACTGGGAACAGGTTTTTTTAAGAACAATCTCTCAAGTCTCTAGCTTGTGATCCATAATTTATAGCATTTTAAAAATCCTCCTTACCAGAATTAACATCTTGGAAGCTGTCAAAATGATTATGAGAAGGATTGATTAGCTTGACAGACGAACGATATAATTTTGAACTTGTGGCCTCTTCATCATCTTTTAACAAATGGATTTGTCCTTTCAATTATATTATTTAGATTTCACTCCCCAACTGTAGATCTTTGTGACAAAAATCGTGCTCAATTGAAACATTCATGAATTTGATGATTTAAGAGTCTTCAACTATAATTCCCTTCTATGCCTGCTCTATATGATTGTTTATGGAATAGGTGTGTATGAGAACAATCTGGTGTTATTTTCCAATCCCAGATTATTGCTTCATGTTTTGTCTAACTTGCTCCTGTGAGGCTACTACTTTTCAATGTATTGGGGCACAGAGACATAAAGAATCTTCTTATGCTTTTTACTGGAGCATTTATCTTCTCTTTTGGTAATTTGATCCATTCTATCGAACAAATTTCAATGCCTCAGCAAGCTTCAATCCTCTCGGTGCCCCAACTGCGAGAGCATGAACTTGCATCGTCTTTGACTAGCATGTTCATACTTCTTGCCTCATCGAGTTCATCTTGTTTGAGCTACCTTCAGAGTTTTGGCCAGGAATTCTTCATTAAGTTCTTCCTTAAGTCTGATTTTATTTTCGATTATTGAGATTCCGGAGACTAGTTTTCAGAAGTTAAAAAAGATAAAGTAGGGACAAGGGGAAATATAAGATAGGAGTTCTTGCTAATTTTAATCGACTAGCGGATGTGTTTTCTTGACATGTTTCAAGTAAACTGGTGACCTATCGAATGCTGATTACGTTCCAGCATTTTCTTGTACTGCCATCTGTAAAATTTAAGTAGGCTGTGTCAGAAGTGTTGCAATCATGTTATTGCCTGTGCTTGTGGTGCTGTCATTTGTGCAACAGTTCCTCGCTGTATGCTTTCTTGCTATAAATTTGACCCTGTTGTTTTATGATTTGTTTCTGCTGTGTTTGTGGCTGTCTTTGGTGATTCTTTGAGTCACTTTCTTTCTTCCTAAAGCTATTCTTTATATCACAGTCATTGTACCTTGAATGCGCACCTTGCTCTTCTCATTCACTCTTTTTATTACCACCATTTAATTACTGTTGTTTTGTAGGAAGCCTCCAGAGACCAATTCCCAAGAGTCAGCTGTTCCACCAGTTACATCAACTAAAAGCATGGTCGATGATCCTTTTGTAGTTTTAGGAACAACTTCTACCTCAACGTATTCATCGTCAGGTTTATTCTCTGATCCTTTGGAACAAATTAGTAGGATTATGAACTCAGGAACTGCTGAGGTGAATGCTTCTTCTACTACTGGGGGTTTATTCGATGATATCAATGCTTTCGATGGATTTGTAAAATCCGCTCCCCCTTTCACATCTGAGACGAATAATATTCGAAAGGAGAAAAGCCCTCAAAGGGGTGTCAGAAGCCCTGGTCATTCTTTTTCTGAAACAGAACCATCTCAGAAATCTTCAACAGACAATTTTGAGAATCCTGTACCTAAAATGGCCTCCAATGATAGGTATCAGGAAACAAGTCAAAACATCTTTGAGAAGCCTAATAAATCCTCACATGCATATGAAGATACTGGCAGAAGCGGTGTACAAAGTTCAGATGCAAATGCTAAGCTATATGAAAGGAGCAACACATCAGATCCATCACCAAAATCTAATGAGTGTTTGGGAACAGCTGAAGATGTGTGGCTTACAGTTGATGAGATTACCCTCTTCACTCTGCCTACAGCTGCTCCACCACCTTCAAGGCCACCTCCTCCATTGGTTATAAAGAATGCACCGTTTGGAAAGACAGACCAAGGTCCTTCAGCTGGCTTTAGTGCCAGAAGAATTGATAATGAACCTCTTTCACAATCCAATCTAAGTTATCCCTTTTCCAAGCTGGGTAATGATTCAGTTAAGAGCCCAGGTTCATCGCCGATAGATGAACTTGAAGAATTTGCAATGGGAAAGCCTCCGTCATATGCAGATGTTTTCTCTAATGAAGAAGAAATTGAGAGAAATTCCGCGGCAGCAGCATCTGCAGCTGCTATGAAAGAGGCTATGGACAGAGCTGAAGCAAAGTTTAAACATGCAAAAGAGGTAAGGGAAAGAGAACGAGATGCAAAATCTGCAAGGAGTAGAGAGTTGGGACAAGAGGAAAAGGATGGAATGATGCCAGATTCTCAAGATTTTGAAGATAAGGAGAAACAAGTAAGATTAGATCGTGAAAGGGAACAGATAGAACGAGAGGAGAGAGAAAGGGAGCAGCAGCGACGTGAAAAGGAGAGGGAAGTAGAATTGCAAAGAGAAAGGGAGAGAGGTAGACAAGCTGTGGGAAGAGCTACAAGAGAAGCACGGGAAAGAGCGGCTACTGAAGCCCGTCTAAAAGCTGAGAGGGCTGCTGTTGAGAAGGCGAATACTGAAGCACGTCAACGTGCAGAGCGAGCTGCTGTTCAGAGGGCTGCAGCTGAAGCTCGCGAGAGGGCTGTTGCTGATGCCAGGGAAAGGGCTGAAAAGGAAGCCAGGGCAGCAAAGGAGAGAGCTGCTGCAGAGGCTAGGGAAAAGGCTGAGAGGGAAGCCAAGGATAGAGCAGCTGCAACAGCAAAGGAGAAGGCTACTGTCGATGCACGAGAAAGGGCTGCTGTGGAGAGAGCTAATGCTGAAGCTCGACTTAGAGCTGAGAGAGCTGCAGTCGAGAGAGCTAATGCTGAAGCTCGAGAAAGGGCTGCTGCTGCGGCAAGAGAAAGACAAAATACAAATGAAAATGATCTCGAGTCATTCTTCGGTATGAATTCTCGACCAAACAGTGCACCAAAGCAGAGGGCTGCGTCCTCGGTGAGAATTATGCCTGGATCCTGGTAGCCATATCTTGTTAAACATCCGAAGATTATCACTTTCTGACTGTATTTTTCAGGAAACTGTTTTTGATGCTCAAGCACAAAGCAAAGGGTCTTTTGATGTGGCACGGAGGACATCTTCTAGTACCTCTTCATCCAACATTAGAAAGGCATCATCAACAACAAATATTGTTGATGATTTGACATCCATCTTTGGAGGTAATTCGAGTTTTTACATGCAACTTGTAGTTTATCTTGACTACAATGTGTTCTGCAATTGTGGGATTTACTTTAACTAACATATTTCATCCTTAAAAAGCCCCTCCATCTGGAGAATTTCCAGAGGTTGAGGGTGAGACTGAAGAAAGGAGAAGAGCGAGACTGGAGCGGCACCAAAGGACACAAGAGCGTGCGGTATGTCATTTTGAACTGGTGCTGCTGTGAGTGTCATGATACTCAAGTAGAGATGATACTTACTTAACAGTGGAGTTGAGTCATGCAATGCTGAGATTTCTCTTTCACTCATATGTATCTGATGTTTGCTTTCTTTAATCCTTATTCATAGTTAAAAGCTGTGGCTGAGAAAAATGAGCGTGACAGGCAAACTCAGAGAGAGCAGGAAGAAAGACATGTAAGCATATTGCCCAACAATGCTTCTTGAAATTGCATAGATATGCCATGACTACTGGTATCTGTGAGTTGAATACAGATTTCCTTTCTCCATACCAATCTGCTAAAAAAATTTTCCATTGCCTTTTTGTAATAATTACAGAGAATTGCCGAAACACTGGATATTGAGATAAAAAGATGGTCTGCTGGCAAAGAGGGCAATTTGCGTGCCCTGCTGTCAACATTGCAATATGTGAGCGATTCTTCTGCCGTGGTTGAATTTGTGCTTCTCTGTCCAAATTCATGCTCTGCACTCTACAAACTTCTTATGCTCCTATGCTTTGAAGCTACTATAATAATTTGCTTTATTTTTGACTTTTCAAGTTAAACTAAAAGGACCCCATTATGACATGGTGATTGTATGTAAATAACGGTGAAATTGTGGTTCTCAAAGATGACCCATGCTTCTACTACGTTTGCAAGGAGATATTGACTTCTGTACTTAATATACTTGTTTTTATCTTTGGATGTCTCAGGCTTGTTTTTTGATTCTTGGGTTTGCTCCATAGTTAAGCAAATTGAGTTAATTCTTGTTGATATTCTGTTAATGCACATTGTGGTTCAACTGGTGGCAGTGCCTTGGAACTTGGAACCTTTCAAGTACATAGAAGGCAGTGAAATTCTGTCATTAATTAAATGACCTTAGTAGCTGATTGTTATATGTTGTGTGATATCTCCATTTTAAAAGTGACAACTGGAGGTTTCATGAACTTAAATGAGGAGAATTGTAAATTCTTTAAGGAAGTATTGTAGACGCATTATAATAGCTGCTTGCGTGGGTACGCTTATTGGGAATCTGAGGCATGTAGAAGTCTCAGTTGGAAGCTTCTGACTTGTGATTCTTTGTATGATTTCTCAATGCTTAACAGGAGTGAACATTGAAATATTTTGGAATTTACTTGATATCCTTGATATGCAACTTAATCTGAATTTATTGTTCTATCGCCAGCCTCATCTATTTGTTGGTAAGCGCTTATCAGGCTATGCAGGCATGTCTTAATTAGATTTTTACGCTAGTATCTTATGGTACCTAATATGTGATTATGGTGATCAGAAAACTGCATGCTCTGAACATGGTCGATTGAAGAGTATGTTTCGGTTATCCTGCTTGCAAATCAACTGTATTAATCCCGTGATTAGTGACTTTATATTCCATTATGGAGAAAAGCTAGTGAATTACACTCAGATTCACATTGATTGGTTACGTTCTCTCCCAATAAAAGAGCACCATCATGGCAAAGCGAAGCTTTGGATGATTTGCCACTTATCTGGAACGTTTGCAACTCTGTTGTCTTCTTTTGGGAGAGTTGCTGTTCGAGTTGCTTATATTCAGTTTTCAGTAGCAAGGTATTGGAAATCTGGTATTGCTGAGTGATTTCTATCTTCTACTGCACGCAGGTTCTTTGGCCTGGGTGTGGCTGGGAGCCTGTTTCCTTGAGTGATTTGATGATGGCTGCATCAGTTAAAAAGGTTTATAGAAGAGCAACCTTGTGCATCCATCCAGATAAGGTGCAACAAAAGGGTGCAAACCTTCAACAAAAGTACATAGCTGAGAAGGTGTTTGATCTCCTCAAGGTATATATTGAGTGTTTCTTTAATTTATGGTTGGAGGTAACTGCCTCCATAAGCTTTTTATGGTTATTAGAAATCCTTGAAGTTGGTATTATTTATTTTCTTCCTATCAATACGAGCTAAGCAGGTGCACAGTACTGATCTTTGATTTTCCTTTGCCGCAATGGAAACCTACGTGTCGTATGCTGGTAGTGCTTTCCTGGTGACCTTCAAATTGGAGAATATTTAAAGACTACCACAATTTGGTAGCATCCTACATATAACAATTAACAGAATGGGACCATGAGTGAAATATTCGGAAACCTCTATGGGCGATCACTGATCTTAGATGAGCTACTTGTATCTATGAATATGTATGTACTTAGAATTGAATATATTAAAACACATTTCATATCTAGTTGGTACTACATGTTTTGTTGGAATTCAATTGACATGTCCGCTTTATTTGGATGAAGCCATGATCGTTATGATTGGTTGGCCTGTCCTATTTTTAAGCATTACAACATTCTCTGAGCATTCAGGAGGTTGGAAAAGTTTCCAAATTTTAATATGGGTCTTAACTAGGCTAGACTTCCTCCAATCTGTTGGTTCACAAGAGTCGCAAAATTTCATTCTTTCCACTCACTCTTTGATCCTGTTTAGAAGATAGCATGCATCCTTTCTCTGAAAGTTTCCGGGTGACATTTGCTTTCAAATATCTCCTTTAATAAATAAAAACAAGTCGCTTTCAAAGATCTCCTTTAATAAAAAAAACGAGTCCTAACCAATGTCTAAATGTTGGTCATGAAATTGAACAAATAGATTATTCAGAGATATTGCGCTCATCATATGTTATCTAGAAGCCATCTCTCAGAGTTTCTATAAATGCATTAGACCAGGACAAAAGGAAGTATATGTAGCATGTTTTATGTTGCAGCTTCGAGCAAGTAATCTTCACATGATTGCAACTTCATATAAGAAATGCACTCTTGGACATCTGCTGCTTTATTGGATGACACATATCCTGCTTGTGTAAGGTTTGCTGTAACTTGGTGCCATAGTACAAAACGTTTGGAATATGTCATCTCTTCTCTAAATTATCACTGCAGCAGGTGTTTAGATTAATATCAACGATCACCAGAAGTAGGATACTGTAAAATTTTGGACAAGAATAACTGCTCCTGCTGGCTCTTAAATGCCCACTCCAGCTCACACATCTGCTATCTTCTGTGTGAAACAGGAAGCTTGGAACAAGTTGAACTCTGAAGAGCTCTTTTAAGAGATCTCAATACATTTAGTATTTTGTCTCCAATTGGATGAGCTACATTCGGTCGTGCAGCCCTCTCGGTGCCCTTCCAGTCTGTTGATTTGCATGAGCTGTCGGGGAGGTAAAGTGTGTAGACAGTAGCAGCACATCCATTTCACCATTAGTATTCTTTTTTCTTTTGTAATTCTGTATGTGATTGACCATTCAATTATGCTCCCTACCTAATGTTTCCCTACAAGGGGAGGGACTTCGTGAATGAACACTGATTATATATATACGCTGCAGAGATACTGTTTCATGTAAAATTAGCGGAGGTGTTGAACTTATGGCTTTTTGGCATATATTGATCCTTCTCATAGTCTTGCCGAGGCTTGTAAAGGATACCGATCAAATCCAGTTTGGTGTAGATGCTTTATCTGATTGAACTTGGCAGGGTTATGTATAAAATTTTTTTTTTTTTTTTTGGTCGGGTTACTTCATCATTGTTAGATTCAAACGAGGATCGTCTTTGGTACAGGTTCCTCTAGCAAGTGCATTTTCCCTTAATTGTAGGCGGCATGATCCAAGTGATTCGTCTTGACATTTTCTGTAATGTTATTAGGTGACCTGATCTGCTTGGATTTAGGCAACGATATTTGACCAATTATTTCATGGATGATTCTTAGATTATGATGTTTTCACTTGATTTGTGCGAGGCATAAACATTTTACTGATAAGTTTGTTTATGAGATCAGTTATTCATGCTGGGTTTGTGACCAGTTAGGTTTATTAACAAACAAGCGTGGTAAACTAGAAGATTAAAAAGAACCGAAAAGAATAGGACCCCATACTTTCTGCCAATAGAAGAATCACATCATGCTTTCCATCTTGAAGGATACAGGCTTTCCCTTCAAAGCAGGGAGAGCAAACGAAAAAACCTTGAGATATTGTTCGAACTAGACACTGCTTGAAATTATACATGTCGTTTAAGCGTTCCCTAACATCTATAACTCACACTGTACTCCATAGTCAAGATTATTGATCTGATGCCCTGCAGATTTTTGTTCTTCTTTCCTTCACATGAGTGCAAACTGGACGACAGCCATGTTAATGGTCTCAGACCATAAAATCCTGGACTAATTTTATTGAGAAGAAGAAGGTAGAAAACCCAAGGCTCTACTCAATTCTAGTCTTGAACCTTAACTGCCAGTAAGGAAATCATTGCCATGAGTGATAGAGCTTCAGCAACACCTGATTCTGGTCGAGAAGTCGAGCTTCTTGTATCTCTCGGAACCAAGCCAAAAGAGTACGTGAGGATGGATAATTGAAAGCTTTTCTGCTTCTTGTGTCTGTCATCTTGATGAACGAAGCCCTCATCCACCAGCTTAAAGATATCATACTGGAAATGTCAATTGGCACTGCCTATTTGGAAAGTTAAATGCACATAAACATAGAATTATTGCATTTCTTAGGCTATTTGTCAACCAAATTTGCTTGTTAGAAGAGTATGACAAATTATATGGAAGTAATAGCTACCATTACTGTTAATGCTAAACAACAATAAGGATTTTAGAATTCACTACTGACTACTGAGGCGTGCAAATATTTCTTTTTCTTGACGAAAGAGACATAATGAAGCTTTTCCCTAGACAATGCTAAATAATGAAGCATGCCCCCACTTGATGACACACATGCGCCCTACGTCAAATCATAATCAAATGTGCAGATCATGGGTTAAGTAACTGTGCTAGCTAGATATAGAGGTGCACGAAGAAGAACTAGATATAGATAGCGTTTTGAAGCTATCAGCACTCAAAAAAAGATACTTTATTTTTATGCTAGGGTGTGGTGTTTTGCACGATTACACCTTCCCTTCTGTGAGATGTGCTTTCGTAATCGGTTGTCGTAGACAAAGAGATAGCAAATATAACCAATTACATAGGCAGAAAGGGTTAGGTATGAAGCTGATAGCAGTATGTTTCCTAAGTTGCTTATTATACGCGAATTAAGTGAAGCAAGACCTCAAACAAGCATAGCTAAGTCATGAGTAAGACGAGCAGTATGTTTCCTAAGTTGCTTATTATACGCGAATTAAGTGAAGCAAGACCTCAAACAAGCATAGCTAAGTCATGAGTAAGACGAGCAGTATGTTTCCTAAGTTGCTTACTATACGCGAATTAAGTGAAGCAAGACCTCAAACAAGCATATCTAAGTCATGAGTAAGACGAGCAGTATGTTTCCTAAGTTGCTTACTATACGCAAATTAAGTGAAGCAAGACCTCAAACAAGCATATCTAAGTCATACAAGCAATTCTGCTATGAAAGAAAGAAATGAGATGCCGGGTTCTTAAATTTGGACACAGTTATGAGCATTATGCTTATCAAGATGGTATCCTCGGCACGAGAAACAAGCTGATATCTAAGCACAATATATGTTTTGATGCTAGGGGACAAAAGACAAATACTGAGGGTGACCACATGAGCACTATGAGCTTTCCTCAATCCTCTCAAGAAGTGGACCATGATAGTTTTGCACAGAGTTATTGAAGAGGAATTCTAGTTGGTAGACCATCACCTAAAGAACTGTAGTACATGAAAGTTCATTTAACCCTAATGTTGACACTTGATCTCATGACATTTGTGTTTTCTCTCTCATCTGTAATTTCCAAAAACCCTCTGTTAGCAAACATGAGCATTCAGGACGAGATACGTCTACCTGTCAAATAGAGAGCATGACAAAAAATTATTTGAGCTCTGCCGGGTCATCCCAAGAAGCTGACAAGCTGACCCTAATTAATCAACTAAAGCTTATAATTATGACCCTAACTGTGAATTATGGATCATATCACTGTCTGTTTTAATAATAGTATCGTTAAAAGGTATTATTATGCCATTGTTGATTGTACTAAATAAAAGAATTACCAGTAATGTCCACCTACCATCTTCATTGAGATCAAAAGACATGTGGATTCTCTGAGCTTGGTTATCGATCAAGCTGCATCTAGTTGGTGTACGAGGCGGCTTCGGTTGGTTAGGAGATGGGGTATCACACCTTGTAGGCGGTTCGTCTGGGGCCTGAACTTTAAATTTTTGGCCAAGGTACATCATCTCCAGATTAGAAGATGGCCCTCTAGAAAATCTGTTGCCCTTGAACCTTCCCCTGAACTAAGTGAACATTGTAGCTCAAGACATCATTGTCCAACATAGGATACTCATCTTTTCAATGAAAGTAACTTTTACCTATCTTTCCTTTTCTCGAGGTACCGTTGTAGAGATGCTTTTCGGTTTGCTGGGCTCTCTGCATTAGGAAAGAAGAGCCAGTTGAAGGGGGACTAAAGCTAACAACAAAAGGCGATCTTATCAGCAAGCTAGTTATTAGCAAGTGGTTGCAAAACAGATACAGAGAGCACGCAAGAATATATCATGCCATTATCTGAATGCCAGATTAGCATCTCATGTGTAGTCTTTAGATATGCAACTATGATATCGTTTGAAGAGATAAGCGCAAAATGAGATGACAGACAAGTTGAGTAATGACAATTAGTCTATGAGCTTGTTTAGAGCCCATAACTCAATGATCAGAGATAATGCTAATTTGGGAGGGTCTCATTAGTACATCCAAATTTCTCAAAAACCAGCATCAGAAACAATGTGAAATGAAATTGGCTCCTATCTTGTGAATATCAATTCGGATTATATGCGTATAGACTACTTGGAGCTTCTAGCACAGTATTCCAAGACAAAATTACAAACAAATCGAGTTATACTCTTTGCACTAGTATTCCAAATTTCTAACTATTTAAGATCTATCTTCTGCCAAATAAATAACAAATATTTGGACCCTTGAGTTTTGATTGGATTCTAAGACCATGTTTCCCAGTTAACTTGCCAAAAAAAAAAACAGAAAACTAATTGACAATTTAACTTTCAAATCACCAACATAAAGTGATTAAGCCTTTTACTCAATTACGGCATAACGAACAAAAAAAAAAAAAAATAGCACCTCATCATCATTGAGTAGAGTACTGATTAATCTTATCTAACCACCAAAATGGTCGAGACATCAAACATTCTCTTCTGCCATATTCTTCAGTATAATGCTAATGGGCCCTTGCTAATCTATATGAGCTCTAATTTACTACTAAACCAAAACATGGTCCCCAACATTAGAGTAATACTAATGGGGTTAATTTGTTAAGCTAATCATGATGAGACGTCTCCGCTTCGGAAGAGACATGGGCACAGGGCATGGGTTCCCGTGTCGCTACGGACATCAGGACCACAAGATCTATGCACCACTGATAAAAAGGACCAGCTCGCTATCATAACAACAGGTGATATGTGGGCCTTTAATGGGGTCCAGTACAAAAAGGCCCAATTTAATGGCAAGATGTTAACGTTCGAAATCAACCCCGTCCACTGGTCTAATCAAACGGACGGTCCGGCTCCTATTAAACATGATGGGGCCCACCCATTGGAAGGGAAAATTTGGAGTTCATCAGGTTACTTTGCTCCGCTCTCTTACCAGGCTCATGTTCCCGCGCGGGTCTCCATTCCTCGGCGCGCTCCCCGAGACGCTGGTGACCGGATCTCCCTGCGTATCGACCCTCCGATCAAAATCAAACGCCTATTAACCACGCCCCGTTTTAGAGTCAGTTTAAACTTTAAACCGTACCCGTTGCCGGTTCGATGGACGGCAGCGACCCGGCAAGCCGGAGTGGACCGGCCGGTTCCGATGGGCCTGGCCGGTTGGGTTCGTCGTCTCCACCATCTGGGCTGGCCGCGAGCAACATGACAGCCCTCGCCTGCAGGCGAACTGGCGGTTCGAGTTAGAGCAGCGAGAACGGATCGAACCGGCTTAAAAGGCCTGGTACATACCTTATCGGGCTGCACGCCGTTGAAGACGCTGACACGTCCACCGTAGAATATCGTCAGCTGCTCCGCTGGAACATCGGCCACGACCCCGCAACTGTAAAACAAGTTTATCCATTAAATATTAAAGACAGACCGTCCGATTCCAAATAACTTTCGCGATTAAATAATCACAGCCATCGGATCGAATCATGTCCGTTTTCTAATGGAGCTCTAAAGTCCGACATTTCGATCCAGATCCGACAAATAAAAGCAGTACGGAAGAAGCTCATCCGATAATCTTTGGAGGCGTAGACCCAGAATTTGTTGCTAAATACACCCTGATATTCACTTTTAACGCTGCAGGATCCTAGAGTTTTTTTTTTTTTTTTTTTGCATAATAAGACTAAGAAACACGCCTATAAACTAAACTAAGACGCACAGGATCCGACCCGTGAACACCTCACGTGAGCCGACAATGCCGTGGCGATCCGGGCCGTCGGCCACACGTGCGTCCCCGATGCACTTTACAACCAGAGAGAGTTGGAGGCAGTTAGCACGCGAGAAGAAAGAAACGAACCTGGGAATCTCCGGCGGGGGTTGGTGTCGGCACCCGGCGGCTGCACCGGCCGAGTATTGCATCGCGATCGGGCCCTTCCTTCGGAACGGCGTCGGTTCCGCCGACGGATCCACCGACGGAGGTGAGATCTGCGATTTTCTCAAAATAAAAAATAATTAATATGATCGACTTCTATGAGAGCCATTTGCCGGGATGGAGACCGGAAGTGAGAGTTACCGGGGGAGGCTTGCGGCGGATGGTGGAGGCAGCGCACGGGGAGTCGCCGGAGGCAGTGCGGCCCTCGAGGAGGGCCTTGAGGGAGATGACCTGCTGAATCGCCTGCGACTTGTTCCACGACGGCCGCCGCATCCCTGCGCACCGCCACGTATAGATCAGTTGAGAGAGAAAGCTAGAAGAGAGAAGGGGGGGGGGGGGGGGGGGGGGGGGCGGTGGACTCGGTAGTGAAAGCGAACCTTTGTCTTTTAGGAAGCGGCGGCAGTCCTCGCGGGTGAGCTGGGCGATGTCCTCCTCCGTGAGCTCCACTAGGGGCTTCTTTAGCGTCGCCTGCGCCGCCGACGCAGACGCCATCGCTGCCGCCGCCGCTTCGGCGGTGCTCATGGCGGCGCAGCCACTCTCTTCTATAGTGTCCCTTCTTCCCCGGTCGATCTCACTCCGGCTTCCAAAATTTAGTTCATAAGAAAGCTTCGCCGGAGCTAAAAGCGGCGCTGCCCCTTCGCCGGAACTCGGGAGAGGAGGTAGGGAGATCTATCTACACATCTTAGTCTCTCCCTTCTCCTCTCCCTCTCGGAGTCTCGGTGCTCTTCCCTCGATTTCGATCACGGTAGTAGTGCGGATGCATTGAAATTATATTCGCTGGTCGGGTCACTTTTTTGGGTATAATTTTGGGTGCAACAATAATATATGCTTCTGTAGAGTATTGTTTGCCCGCGGCGTATCCGCTTCGTTGTTGGGGATTTTATTTCCTATCGCAACGGTGCTGCACCCCATGCCGCCACGTCAGCGGGTTCCTAGTTAGATGTTTCTTCGTGGAATGAAGCGTGATCCTCTGCCGACGCCAGCGACGCCAGCTGGATGTGCATCATTTCGACTTTATGTGTCGGTCGGTCATTGGTTATACCTATTCCCAAGTGACAGCTACAATTTATGACCATAATATTTAATTTATTTAAGATTTTTCTGCATAATTTTTCTTTCCCATACCTGTTCCTCTCTCCTCTTTATCAAACCCTATTCCTTCACTTGCATCAGGACGCCTGGCCTTCCCGTATATCCATTGACACCGTCTCTTCCTCGCCTTAAGTGTCCATTTAGTCTCTATCTTAATTCCTATCATTTTTTTAATAGGTAATTAGTATTTTATACTAATTTACTAAACTTTATTAACACCTACATCACTTTCATTTTATTTAAGGTGTTTACACCATTTTAATGTAGTTATTGTTAATTATGATTTTTTAATAACAAAAATACCCTTATTCTCTCTCCCAACGAACGTCGTTGGCTCTCACGACACGAAAGAACGGGGAGAGGAGGCGGATGAGGAGGAGCTTGAGTAGTCTCTTTTCTCCTTCTCGGGATCTCATGCCCTTCGCACGTTCCGACACATGACGAAGAGAGGAGTGGATCTGGGGGGTATGGATGCTACGCGTTCGGAGATTCAAGTGGGAGAGCTCGAGACCTATGGACGTCGAAGGACAAGGGGAGATGGTGATGTTGGGCACAACGGAAAGGGAAAAGAGGCCTAGGAGTAAGAGGTTAACGGGAAGAAGGTTCCAGCGGTCGTCAACGCCGGTGGATGAGGGGTCGTGGGTGGCTGAGGAGTCCATGCACCTGTTCGAATCGAGGTGATGGCCAGCAGAGACGACGGATCTAGCGAGGTCGGTGACGGTGTACTTGGAGGAAGAGGTTGCCTGCGAGGCTGAGGATGATGGAGGACCATCAGATCTCACCGAGAATATGTTGGGGAAGAGTCGTGGGGCGACGAGGAGGTCAAATATGAGGATTTAGGAGATCGACATGGATGGAGATCCGGCAACCTCTGCGATGCTGTATCTGGAGGTTTAAATAGTAGGAAAGAAAAAAATGAAAAATGAAAAATGAAAAAGAAAAAAGTGAAGTTGAGAGCTCGTCGTCGGTTAAGACCAGTATAGGAGGGATAATAAGGACATCAAGGAATGATTATGGTGGATGATCGACGAGAATGGCGACGGAGACAGGGGATTGAAGAAGAAAAAAGTAAAGAGAAAATAGAAAAGAGAAAATTGGTAAGGAGATCCGACGACTGAGGTTTGTTGGATGTAAATCGCCGATGAGTAGGCCTCATCGAAGGTTAGGGTAAGTAGAGAAGAGGTCGTGGGTGGTTGGGGAGTCCATCCATCGGGTCGGATCGAGGCGATAGGCTGCAAAGATGACGAATCTGGCAAGGTCAGCGGTGGCAATTCTTGGAGGATGATGTCGCTGGATCAGTCCGAATCTCGTCCGAAAATGGAGTGGAGGGGATCGTGAGGTGATGAGGATGCCATATTTGGTTTTGTTGTTTTGAGGGCCGAAGGTGATGGTTTAGGACGGTGAAAGTGCCGGTTTATAGATTCGGGAGGTTTCGAGGAAGAGGAGAACGGTGTCAGAGTTGTGGCAGTGAATGGGGTGATGAGTGGCGATAGGCGGTGGCGACGATGACGTGGAGATATGGCCCCGACGACGGCGACAGTGATGGGCTTCGACTACGGCGACGCGATCGAGGGAGAGGAGAATGGTGTCGGAGTTGTGGCAACGAATGGAATGACAAGCGACGACATGCGGCGTGGAGATCTGGCCCTGATGACGGCGACGGAGACAACGTCGATGCGATCCTCGTGCGTGTTCTTTAAATATAGGTTGTGAAAAGGAGGGTATATGTGTCTTTTGTAGTGTAAAATTGTGTTAAGACCCCAAATCTAATGCTTAGTGTTTTTTTAATATGATAAGATTAGTTTATGATAGTGACGCTCCTTCCCCTTTTTTTATTCTCTCATCCTTTACTCCATGTTCACTCCGATCACCCTCATCTCTCACTCCAACTGCATCATGGCGGTTGCTCAATGCCACTGACAAGCCACCTACTGTCACTATCCATCGTCTCTTTTGCTAATATCTAGTTTTATTTTTTACATTTTTATCTCACTTCTCACTACTCTCCTCTCTATATCTCTCTAACCTTTATGTGGGAAGGAGATTAAGGATAGATTGAATAACTTGATCAAGTAATTGACTTGTTCTATCTGGAGTTTCTCTATTTTCTCTTCTTGAATTATCTCCTTGGCTTCAAGGGCTAGGTTGAAGAGTATAACAAAGACAGGGTGAGGAAGAGAGAGGAACAAAAAAAACAAAAAATAAAAACCGAAAGAGATAGCATCAAACCGCTAAATAAATGGGGGAATGGGTTAAACCCCCATAAGTCTAACTTATGGGGGCCAAAAACGCATCTAAACAGTTTTTCGGATAAAAACCCCGTCCACATGGCAAACGACGCCTCCGTTAACCTATTCCTGCGAAAAAAAGCCAGCGCCGGTTTAAAACCTAGTCCTCCGTTAACCTAGCTCTCGATATCGATTTCCTTCCCCTCCCCTACCCCACTACGGCTACTCCCGCCATCCAAAACCCAACCAGAGCACCGCCGGTTCATAGCTCCTCTTTTCTAGCATCAAAATGGAGAAAGCTTCAGAAACTGTTAAAGAGAAGGTACATTCGTATCCACCTTCTTCCTTGTATAGGTCGAGTTTACTGTCATTCAATGTATTTCTATTGGGTTTTGTCTCAATGTATTTCTCTCAACTGAATGGGTTTTCTCTCAATGTAATAGATAGAGTTTTCTCTCAACTGAATGGGTTTTCTCTCAATGTCATGGGTTTCCTCTCAATGTAATAGATAGAGTTTTCTCTCAAGTGAATGAATTTTCTCTCAAAGTCATGGGTTTTCTCTCAATGTAACAATGTAATAGATAGAGTTTTCTCTCAAGTGAATGGGTTTTCTCTCAATGTCATGGGTTTCCTCTCAATGTAATAGATAGAGTTTTCTCTCAACTGAATGGGTTTTCTCTCAATGTAATAGATAGAGTTTTCTCTCAAGTGAATGTTTTTTCTCTCAATGTCATGGGTTTTCTCTCAATGTAATAAATAGAATTTTCTCTCAAGTGAATGTGTTTTGAATTATAGGGCAGAGATCAGTACAGATCATATATTGCAACAATAACAACACTTCTGCAAAAATATAGCAACAACATAACCAGCGAACACATTGAAATCATGAGGCAGACACCATTCTTTTCCTTACTGAAAGCTATACATGACACCTGGGGATCGAAGCACATTATGCCATCCCATATCGGCTGCAAAACGTAGAAAAACCACAACCTGAGGAGAGCTGGGAGGGACGGAGATAGTGAAGAAGGTCGAGAGGTGGGAGGGACCGACCTGACGAGAGCTCTGGTTCGATCAGCGATTCAGGAGACAACAGGCGGAGGAGATCCCGCAGAGGATGGCAAAGGCAGCGACAAAAACGAGTTGGAGAAAGAGGAGGCGACGGCAAGGAGTTTGAGAAAGAGACGGCGACCACAACGAACCTAATACGCGATTTTATCGCGAACCGTGAAACAACATAACTAAATCGTTTTTGGGGTTTTGGACATAAAACACATAAAGGGATTTTTTAAATAATAAACTTTAATTAATACGGAGATTTAATCAATTATCCGTAAATAAATCTATCACATGGGATAACCCATGCCCAACCGTCGGTCACTAGTTTGCCGAATCACGTGGCGGCGTCGATACGGAATGATTTTTTTTTGTGAAATTTACGGTCATGGCTGTCCAGTGTTTCCATAATTCCAATGTTGCCATCCAGACAGGCTGACCATTTTTGAAGGAGTTTATTCGTTTTGTGAATTTTGGAGAGGAAATTTTGGCTATTGAAATTTCTTATAATTTTTAGGAAAAGAAAAAAAATATTAGTACATATGCGTGGATGGGGAATTAAGGAGGGCCAGTGACGTCAGTGTCTCGGACTCGGGGCGGGTGTTGTCACGGTCCCACGAGCGAGGGTGAGGGATCGTGATCGTGGTACGAACACCATGGTGGGGCCCACGCAAGCTTTTACCCTCGGCCTACACGTGTCGTGCGCTGCACGTGCGATAGCTCGTTTTCGAGGGAGGGCGCCCGGTGTCTGTCCCTTGGCCTTATCCATCCATCCATCCTGGCCTCGGTTTCATTCCTTGGGGACCACCCACGTGGGGGACGCCACGTCAGATGCCCACTTGCTGTCCTCGGCTAAAGCGATATCGGACCCACTTTGTTGATTCCGGTCGGACCTGGTTTGTGCGCCCCCACCCTCATGCGGTCTACTTGCATTCAGGGACGAACTAGGAATTTAGCATTGGATTTGCCAATACTTTTAGTCAAAATATTTAGGACTTTGACTGAGGGTACATGCCATGTGCTTGTACATCCCTATGACCCTATGCGGCTAACATCCCACCTAGAGTGACGTTATTAGAGAGAAAAAATAGTGACTTGGATGTTAGCCACGTAAATTGTATACATGCACATGTGTACACATGGGCGAAGTCAAAAAATTTTTTTGAGGGGGGCAGAATATACCTTACGTATATATTTCTTAAAACTCCATCAAGTTTAAATATCTTTAACAATGTAAACAGAATGCATCATCTTTTGATACACTATATTCCAATCAACTTCCAAACTCATTGAACCAACAAGGATTGAACCTTTGATATGCGTTTTCTACTTTTGTATGAGGAAAAATATGTTGACGATGTTGACAAGGCCCTTTTTGTAGATATGCCCTACGAATAGAATCACGATCCTTAAACGGATAGTCTGTAATCTTAGGTCACAAACCAGGATCCGCTGGAAGATCTGCTAAGCTAATATCTGATGTAAGATTATGAGTTCTCTTGGCACTAGGTTCTGCTTCATTATGCCCAACATCTTCTACTATAGGAGCTGATGGATTTGGTTTTCTTTTAATTACAAATCTATCCATAATGGACTGTTTAAAGTAGAAGAAAATTTTAAATGAGATAGATATCACAATTGATCTAAAGGACTTCTTAATTAATAGATAATCAAGAAAATTAAAAGTATCGATGATAAAAACCAAATAAATCATACAAACGAATCCACCAAATCTACTAATGCAAACAACATTGTCGACAATACTATGGAAGTGGAAGATAATTTAATCAGTTAAGGTTTGGCCTATCATGAACTAAATAAAGCACAGTTGTGGTTCATATGGTCTAGAGATTAACATAAGAAAATATTTAATGCTTGAAGTATCCCTTACCAGAAACTGATGGGGGGCTTGAATTGCCAATTCAAATAGTGAAATAGAAAAACTCCAATCTTCCCAATTGAGTGAGAGCAATTAGAAAGAGAAAACTAAGATAGGACACAAGAACTGAAGAAGTCGCAGGGGGCAGGATCACCCAGATATTTTAACCTAACAGGTTGGATTTAGATTTGGATCCGACCCGGATTCAAAAACTAATCCTACTCCTATATTTTATAGTTTTTCTGAAAATCCATGGGCCTTGCCCCTTAATAGCTTCGCCCTTGTGTGTACACAAATCTTTTTTCAAATATTTATTATACTATCAGTGCGAAAAAAATTATTTAAATTTTTTGTGGTCTAATTGATGGTTTGTATCTATCTAGAGCTGAAATTAACTCCTCATTCCTTCAGCTAATAAACCATATATTTTTCCATTTATTTAATTAATTAGATAAACATTGTCAATAAGAGAAATTGAAATTATATAATCTTATTAAGATCCAATAACCAAGATAATTAAATTCATAGATACATAATAAACCATATCCAAAGTGAAGGAAATCAGGTATCGTATATATTCGTGATATTGGTGTATGATATACTTGGGCTTATTCGGCTATCAAGCCTTGACTGCACAATCCCACAATCAAGCCTTGACTGCACAATCCCACAATCGACCCTTGTCCCAAGCTTGATCAAGCCAAACGCTAATTAAACTCAGATGAAAGTCAAAATTTGACTTAACATTAGCGATAAAGTTCAGCTACATTAGCTTCGAGTCGTATGTGATTGAACCCAATATTGAGCCGATCGAATTCCATAAATTGAGCCTATCTAGTGCGTTTGGGAGGATAGAATCATCACGTGCTGAGCCCTCCCACCCCGCAACCACATATGTGAACTTCAAGTCGAAGTCCACTAATGTTAGGACGTTTTGGGTACGAAAAGGTTTTCGGCCCCTGAAACCAACAACATTGCCTGCAAGTAACAATGCATGCACATGCATGCCGTCAATGGCACCAACACAATCCTGTGGCAGTCATGATTATGTTACCAAGTGTATAAGGGTAAACAAGACAACATATTTTACAGTCCATGTTTATAACCCATACCTTGAACCATGGCAAGTGCTTGGGCCTCATTGAATTACACTGACTTGTGGTCGTACTGGGCCCATGTATGTATTCATCATGAAGATCCGTTATAACCTTCAGCACGGTGTAAAAATAATAAATACGGTCTCACTGGAACGTCTGAAATTAAAATCGATGACTCTATTGCGGACATTGTGGCCCACAAATGAAAGAAATGCAACAATTGCTCATCTATTGACATATTGTTTGTTGGTTCTAACAGATTTCTCCTTTTTAGTGTATTGCTTAGAGTTGTAAAGCATTTTCGGTTCATTTTTACCATGACAATACTAGTCACGTCACTCTCCAAAAGCTTCTTGACATAGTTATCCCTTTGAGGATTTTTTAGTACGTAAGACCTCGATCTTTTCCCAAATAGTTTCATCGTGGCAACAATGACGGCCATGTCGGCAACAATCACAATGATAGTTGCGGCATGGACCCTTCTCTCATGGGCCCTTCTCACATCATCCCTTGTCATCTACACATGACAAATTTTATTATTCTATACACATTATATAGGGTGTACATATACTATATTATAGATATCCACCCCTTCAACAAGCTCATCATAGAGGAGCACATGCCATTCCAAAATTAGACAATAGTAAACAAAACTACAACTTGCAAAATAAGAAAATCTGCAATAAAGATCAAGTGGATTTCATGTTAACATAAAGAAGAAGAAGCTGTAAAACTAGAACTTGCAAAATAACTAGTTGTATGACAGATTTGTAAAGCTAGAACTTGCAAAATTGAAAGGAAAAAAAAAATCAGCCAAGACACTAAAATCTCAAGAGCTGATACTAATAACACCCTCATCCAGTATAAATTAGGAACAACTCAATAGATCAAAAGCATTATCAAGCCACACCCAATCAAAACCCCACTCCGCCAACCAAAAACACCCCCATTGCCCGCGAGATTCGAACAAATCTAACCTCAAACACCAGGCACTCCCATCTACCTCAAATCGAGACAACTAAAGCTCCAAAAAATTCCAAAAAGAGCAAAATTTTCACGAGATAATGAGGAGAAGAAGCACAAGGAATACCTTGGGGTTGGATCCAGTGCAATAGCGCAAAGGTCCGAGATCTAATGCCGAGATCTAGGGTTCTGCTGTTCCAAGAGCTCTAAATGAGAGATAGGAGTGATCGAGAGGAGCTGCTTCTCGAACTGAGGACATATGTTAGTAGTAAATAATCTCTAATGAAGTAGAAAACTGATGAGAAAGAGGAATAAGGATCAAAGCAGTGCTCAGTACCATTGGGTTTTCTTGGATCTGTAGAAGGGTCCTCAGATCTGCAGTGGAATGACGGTTGTGAGATAGATATTAGGGCAGAGAGAAGGGGCTTCAACGGTGGCTGGAGTGGATTGACGGATGGTACCTCATGTTTCACCCACCAGAGGAGAGCTGGGGTTCTATTGCCCAGAGTGGATCGACGGCAAAAGAGAGAACAAGGCGACAAAAGAGAGAACGAGGAGAAGTGGCTTTGACGATGGATGATCGGGGGTGGTGATGGTAATGGAAAAGGGATGGAAGCATTGATAAATGCGTTGGGGACTGTGTCGTGATCACGGGTGCACCACGAAGAGTGCATTGCATGAAACGACCATTTCATACGATGCACGATTCGGCCTAAAAAATACATCGCGCGGTAGATACATTAGTTGTTGCATAGGTGAACCAAATACATGATCTACCTCTAACGGTGCATCGCGCACGCGATACATCTTGTTCACCCCAATTAAACAACCCCTAAGTAAGCTTATATTTTGATACTCAAGGCAAAAGCATTTGTGGGTGGGGTAATTTGCATGTTAAGCCCACTCTTTGTTGTTTTTTACAATTTAGGACTACATTTATTATCTTGCAGACAAGTTCTCATCTAAAATGACGAAAATACACTCACTTATGTCCATTTAAAAAAGGGATTAATGGGTTAAGCGAAGTACATATCAAGTTAACAAAAGTACGAAACATGGACCTCTGGCGTGACAGGAGGGAGGGGCGTGATCTTCCATTACTGCCTCTACCTGCTATTCCCTCCGAGGTTGTAGCTGGGTTGGTACAGGAGGTATCGGAGACAGAAATCAAGACTCTGGATCATATGGGACATTTCAAGTGTGTTGGGCCTGATGGGATGCCTTGTGAGT
Source organism: Narthecium ossifragum (assembly GCA_963920575.1). NCBI lineage: Eukaryota > Viridiplantae > Streptophyta > Magnoliopsida > Dioscoreales > Nartheciaceae > Narthecium > Narthecium ossifragum. The sequence goes on from OY986974.1 coordinate 22,666,646, forward strand.
TTTATTGCCAACACTGGGATATATGTTGAGCAAGTTTGGTGGCGTTGGTTCAGAATTTTTTTAGTTCCGGACATCTTCCCTCGCATTGGAATGATATGTTTATTACGTTCATTCCTAAGATCTCAAATCCTCGAAGAGTGAAGGACTTATGTCCTATCAGTCTCTGTAATGTTACCTATAAGTTGATTTCTACTATCCTTGTGAACAGATTGCAGCCTTTGCTTGAGGACTTAGAGGAGTTGGAGCAGTTGGCAATCATATCTGGGCGCTCAATATTTGACAATCTTGGCGTGACACAAGAGCTTATGCATATTCTGCAATACGCTCTGTGAGATCATGCTCTCATGGCTATTAATATTGATTTTAAGGCGTCATATGATTCTGTTAGGTGGAAATTTTTATGTCGAGTGCTACTACAGATGAATTTTCCGACATAGTGGATTGGGTGATCATGAAATGTGTCTCAACACCAAAGTTTTCACTTATTATCAACGGGCGTATTTGTTGGTATTTTATGTCACACAGGGGTCTTCGTCAGGGGAACCCCCTGTCGCCCTACTTGTTCATTCTCTGGCATGGGGTTTTATCGTCCTTGTTGGAGAGGCCACTTATTTCTCTTGAAGGCGTGCACTATGGGCGTGGTGATTTCAAAGTTAGTCACCTTTTGTATGCTGACGATTGCATGTTTTTCACCCGTGTAAGGGCGAAGGAGGCGCTAAAGTTGTTGAACACTCTACGTCGGTTTCAACGATTATTTGGGTTGGAAATGAAACCGGACAAGTCCAGTATCAAGTTCTCTCCCTCTATATCATGATGCCGGAGTCGATGGCTTAGGAGGAGGACCGACTTAGATGTGAAGAGGGGGCTTTGGCGCTATCTTGGGGGTTACTTTGGACTCTCGGCGTTTACAGAAGCATGATTTCAACTTTTTGATTGAATCTATACAAAATTGACTTTCCACCTAGAGTGCTCGAAGGCTTGCTGATGCTCCCGGGGTGGTTCTGGCTCAATCCGTGTTGCAGACGATGCTTGCTTTTCAGATGATGGCTACTCCGATCTCAGTAGGGGTGCTTCGGAAGATAGAGATGCTGATTAGAGACTTCTTATAGAAAGGAAGGAGAGGGGGTCTGCTAGCATAAAACCAGGGGTGGACTTGGCATACGAGACCTGAGTACCTGGCAACAAGCCATGCGTATGAGGAGGGCTTCATTCATGTTGGATGGCAAGGATACAGTATGGTCGAAGCTGGTGAGAAACAAGTACTGTTGGCGCGGGCGGCTTCCGGCAACAACTGCTATGACGAGGTGCTCTTTCCTTTGGTGAAGTATCTGCATGGCGGCTAATCAATTACATGCAGGGGTGTTCTACTCTAGTGGAAAACAGAGCAAGGTAGATGTGTTGGATGACTGGAAGCTGGGCGATCTTCAGTTATCTCGCTGGCCATGCCCCGTCGATCTGAGGAAGATGTTATGGCACCGACGACTCAGTTACCTCATGGACATCAATAGCGACTCAAAATGTTCCTAAGGTGCGTCGCTGTTTTGAGGAGGACATTGCTAAACTTGTGTTGGGTATCAACATTCAAAACCTGCAGGAAGATGGTAGAGATGGCGTTGGAGCTCCTCTGGGAAGATTACCACGGTGTCTTTGTCACGCCCCGACCCAGAAAACCCATCCAGGCCGGGACGTGAGGGTCCAAAACTCTAAATCAAACGGCGAAAGCCTCCCCTTTAAACATCAATTTTAAAACCAGGTGCATGATTACAATATTCACAATTAAATTAAACTATCCTATCATCAAATCATAATACAATTTAACTTTAAAAAGATATAATAATGATTCAAGTCATCTAGTACAGCAATCTCTGATCAATTTACATCAAATTGAAATACAAATATATATCTCCTTCAAATTACAATTTATACATTTAAAGCTGGACATCAATTGAATATAATAAACTGGTGATATCCTCGATCTCACGCACCACCAAGGGGAGTACCGCCTCCAACACCGCAACCACCTGAAAAAGAAGGGACTACATCGACCTGCATCGCCGATGCAGCCCAGGTAGGAGTGAGCAACAAAGCTTGCTCAGTAGGGTTCTACTCTACGGCACACTGAAAGGAGGAAAACAACAACAGTGTTGTCTCCCCTGCTCAAGTCTAACGGATGTCACGGGTCCCATAACCCACCGATGTCCCAAGGGCTCCTGTCATGAACCTCTCTCTTGGTCTCTCTACCAAGATCACCCTGCACTGACAGGGGAACGGAACCATGCAGGATCACTCACCCTTACCCAGCAGGGATACCACTGCCTGGGGACCACGTCGGGAACTCCTCGGTTGCATCCTTAGCACTTAGCCTTGGAAAGACAACACGACCTCTAAATCTCAAAACAATATAATATTCCAGTCCGACTACGTAATAATCCTCGAATGATATCAAACATGATCAATGATGCAATCACGTCCTAATCCTCGACTACCCCAAACCCCGGTCCTAGGGCTAGATCCGGGCTACCCAAGAACCCCGGATCGACGATCGAAACCATCGTCTACCACCTAGCCTGATGCTTCTAATGCAAACAGATGCATGCAATGCTCAAGCACAGAGATACAGGAATAGCAGCATGCAACAATATGCCAAGACAACATACACGGGCTAGGCGAAGCGTCAAGCTTGCCGGAAGGTAAACATGCATAAAGCAGATAAAGGTTAAACTACAATTATACAATATTATGACGGCGCCCACAGGCCGTTAGCAAGCAATTTCTACAACGGGGGCACAACCCCGGCCACACAGGTAATAATCAACCACATATAAAGCACACCCTCTGCCATTTAATTAGCTAAACATCCCAAGGAGCACACCCCCCTTGGTTCAACCACAAGCTAAATATACACATAAATAAGCATGGCATGTGATTAATTACTCATTAAACAAGGATGATTTATACCTAATTAGACATGCCGAGAAATCAAACAATTAATCATCTAAAAACAACCAATTAGAACATGCTAGCCATCGAAATCTCTAGGAATACCAATCACATGAATCCCAAGAATCAAACATGATAAAACATCAAAAATCCGTTAAAAACACTATTCAAGGCTGGCGGTCGATCAACGGATCGACTGTGCAAAATCTAAGGTTGACGGTCGATCAACGGATCGACCGTGAGATGTTATTTCGCTATTTTCGGGGCTCACGGTCGATCCACGGATCGACCGTGAAGAAGCTGAGGTTGACGGTCGATCAACGGATCGACCGTGAGAGTTAATTTTGCTGATTTTCGGGCTCACGGTCGACCTTGGAGACCTCACGGTCGACCGTGGAGACCGCGACGGTTGATCCACGGATCATCCGTGGCACTATTCATCAGCAAATCTATTCCGACACAGTTTCGTATAAAAATCACCAAAACTCGTAGAAAAATCGGAAAAATATAAAATCAATTGGGTTGGAAAGTAGACTCGCAGATCTACAACTCTTATTTCTCATAAAAATCCAAGATCATGCATGTACAAGGCGGAAAACTCGCCGCAAGCCAACTGTTCTTCAAGAACAGCAGAAAACCGGAAATCCAAGATTTATCATGCTAAAATCCTACTGAAATCTTAACCAAAGTTCATGAAACTTAAATTAGAGACTAAATTAAGCAACATGCATTCAACAACATAATTTCATCACAATCTAACGGCTAGATTAATCTAAACCCATTAATTAACGCATGTAGGTAGAACACCTACCGGACTGCGCATTCCTCGGTTGATCCCTCGCAAACCAGCCACCAACGAGGTTCCACACCACACCAGGAGTCTTCCTCTCGTTGCCACGAATCCAACAAGCTTTCAAGCTCCCAAAATGATGGTCGGAGGAGGGAGAACGACGAAGAAGAAGGAGGAGGCTGATGGAGGAAAAACAGAGCAAGCTCTGCTTGCGGGAAGAAGAAACAGCCAGGGAGAAGAAAGAAGAAGAGAAGGAAGAAAGGAGAAGGGAGAAGTGAAGGAGCGGAGCAGGGGGAAGGTCGGGACGGTGGGGGAGAGGGTGAAGGAGAGGACCTCTCCTCTCCTGCTCTCCTGACAAAGGAGGACGAAGGAAGCTCAACAACTGCCCAACTGCTCTAACTTGCTGGAATAGGAGGATCGATCCTTTTATCAAAGAGGATCGATCTTCTTAACAGAAAGATCGATCTTCTTCTCAAGGAGATCGATCCCCTTTGCCAAGAAGGCAAAACTTGGGCTAAAACGCAAGCCCAAGCTCGGATCTTCCGATCCCGGGTCCACCTAACCATTCTAAACAAACACTAACACAAACAAGGTCAGTGTGTGCAACGCGGGTGTGAAGCTGACCACCAGGGAGCATATTTACCAAAATGCCACTGGGGTCAAAAACAGCGATGCGATCAACCGATCGCATCCCAGGGCCAACCGAGCCAAACCACAAATCCAGACCCTCGACCTAACGCGGTCGGACCGGGTTGGAGGTACGGGTCCTCACAACCTATTACCCTTAAAGAAATTTCGTCCCGAAATTCAAGGGTAGGGTCGGAAAAGAAGAACCAACTAGTCCTAGTGGCACGAACGCCCACACAAGGGAAACTACCTGCTGGGGTGAACAGTCGGGGAAACTCCCGACGCTCGCAATCCTCTCGCCACCACGTCAAGCCCTCTGCACCATCATGCCTCTATCTGATCATCACCAACAGTACCGATCTGCATCTCAGCCTCGGCTCTCGTCTGCCCACAATCTGCACTAGCTGCTCTATGTAGGCGACGTCCTCCTCGACTATGATGTCGTCGTGTCTGATCATGTGGGACGGATACTGACTGTACTTCCTCAACACCGAACATGTGACAGTAGAACACGCCACTGACAAGTGCGTGAATAGATCTGATCTGTAAGCAAACTCTTTGCTGCCAGCTGTGAACTCTAACGGCTGTTACCTCTGACCTGATATGCACTAACCTGTCTACCTCAAAGGTGCAATGCTGGTGCTGAGCCGTCAACTACGAAAGTAGGCAGACTCCGCCATGAGGATGTGCTCTCGTCGGCTAACGTCTGCGTCAATAACGCGCGCTCTAAGCACGTCACCATGGATCTGAATGGTCCTCTCTGAACGTCTGCCCGTCTGTACCGTGAGATGCTATGCTGGAAGTCAACGATGCGATCATCGGCTCCTAAGAGCTGTACTGAAATATGTCTGTGATCCTGAAATCATGTTCCGGAGTGATGAAAACTAAAGCATCACGCCATCTGATCACCTCTCTGACATGTGGACTGCTATGTGGCACACATACTCATCACATCTGGTATATGTGCTGATCTGACCTCTGCATCTGGTCTCTGAATCTGATCTCTGCATCTGATCCCGGAATCTGATCTCTGCATCTGGTCCTGAATCTGATCTCTGCATCTGATCCCTGAATTTGATCTCTGCATCTGATCCCTGAATCTGATCTCTACATCTGGTCCTGAGTCTGATCCCTACATCTGGTCCTGAGTCTGATCTCTGCATCTGATGTCAACTGAGATGATGACGAAACTCATGATACACCTCCATGCCTCCTGGATGAACAGCAACAGGAGAGGAGTGAACCTCAGGTAGGATGTACTCGTGCAACTCTGGACCTACTACACCACCTCTGGAGTACAATCAACTGCCTGCTAATGCCGTCAGGAGTCTCTATAGGCTCGATGTCGTCATCGCTCCATGCCGTCATGGTCCTGGTACAGACTCTCGGAGTAGGGCTGCCTCGGCCTCCACCTCATATGGCCTCTGCTCTCTGCCAACTCCGACTGATCCTCTGTGCGAAGGAATCTTCAGAAACACTCTGCCAGGAACTGAGAACTCCAAAGATCATCGCCTCTGACCTGAGTAGCTCTCTCGTCTGCTCTGTGCTAATCTCTCTGAGGGTTGTCTGATGACGTCTGGAATGGGGGATGGTGACTCAACAACCTCTGTTGAGTAATCAAAAGAACAGCCCGAACTGCCGTACTATGCCTCGAATGGTATTGCATCCGTCTGGACTGATGGCTGCTGAAGAAGGCAAACTCCAACAAAGGAAGACACTCCTCTCAGCTGCCTCCTGCAATCTGGTGATGACGTCCGCCATGGTGTGCTTCCGCTCCCACTCTGATACTGGAAGGGGCTGTTATGGATCCGCCGGATCTGCAACACTGCTAACGAAGCACAATCTGCGGTTGGATCGGTACAATTAATTCTGGTATTACAGTCAAATAGTAAAGTTGAAATAAATCCATAATATTTTTATCCCACTATTTATTTTAACATAATAATATAAAAAAATCTTTAAATCCGGAATAACAAATCCCGCAATCAAACGTCATCCAAGAGTCCAAGGGTCTTTGCTCGGATGGAGCCCTCCACCGTGCTAGGTTTTTGGCCACACAAATTTTTTTTTAAAAAATAAACCCGGAGGCTAAGGTACAATTAACTTTTGCCCACACAAGTTACTTACTAATCGCTCCGTGTGGATGTGGGGTTTCACCATCCTCCGACATCACCGTTGTATGGTTTTTGCCGCTCTATTTTTTGGTATGTATTTGTCTGAGGTTACCACTTACATCAACCTTATAAAGCACAGGAAAGAGAACAGAGTTCGATCCAACAGTGAAGGCTTTTTAGATTCAACATCTAAGGGTGGAGAAGTAAAGAACGTGGACACAACTGAAAAACAAAAAAGGCTAATCAAAGCGTGTCATGTGCCCGCACCACCTTGCATTGTTAGTTAGTGCTAACTTCCCATTAACTCCCTTTCTCTCCACTAATAAGTCCCTCTCACTTAACCTCCACCATTAAATATAAGGGTTCACTTGATCTCCACCGTTGGATATATAAGAGGTTAGTTAACCGTTGTCTCTTATGAGGTTGATGATGAAAAAAAAAAGCAAACCATTTGTTTAACTCCATGTTAATTAACGGTATGTTTGGTTGGACATAACTGTCGGGAATGAAATGGTCAAATCCTTGATCAAATTCCATTCCGTTGTTTGGTTAGACATTAAAGTTGGAAATAGAATGCTCCATTCCTGACAAGTTGGGAATGAGGCAATCACATCTAATACTCCGGAATGCCTCATTCCATTCCCGACGGAATGACAGTTAATGGTGGTTAAAAAATTAAATTACTAATCTACCCTTAATCGGATCTCTCTATGTTAAAAAAAGAGGGTATTTTAGTCATCTGTATTTCATTTCTATTCCATTCCCATGCTTCTGTTTGTATACCAAACATGGTAATGCTTCATTTCCATTCCCAATCCTGATATTACAAAATCACCTTGGTAATAGACCATTCCTAATCCCAATCCCATTCCTAATCTCATTCCCATTTCCATTCCCATTCTTTATGCGAACCAAACATGCCGTAAGGGTGTCACAATACGTTTGATTGGACCAAAATGTTGGGAATGGAACGGTCGGATTTTGAATCAAATCCATTTTTAAGTGATAAAGTATGGAAAAACATAGAGAGTGGTAAATTTTGAAAATTAATGAAGTTTTTACTGGAAAATAGAATGACTAATTTAATTGTCAAGAATTTTCTTTTTATTTAAAAACCAAGAGAATGGACGTTTATTTGCTCACTTGCGTAGAATATGACTCCGTCACCTATGCTCGATATGCACTTCCTATATAATACATTCAAACGATATAAACTCAATGAATAAAGTGAAAAAATCAGTCCCCAAAATTTACATGAAATATACGGAAGCATATATAAATCATAAATATCAAGCAAGTAAAAGAAAATAAGACACATGAATTTTAACATGAAAAACCCTAATGGGAAAAAAACCATGAGTTCCGACGCAAGACCAGACAAAACAATTCATTAAGAAAAGAGTATCATTACTGACATTTTGGACTCACATAAGCAAACACATCAACTCATCTCTGCCAAACTCGCTCTCGACGCCTTCGAGTTAACGGATCACTCTTCTTCTCCTTTGTCTGTTTGCCTTCGCACACGCTCGTATCGCCACATCGGCTCGCTCTGACAGCTAAACACTCCGCGTCACCTTCGAGATGCAGATCACGCTCTCCACTGATCTCTCTCTAAAAACTAGATGGATTAATCTCTTCTCTGCCGCCCAAGCTCTTAAATAGAACAATGCTTCTACTTAGAGCATTCCCAATATCTTCTCTATCTCTATCCCTACTTTAATGTAATTTGGTGCCATTCTCTAATATAGGGAATTACCTTTTGACTTGTTCAACCAACAGATTCCCTATATTATTCAACCATGAACCATACATTAAACATTGATGTTGATGGGCAACATCAGACTATAAATCATACACAACATTCATCTTCGACGAAGGAGATCAATTAGGATTCCTATCATTCATCTTCGACGGAGGAGATCAGGGCAGCGCGATGGAGCTTGGCGTCGGGGAAGCGGCGAGAAGAGGTCGAGGGAGGTTGGGATGATAGGAGAGGCCGATGCGATGGGAGAAGTCGGCGCGATGGGCTTGGCGAGGTCGGAAGGAGCTCGGGGGCGGGAGGAGTCCGTTGGGGGGACTCGCGGGAGAGAAGAGTTGAGGAGAGAATATATAAAATATATTATCATCATTATATAGAGAGATGGTTATAAATTAACCTTTCGTTGTCCTATGTGGAGCCTACGTGGAGAGGGTTATCCTACGTGGAGCCTACGTGGAGGGGGAGTTAGTGGGAGAGAGAGGGGGTTAGTGAGGAGTTATTGGAAAAGGTGGGGAGAGAGGGTAGTTATCCTGCCATGTGGCAGGGGGACTTACTAGTTTTAATATATAGGGAATGCGTTTTGATTCCCTAAACTTAGGGAATCTAGTTGGTTTTAGAAAATGGGATAGGAAATAAGTATAGGCATAGAGAATCTATTAGATAATACTTTCTAATCATATTTCCTAAATTTAAAGATAAGGTATGAGATAAGGAATATGTTGGGAATGCTGTTAGAGCGTCTTTCCTCACGTTTAGATGATCCCGGCTTCACGATTAAGCACCTGTTTTAATCCGAGCCGTCCGAAGCATTGTGCTTTCTCTCGTTAGAAGAAGTATAAGACGTCCTCGCGTATGCTTTCTCTTCTATTCTTCCCATCTTTTATCTTCTATTCTTTCATAATCTCATACCTCTGTTGATGCCTATCATGTTAGGAAGGCTTTCCGATTCCGATCCCAGATTCCAATGCAACATGCCGTGATTTTGAGTTTTGCCGGGAACACTTTTTAACTCCATCCAGCTTGATTGTGACTTGGTTCAATTAGCTAGAACTTGATCCAATTAGCTAGAACTTGATCCAAATCACCTTTAATTAGACTTGTATGCACCATGACTTGAAACTACCTAACTAAACGTCAAGTCATAAAATTTGCAATTAAACATAGACTCTGAACTAGATTCCTTACATAAAAATTTGTGCACATGCATTGTAATGCATATGATGATTTCCATTGGAGGGTTTGGGAGTAACCTACTGTTTGGGTGGACTTCTTTTTTGGGTCCTTCTGTAGCCACCAATGAAGAAGCCCCATGCGCATTACACATGTCTGTCCAAATCACTGCTCGAACGACAGTGAAACACACCGGCACGACGATATAGCAGGAGTATACATTGGCAAATATGAAGACAGGAATAGCTAAAAGGCCGGCAATTTCTTTGGTCACAAAATTAGAAGGGGCCATCTTTCTACTTTGGCCAAACTAATTGGTCCCACAGTTCATCGAACATGACGACGATGCTAGAGGCAGAGGCTGCAACACAAACAGTGCACACAAGAAAGAGACATGGAGAGGAACCGATGTGATGCATGTTGGCTAATGAGCAGTGGAGGATCCAGCAAGTTGGGCTGCCATGGATCCTGTAGGGCACATAGCATGGATTACTTACCCCAATCAAGAAAAGAAACTGTATGGGCCTCCCCCCCATGGCATGGAATCTATCCAAAAGTCCATTATTAAGCTACATCTATTCAATGGCCGACGACGACTCTGCCGGCCACCGCTGCGAGATTCTTTCCTCTCAAATATAATTTAGTCTTTTACCCTGAAGGGAAGAAAAGAGGCCATTAGACTACGCGCTCATGTGCATCACGACTAGTGCCTTTGGAGTGGCTTTGAGTTTTGGGGTGAGTTCTCAGGTGCAATATTGAAGTAATTTGCACATTAGTGATACTCTATTTTATGTTTTTGTATATCAGTGTAACTTTAGTGTTTTTTTTCATATATTAGTGATACTTTTATTTGATGAAACTATCCTTCACTTATGTGCAACTTCTCGCTTGTTACGCAACTTCATTCACTTATTGTTCAGCTTCATTCATTTATTACGCAACTTAATTTACTTATTATGTAATTATTTATTTTATTAACGACATTATGAATGAAATTATGTAAGAAGTTAATGAAGTTACGTAGCAAGTGAGGGTACTTTAGTCCTCTCAAATAAAAATGACACCAATATACAACTGGCAATAAAAAATGACATCATATTGCAAAAAAACAAGAGTACCAATAATATGCAAATTACTCGCAACATTGAGCTTATTTACCTAAATTTAAAATATTGTTTATATTCAGTAATTTTCTTTCCAATTATCCAGGGAAAGCCACTTTCCAAACGGGAGAGAGGTTTTTTTTTTTAAAATCCAATCCACTTTCGAATTTACAAAACCAGTCCACTTTTATGTTTGTTTACATGATAAGTCAAAATATTTTTTTAGGACAAAAATGCCCTTCCTCGTATGCCATGTAACCTCTTCGACACCCACTGGCCACATGACACGCCTTGAAAAGTGTCGTGATCTTAACAAGAACACAAAAATTAGAAATTTATAATTCGAATCACTAACTAACTACTTTATGGGTAGATAGCAATGAGTCCGAGTCGAATCCATAGGGAAAAGAAGTGTTAAGTCTAATTACCTTGTATAGTTCTAAATCAAAAGATTGGTAAAGGAAATGATTTTTTTGTTTTTAAACTACTCTTAACTAATATTAAACTAAACTGAATAATAATAGGATAAATGGCCAAGGGATTTCTAATCTGTAATAAAGAACTAACTAGGTCTTCCTAGGATAAAAGCAATTCAAAAGGTGTTAATGATTTTAACTAGTCGATAGGTGAATGGCTAGAACCCCTATCGCTCAACAAAGATTCGTAAGAAGTCTTCATCGGAACGAAGATCAAATCAGCGGATAATTGGTATGAGAATAATCAAAGTGGTTCTAGCACTTTGAGATCGCCTAATCAATAAAGATAAAGAACGAGTTGTAGGTTACAATCATAGGTCTTAATGGTTCTAGGATTAAGGTAGTGGTTCTAGCACTCCTATAATCATAATCTAGGGTTTAGGATCCAATCCTAAGATCTAACATGGTTCTAGCATGAAAGCATCTTGGAAAAGTCATAATCCTAGCCTCTAACATGTAATACTCAAAACCAGCGATCGTAATCTCAGCGTAACTTTCACATCCGAACTTGAAACAAGATGATTCAAGATTCGGTGGAAAGCTAAGGAAAAGATCTACAATTTTTATGTTTTGAGTTTTCAAAGATTCCGACTGTAAAACAACGGAAAAACCGAGACAAGACAAGACGAATCTAGGGCACAAAGAACATCCAATTCATTCACCATAATAAATATTACCAATAGATATGACAATAAAGATTATTCCATTAATAACCATTAAAAGAATACATACTCAGATCCATGAAAGTCCCTAGAAAGATTCTCTAATACATCATAGAAATCCCTAGGCTAGAGATTAGTTACTCATCTTAGGAAGGAGATCCGTCGATGAAGGTTGTCGCCGCGCTCCACCCATGGATCTTCCACCAAAAATCTAACCTAATTTATGGAAAAGAAACTAAGAGAAACCCTAAGAGATGAAGAAAATTCGGCCATGGAAGGCTGCCAAAACGCCCCCAAAGAAGGCTATTTATAGCCTAAGACAAATCCTAACTCCGATTAGATCTCAACCCTTTATTTTTCCCGCAGCGCCAAAAGGGATCGATCCCCTTTGTAAAGCGGATCGATCTTCTTTTTCCGAAGCTTCTTTCCTGCGCGTCTGTACTAAAAATAGCATATCTTCTTTTAGGAAACTCCAAATCACGAACCGTAAAAAGTTTTGGAATCTAGACTTCAAGAGCTTTCCAACCATATATAGCACCTCATCTGGTTCGTTCTGAGAAGGTGCAGTTTTGGTGTGAAAGATGACCCATCTTTGCTCCTTTGCTCATTTGCTCCTAGCAGGTTCTTTATTTGTTCGTTTTAGCACCAAATGTGATCTAATCTTCGCTGAGGGTCGTTAAGCCTGAAATGAGGAAAAAACAATCAAAATAGCATTACTCGGAAACTAACAAGACCTCGTTAAAAGGACGATTTGTGTACTTTTCACGTCTTATCACCACTCTCTCTCCTCGACCTCTCTCTCTCTCCCGCCTCTCACTTTCTCTCCTGTCTCTCCTCGACCTCTCTCTCTCTCCTTGACCTCTCTCTCTCTCTCTCTCCAGCCTCTCTCCCGTCTCTCCTCGACCTCTCTCTCTCCTCGGCCCCTCTCTCTTCCGCCCCCTCGCTCTCCTTCTGTCCCGCCAGCCTCTCTCTCTCCCGCCTACCGCGCCACTAAACCTTCCAGACAAAAAGCTAGATCTCCCTTCTCTCACGCTCTTCTCTCCCCACTTCTTTTTCACCATTTTCCAGACAAAAAGCTTCACGCTTGCAGACCCAAAACCCAACACTCCTCACTCTCTCTCTCTTTAAAAACCCTAGATCTCCCTTCATTTCTCTCTCTAGAAACCTTGGCGCCGCAGCCGCAGCCCTTCCCGGCGGCGAGCATGCCGTCTCCACCCTCCCTCGCCCTGTCCTCCCTCAACGTCGCCCCGTCCACCTACGTGATCCATGCGCCGCCGCCCACGGGTGGCGGCGTGCATGGGAACCCGTCGACGGGAAGGGATGCGGCTACGGCGCCAAGATGGAGCTAGTCCACGCCCTCTGCACCCACCACGGCCCCGATGACGACGCCTACCGCGCCACCTTCCGGTGCGAGGACGTCGCCGGCAACCCCAGCGTCGCTCTCACCAAAGACCTTCCAGCGCGAGGACGTCGCCGGCAACCTCATGCGGGCAGCATGCACAGCATGCATGGGTGCGCATTGGAAGAACACGCATATTAGGCCTCACGTTCTTCCTCACCTTCCTCCTCCTCATCTACACAAAGTTTTGCCACGCCGCGGCCTTCGAGTTCTTCAACGGCCACGAGCACCACCCGCGCCACCTCAACTACCGCCGTTTCTCCGGCATAGAGAAGAACATCATCGAGTCACTCCCCTTCTTCCGGTTCGCGTCGCTCAAGGGCACCCGCGAGGGTCTCGAGTGCGCCGTCTGCCTGTCCAAGTTTGAGGACAACGATCTCCTAAGATTGCTGCCAAAATGCAAGCACGCCTTCCAAATGGACTGCGTTGACCGCTGGCTCGAGAGCCACTCCAGCTGCCCGCTCTGTCGCCACAAGGTCGGCGCCGAGGACGTCGCCACCTTCAAGTACAACGCAAGCTCCCATCTCATGTCTCGCAGCGCGTTGCCGTCACTGCAGCTCGAGGGCAGCCCCACCGCCGACCTCGAGCTGTTCGTCGAGCGGGACCACAGCGCGCACAACATCCCGCCTCTGATGTTCAACTTCGGCGGCAGCTTCCGGATGCTCGAGAGGTTCTTGAAGAACAAGAAGGACAAGGAATCGCTGCTTCCGCAAGCCACTGCCGCCGCCGGCATCAGCGGAGACGAGTTCTTGCATAAGTTCAAGCACAGGATCATCGTGTCCGGGGTGGTGCTAGCGCGAGGACGGCGGGAGAGTGAGGGGGCGGAAGAGAGAGAGGCCGAGGAGAGAGAGAGGCCGGAGAGAGAGAGAGGTCGAGGAGAGACGGGAGAGAGGCGGGAGAGAGAGAGAGATCGAGGAGAGGCGGGAGAGAGAATGAGAGGTCGAGGAGAGAGAGAGAGAGGTTGAGGAGAGGCGGGAGAGAGAGAGTGGCCAAGTTACATAGCATGGGAGGAAGGACATTTTTGTCCTAAAAAAAATATTTTGACTTATCATATAAACAAATATAAAAGTGGACTGGTTTCGTAAATTCGAAAGTGAAATGAATTTAAAAGAAAAAAACTCAACGGGAGATAAAATCGAAAAATAGTAGAGTCATCTTATTCATCAAAAATAAAAAAATAAATAGAAAATAGAAGAAACAACAAAGTTTGGGACCGAAGAAATGAACCAACAAAATGGACCCAAGGGAGTCCCCTACCCTCTATCATAGAACATCATGGTGGGCCCGTGCCTAAGGATCTCCTCGTCCGAGCAAATCCTGGCCGTCAGTTCCTCCGGCAGCGTCACCGTCACCGTCCGCCCCATCCCCTCCTCCTCGCCGCCCCCTCCACCGGGCCCCACCACAACCACCCCGTTCCCTGCCACTCCCCCCAACCTCAAGGTAACGTGCGCCGGCCCCTCCGTATCGTACGCCGCCAGGCGAGTCGGCACGTGATCCGCGGCGACGCACGTGATGCCGCCGGCCCCGTATATTACGAACGGCTCCTCCCCGCCCTTCCTCCACTCCTCCGCCCACTCCACCGCCCGCCAGTACTCCTCCTCCTCCATTCCCGCCACTTGCTTCGCTATCCCCTCCACCACGCGTCCCCACTCCGCCGCCGGATCCGCACTTAGCCTCGAGAAGTGCATCGCGTTGCCGTAGAACCCGTGCGGCAGCGGCGCGTGCATCCGCTTCCGGAAGTCGACGGCCACGACGAGGCCCTCCTCCGGCGATCGCGAGATCTCGCGCCTCGCCCGCGCTATCCGGGACCAGAAGAGCCCCGCTAGGGCGGCGAAGGGCGTTTGGGCGCCGGCGCCGCCACCCGGGGCGGGGATCTCGGCCAGGCACGCGCGGACGGCGCTATCCGTGAACGAGAACGCGGCGGACGTATACGCCCCGCCGCCGGCACTTGCGAGGCAAACGAGCTGCGAGAAGAGGGGGTGGGAGGGGTGGGGATCGGGACGGGGGCGGAGGGCCGGCGGGTGGAAGAACGGCGGGATGACGACGCACGTGCGGCGGTGGATGTCGGCCCAGGCTTTTAGGAAGAACATGGCGCACGTGGGATCGGCGTTGGTGTGGGGACAGCTGAGCCCGATCGCGTACGACTCGTCCTCGAACTCGGTGATCTGTGAAAGATGGATCCATCCGACGGTAAGCATTCGTGTGACCCATGCGAGTTCTATGCGGTGCATTTGTATGTGCTCATAACGGGTTTACCTGGATGTAGTATGGCGACCAAATGGATGGGTCTTGGCCCATGGGCTCATAATACATTAGCTCCGTCTCCTCCTCGGCCGTGGCCGTGCGCAGCCACTCCTCAAGGGTGGCGTCCACCTTGGCGTCCAGCACACGGACGCCGGCGTCGTTGCATTTGATGAGCCAGCCGTGCTCGCCTCGGGTGAGCCGGCCGGTCATCGCCGGGTAGTAGGCGAGCACATCGGCGAGGGAGTCCTTAAGCCCGTCCCGCTTCAGTGTTGGGCCGGGCCGGTAGTAGAAGACTAAATGTATGGTATGGGCCGCCACGGTGTGGTCCAATGGGGACAAGGGGTATGTCTTGCCGGGCCTCACCGGGGTCACCGACACCACCGTCGACTTCGCGAGCACCGTCACTCGGCGGCGGGGATCTCCTGCGGTCATCGTGGCCGGAATGTTCCCTGTTCTAGAGAGAGAAAGTTGGAGAAGCGATCTAGAGAGAGTAGTGTCTTGTTTTAGGGAGTGAGGAGTTTGGCGTGTAGGTAGTGGCGGTTATTTATGGAGGGAAAGAAGGGGAGGAAGGGACGGGGACTTCTTAAATTTGAGTGTAGGGGGTTGGAGTGGGTTGGTGAACTCATTAACTCTTACGGTTTACACGTGGCTGTTTTCTATTGGTTTGACGAAGTGCCAGCTAATTACTAAACAATAGCTAAAAAGGTTATGACATTTGGAAAAGGTCGAATATATATTTATTATCCATATTACAAAAGTTTAATTGGGGAGAATAATATTTATTAGCTCATCTTAAGCTTCTCAGTGGGTTTGGCAACAAGGATACATCTATTTTAGGGCCAAGTGTGTGTGGAAGCATTGAATGCTATCTTTTCTATCTATGTGGTCTGCCATCTTGGTATTGTGAAGGTAGGGACCTACGTCCATGTTTGATTGGGCCAGTATTTATAGCTCCAATTGATGCTATCAACCACCAGATATCTTGATTGTGACAGTGTGACAGTGGCCCAACAAAATTATTAAGTTCACACATCTCAATTTTGATTTGATTTAGAAATTGGGTCATGCTCATATCTTAAGTAACTCATGGCTAGGCCTATATGGGCTGGGCCTGGCCATTCTGGACCAACGTTGCTCTTATTGGATTTGAGTGTTAGACTCCTGTGATATATCGGGCTGGGCCCAAAAACGGCCTACTCTGTCTACGGGACAAGTCTATTTGACTGAGTGGGACAGATTGCATATAATGTCACAGGGACTTCCACAGTGTATGTATCCATAATCCATATCCATGCCGCAAAGCTCCACTAGCTAACATTTTAGAGAAAGATCATCCACTATTTTCATATATAAGGTTCCTTCTAGGAAAAAATCAAAAGTCGACAGGCGGAGTGATTCCACTTCAACCAGTCCTAGCAACCAAATCATCAAATTACAAGTCATGCAAAGCCCAAACTTTGTCCCTTGTATCTATTCACAGCACATCCCCACCACTCCTTTACATCTATACATCTAGATTCTAGCCCCTGCTGCTATCTTGGATCTCCCAAACTGGTATTACTCGGGTACATCACACAAGCTAGAGAGAGAGGGAGAGATATGGTTCTCGTGACTCGTGCGATTGGCGTGATCAAGAGGAGGGCTGTGCGCCGTGTTTGTCGCCGGTGGCGGACGGCGACCACACCTTCGCCACCATCTCTTTTTACTGGCAGAGGTCCATGGCCGAGATGTTTACATGTGGGCTGGCATATTTATAACCAAGATGGGAATATAGCGTGGATTTGGCAGATGGTAGAAGCATTTAATGCTCTATGGATTTGGCAATGCCTGTAAAATGGGGCTTATTCCAAAATAGGGAATGTGAAATGATGGTTTTATCATTAGGACATACAGGAATTCCTATATGTAGATTAAATAGACAATTGGTGTTATCACCGACTGTGACAAGTTTTTACTGAAAACCCCATTTGATGTGTTTTTAAGGTCAGAACCCTATTTGATAGATTTATTTGGTTGGGGTAATTAAAAAAAAAGACTAAAATGCCCCTGATAGTTAAATGTATTTATTAGAAATGGTGATGGCGTCCCCAACCTCAATTGCCATGACCGGGAGGGCTTCGAGAGTCGTGGTCGGCGTTGCCTGGTAGCTCAACGAGGACGCCATCGCTACTATCGGACTCATCAGAAGGGTGGCGCCGCCTCTCTTCGTCAGAGGACGAGAACGACACAGGGGATTTGGGTGAGGCATCATAGGCGGAGGAGGTTGGAAAGAGGTCGGGAGTGAGGAGTAGTAGCGATTGGTGGTCATTGGGAAAGACGAGGTGGTCGGAGCAGGTGGATGGCGGTGGAGGATGTCGGCTCGACATAGGGTGAGATTAGAGCCTACTACCGGATCTGAGAGGGAGGAGGAGCTCGGCCGGATCGGGCCTGGAGATGGTCGGAGGAAGGGTTGTAGAGGCGAGGGGACGTCGGATCCAGGGATGGGCGGAGCTGAAGGGCGACGGGGTCATGGTGCTTGGAGCGGCGAACGGCGACGGCGGCGAGGTCATGGTGGTTGAGGTCATGTTGTCCGCTTGGTGGAAAGAGTAAGAGGAGAGAGAAAAATCAGGGAAAATTGGAAAAATTGGAAAGAGGATAAAAAATAGGAGAAAATAAGGAAACTTATCGAAGAAAAGTATAAGTGATTGAAGAGACCTTGATGGAGAATCTCAACCAATTAAATTGTAATTTGAACAGTTAAAACAATGAAAATGCATGAAAGATAAAAATACATTTAAAAATATGAAAAAATGCATTGAAAAAGATGAAAATGAATTTAGAAAAATGAAATTATATTAAAAAGATGAAAATGCATTTAAAAAGATGAAAAATGAGTTAGAAAGATAAAAATAAAGTTTAAAAGATGAAAATGGATTTAAAAAGATGAAAATAAAGTTAAAAAGATGAAAATGCAAGAAAAATAAAAATGCATTTTCATCTTTCTGATATATTTTCATCTTGATTGATTTTCATCTTTGTTGATTTATTTTCATCTTTTTTTATCTATTATCATTTTTGTTGATCTATTTTCAACATTCTGATAAAAATGCATTTACAAAGATCAAAATGAATTTTTGAAAAAATGAAAATACATTGAAATGATGAAAGTGCATTTTAAAAGATGAAAATGGAGTTTAAAAGATAAAAATAAAGTTTAAAAGATGAAAATGGATTTTAAAAGATGAATATGCAGGAAAGATGAAAATGCATTTAGAAAGATGAAAATGAATTTAAAAAGATGAAAATACATTGAAAAGGATTAAAATGCTAATTTAAAAAGATGAAAATGTAGGAAAGATAAAAATGCATTTAGAAAGATGAAAATGAATTTAGAAAGATAAAAATGAATTTAGAAAGATGAAAATGAGTTTTAAAAGATAAAAATGCATTTTTGTCAATTTTAGATGGTCAATTTTCCAAATTTTATGTATAATTTTGATGCGTAAATCAGCTTAATCTGGCTCGTTTCCGTTTCGGATGTGATCTAATCTGGTCCAACCGACCCAATCTGATTGTAATTTGATAAAGTCGGGATTGTTGGATCTAGGCATGATTGGATTGTGTTGTGACTGAGCCTGATGGGCATGATCTGATTGGATCTGGATTAGATCAGATCTAGATTGTTTGGTCAGGCTGAATCGGGTCGAGTCACTTGGCTCGGTTGAACCAGCTCATGATGATGGTGCTCGACGAGGAGGACGACCGCGAGTGGGGGGAGGTGGTGCCGGCGGATCTCGTTGGATCAAGTTCGAAGATGGCGAAGGAAGGGTCGCAAGGGCGAAGGGGCGTCGGATCTGGTGTCGGATGGGGTTAGGGAGGCTGGAGATGGCGGAGTTGGGTAGGCCGACGCTGGATCCGTGAAGAGGTCGGAGCTCGAGGTCTTCATTGGGGCTGGCATATTTATAACCAAGATGGGAATATAGCGTGGATTTGGCAGATTGTAGAAGCATTTAATGCTCTATGGATTTGGCAATGCCTGTAAAATGGGGCTTATTCCAAAATAGGGAACGTGGAATGATGGTTTTATCATTAGGACATATAGGAATTCCTATATGTAGATTACATAGAACACCAATTGTGTAAAAGTTTTTGTTAAAAACCCCATTTGACGTGTTTTTAAGGTTAGAATCCTATTTGATAGGTTTATTTGGTTGGAGTAATTAAAAAAAAGACTAAAATGCCCCTGATAGCTAAATATATTTATTAGAAATGGTGATGGCGTCCCCAATCCCAATTGCCATGACCGAGAGGGCTTCGAGAGTCGAGGTCAGCTTTGCCTGGTAGCTCAACGAGGACGAGAACGACATAGGAGATTTGGGTGAGGCATCAGAGGCGGAGGAGGTTGGAAAGAGGTCGGGAGTGAGGAGTAGTACCGATTGGTGGTCATTGGGAAGGACGGGGTGGTTGGAGCAGGTGGATGGCGGCGGAGGACGTCGGTTCGACGTAGGGTGAGATTAGAGCATGCTACTGGATCTGAGAGGGAGGAGAAGCTCGGCCGGATCGGGCCCGGAGATGGTCGGATGAAGGGTTGTAGAGGCGAGGGGACGTCGGATCCGGGGCTGGGCGGAGCTGAAGGCTGGAGGTGTCATGGTGCTTGGAGTGGCGAATGGCAACGACGGTGGGGTTATGGTGCTTGGGGTCATGTTGTTGGCTTGGTGGAGAGCATAAGAAGAGAGAGAAAAATCGGAGAAAATAGGAAAAATTGGAAAAAAGGAGAAAATATGGAAAATTATAGAAGAAAAGTGGAAGTGATTGAAGAGATCCTTGATGGAGAATCTCAACCAATTAATTTATAATTTGAAGAGTTAAAACGATGAAAATGAATTTATAAAATTGAAAATGCATTAAAAAGATGAAAGTGCATTTAAAAAATGAAAAAGGAGTTAAAAAGATAAAAATAAAGTCCAAAAGATGAAAATGGAATTAAAAAGATGAAAATAAAGTTAAAAAATATGAAAATGCAGGAAAAATAAAAATGCATTTTCATCTTGATCGATTTTCATCTTTTTGTTCTATTTTCATTTTTGTTGATCTATTTTCAAC
This sequence comes from Narthecium ossifragum, assembly GCA_963920575.1. Lineage (NCBI taxonomy): Eukaryota > Viridiplantae > Streptophyta > Magnoliopsida > Dioscoreales > Nartheciaceae > Narthecium > Narthecium ossifragum. The sequence continues at coordinate 22,687,015 of OY986974.1, forward strand.
ATTCTGATGAAAATGCATTTTAAAAGATTAAAATAAATTTGAAAAGATGAAAATACATTAAAAAGATGAAAATGCATTTAAAAAGATAAAAATTGAGTTAAAAAGATAAAAATAAAGTTTAAAAGATGGAAATGGACTTAAAAAGATGAATATGCAGGAAAGATGAAAATGAATTTAAAAAGATGAAAATGAATTTAAAATATTAAAATACATTGAAAAAGATTAAAATGCTAATTTAAAAAGATGAAAATGCATTTAGAAAGATGAAAATGAATTTAGAAAGATAAAAAGGAATTTAGAAAGATAAAAATGAATTTAAAAAGATAAAAATGCATTTTTGTCAATTTTAAATGGTCAATTTTCCAAATTTTATGTACAATTTTGATGCATAAATCAGCTTAATCTGGCTTGATTCCGGTTCGGATGTGATCTAATCTGGTCGAAGCCAACCCAATCTGGCTGTAATATGATCAAGTCGGGATTGCTAGATCTGGGCATGATTGGATTCAGTTGTGACTGAGCTTGATGGGCATGATATGCTTGGATCTGGATAAGATCAAATCTAGATTGTTTAGTCGGGCTGAACCGGGTCGAGCCACTTGGCTTAGTTGAACCAGCTCAAGCAGATGGTGCTTGACGAGGAGGATGACCGTGAGGAGGGGGGGGGGGGGGGGCAGCGGATCGAGCTCGAAGATGGCGAAGGAAGGGTCGCAAGGGCGAAGGGGCGTCGGATGGGGCTAGGGAGGCCGGAGATGGTGGAGTTGGGTAGGGCCGGCGCTGGATCCGTGAAGAGGTCGGAGCTCGAGGTCTTCGTCGGGGATGGAGGAGAGGTCGGAGCGGCGACGGGTACCTAGTAGAAAAAATAGGAATAAGTATTTTGGTCTTTTTGACTCGATTTGGGCTTATTAATTAGAAAAAAGTGGGTTTAGGGTTTATGGCAAAGAGTATGGGGCTTTGGACAAAAAGCCAGCCAGATTTAGGGTTTTGGACCAATACCTCTAGATTAAACTATATTCCTAGTAGATTAAACTATAAATGTCGGAGGCAGTGACAGCGTGGTCGAGTCTAGCAGAATTCGTTGATATTTGTCGGGACGGTGATTAGATTTAGTAATTCAAAAGAGAATAAATGTACATCTTGGATACAAAATATATGAAGGAGAAAAACTGAGACGACTTTACTCCATTTTGATATGTTAAAAAGATCAATGGGGACTAGTGACATACATGGTGTTAGTCATAAATATAATCATATTGTAAACTCATTATGGCGATTCATAAGGTTGATGACAATTTCGTAAATATTGTCACAAAATCATCATTATCTTTAGTTTTGATACGGCTAAAGTATTTTTGACCATAGCTTTTATATGAAATATTCAAATTGGCCGATTCTTAAACCATTGAAAAGAGGACGAAAAGATCTACAACTTTCCTATTGATGAGATTTTGACCGAATCTCACTTGTCCAAATGCAATCGTTCAAAGAATGGTCATTTCCCAATCGATCAGGTATCCAAGCGGCCATATTTTTACCACTTATTTTAATAATGGTTGTCAACATGGTCTAACTATTTCGGTCATAACTTCCTCATACGATATTCAAATCGGTTGGTTTTTAAACTGTTGGAAAGGTAATTTTGATACCTACAACTTTCATGTCTAGAGTGTTTCTAAATTCAAAGGTTACAATTAGCCAAATTGCAGTGGAAGACAAGACACGTTATCTGATGGTAGTTTCATAAATTTTTATATGCCGACCAGTTATGAAAAAAGTTTGAAAGCAGTTCTAACAATTTCATAGCAATTCTGAAGGTTTTAGGGCAGTTCTAGAAGATTTCAAAGTGATTATATTAGAAACTTTATAAAAGACATCAAGATGAAGAAAAAAAAAAGGGCCTCACAAAAAATCAAGAGCAAAAAACTAGCATTTTATCTTTATTTTCAATATAGGTTTATTTTTCTTCATGTATCTTTCAATTCTAGTAATGGAGCATTTTCCTTTTTTTAAATTTTCTACAATAAGTCTTTTATTTCTAAGAGTAGTTCAAGCATAGTTCATCATCCATTTCCCTTTTCTCATCCATTCTCGGCCGCTTTAACACAAGGAGACTGAGTCTGTCATAGTCCATGATAGTTCAATTAAAGTGTTTGCAGTTTTTTTATTCAAACACTTACATTGGTAAATTAATTGAATTTGCACTGATTGGATTGTTATATTTAAAGCGTTATTTATAGATGAATGCATAGATGTTGATTTAGCCATTCCAAATTTTAGGAGGAACACTATAATGTGTTCTACTAATTAGAGTGGATATTGCAGTGAAAAGACTTGATATTTCCCATGCATAAATTATAAGTCTGAGTATTGATAGCATTGGTAGCATTGAAAACCCATCGAGGACGGCTTATAGAATTGATGCAGACACAACACTCCCAATTAACCTTGAAAGCTCACGTAAGGAAAAGAAAACAAAATATTTTTATTATAAAAGGAAAAAGATAAGCAGACAGTCAATTTGCCATTGTCATAGATGTTGCAGTTGAATGTGTTTTAAAGCTTCCTCCCCTCATGCATGAGGATTGGATTATGCATAAGCCAACAACCACCCATAAGCCCCCGTTTGGTTCAAGGTTAGGGTTAATGTGGTTAAGAGGAATATGAGGTTAGAAAAAGTGAGAATAAGAAAAAGTAGAGATGAATGTAATATATAAAATAGTAGTAATCCCGTAATCATTGTTTTGATGTTTGGTGAAAAAATAGGGATAAAATAACGGTAACCCTCGACCCCTTTGTCAAACAAAGCTTAGGATGTACTAAAGTATTACCTTCTACAGTGACACGAGAAAATGGAGCCAAAAACAGTGATACATGCATATCTTCCAAAAAGAGGGGATCACTGGTTAGAGATTGGACAGCACCAACGCTAAATGGTGTTCTCTCCTGAGTTGCCACCACAGTACTCAAATCTCCTCTCTTTTTCCCTCTTAAAGGTACAAAAGCCTGTGAGATGAGAGGACAACCCCATTGGTGCTCTGCGAGGACTTCTAGAGATCATATGCTGGTGGACGGGATACTTTAATCTGAATGCAAGGATTTGATGCAACTAAAGCATGGGAAAAAGATCAAAATAGATTTGTGGATCTACTACACATGAAGCCAAAGTATAGTAAATATATGCGGTGATGAAAGATGGTACCAATGCAAAGTTTTGTCACAGCTATTTTGGTTGCCTATATATGTAATAGTTTGGCAATGCATGTTTATCAGGAGACAACGCACTTATCTTAAGATATACAAATTCTTTGTTTACTTCATCGTACAGAAGTTGTACATGAAGGTTTACAAGATGTACTTACATACTAATCATAATACTAGACAGTACAAATTTACTTAAAAATGTTAGATTTATGAACATGCTGAAGTGACATGTGCATTACACGTGTTCGAATCGAAGTGCAAATTTATGTTGCTTATTAAGCCTCCACCTAAGGATTACAATGAAGATCAAGTAAATACACTCCAATGTTAACCTCCTTAGTGCACGAAAAACCAAAGATCTTGGGTTTTGGGTAGACAAATCACATGCGCATTTGGTTGGAAAAAAAGAGCAAACAAACACCACAAGCACACAAAAAATTTTACGTGGTTCACCCACTAAGGGGCTACATCCACGGGCGGCCGACAAGGAGATTAATCCACTATCAATCAAGAGATTACAAGAGATTATCAATCTCTAATTGGATACAATGACAACCCTTCTAACTCCACCTTCTACAAGCTCTTCCACCTCACTAATCTTGCCTTGGAGAACTTGAGAAACCACCTCCAACCACCTTGGAGACTTGATGAAGAAGAAACCAGAGATGAAAACCCAACCCCTCTCTCTAACCTCTCTACTCTCAACACAAGAGAGAAACAAGAGAATAGTTATCATGCATTACAAAATGACCCAACCCAACCATTATAACATAAACCATGCTAGTTAGTCTAGTGAGTCCAAAACAACTAATCCAACCTAATTGAGTGAGTTTGATATCATAGACCCAACAAATGTACATGCTAACGTGACATGTGCATTACACATGCTCGAATCGATAGTGGATCACCGATTCTTTAATGTAGTCCATCGGTAGTTCTACCGATGGACTACATTAAAGAATTAGTAGCCCACTGCCGATTGAATTATTCATCTAGTTCATCGATAGCTCACTACCAATGAACACTATCAACCAATCGGTACCTCACTACCGGTACAATTCAATCGGTAGTGAGCTACCAACGAACTAGATGGAAGAATCAGTAGTGAACTAGATGTATTACACATGCCACATGTTCATGTACATAAAACATTATTCATTTACTTAATCTTATCTTCTTCGTGCACCGGTATATTCCTTGTATTCCAGCTGCAACATCTATACTTCGTAGAACATGAGCTACGTCCAACAATTAGAAATAAGTGTGCTAATTCTGAGACCTATAACATGTTGTATCCTATAGGAAATCTTTAGTTTGCTTGGCATCCAAGCCATCTTGACTTTGGCATACATTTTGGTAGCTGTTCCTTTTCAGTGAACTCTCTGATGTCTCCTTGCAAATACAATTTTGTCAATCTTACTTACTAGTAGACTATTTTGATTTTACAACGGGATTAAAGACACAATTAATTGATCCTAAAACTGTAATTTGGATTCAACAATTAATTTCGCACTGTGTAATCAAATTGGATTTGATCTTGAAACCACATTCGAATCTGTCCATAACTCTATTTTTAGAATAATACATGACTAAGCTAGTTTATGGCTTGTTAACTTGTTGTTTGTTGGTAAGTCTCAATCTCAATGAGACCTAATTCATTGTAGATGATGAGTAATAACAAGAGAAATATAAGAAACATATCCAAAGGAGCATGACCCCACTAGAACCTAGTCAAACCCTAACAAGCTGATGAAATCCTAGACATGCATGATCCCTATTAAAGGGCCCCATCCACCTTCCAGTCTACATAGGCACAGCTAGGGCTTTTGTGCACATGATGTGCTATTCTCCCATGGTATGATTATATTTCATGATTATAGTACTGTATAGTTTTGCTAACTTTTCCAACATAAGAATACAAGATGGTGACAACCACATGGAGGCAAATGTTCAAAGTTTGGTGGTGATGGTAACCCTAATTGGAGGCCAGATGTTTCAGCCATCTGTGGAGGTGCATGCACTGGCAAGGGTGGTGGTTGGAGAGGAGGGAGCATGCATTCAATGAGGGTTTTTGCTGTGTTTTAGGAGTAATATAAGTATAACCCCCTTCTTGTCAAGAAATAATTCTTTTTATTTGGTAATGGAGGCTTTAATTGATGATCCTGACTTAGGATGGAAAATGCTCTTAACAATCACAATCCTCGAAAGTGATTCGTATTCAAGACCACCTCACACAGATATTTCTTAACTGACACGCATTGAAATCAATCTAGCTGATGAAATTAAATTCTTTCTCGTCCATCAGCTTAATTAGGGTTTTTGGTATTAACATGAACAGAGATTAATGTAGCTGATCCAATCCAATGGTTAAGATCTCCACAAATAACGGGACGCTCAGTTCCCACTGAACTCGGCTCCCACGAGCGGCGAACTCAAGACCCTATTCCCGGAAAATAAGAACCATCCAGATAAGCTACACAAGTGCGATGGCGTAGCGGTCAGGACTATCGTAATAATTATATTTTTATTTTTAAACATCAAATATCATCATTATTATTTTATTTTCATTTCATTTCATCTATCATCATTATTTTATTTTATTTTATCTCTATTTTTTAATCTCATTTTTTCTAACCTCATATCAAACGGGCTCGTAATTTTCTACATGAGGTATTAGATTCGAATCCTCTTGCAATTGATTATGTATCTGTTCCTCAGTGGATACAAGCGATCTTTGTCGATCATTAATTCTTTTCCTATCTTTTTTTTGGCCACTTCTTGTGTGCATATTTCATAAATATCGGTTGGATTAACCTAATTTGAAGCCTAACGCAAGTCTATATAACTTATCAACCAAAGAGAGAGAACAGCAGTGAGGCCCTCACACGTGAGGCTAGCTGTGGTCAAACAGAGCGTGTCAGGTCAGGATTCAGATTTCAGGGCTGGGAAGAAAGAAAAAGAGATCAAAGTCTCCGACACGAGCGAGCATCGTGGGTCCCACCAGTTCGTGCGATAAATTCCAATATTTTGGGGGACCCACATAATTTAATGCCGAAGCCGTCGTAGTCACCCTGGATTCGCTTGTGTTCGATTACTTCTCTCTTTTTCTCTGGTCTTGGTTTCTCTCTCTAAAACTATTCTCTCTCTAGAGAAGAAAGAAAAAGAGAGCAATGAATAAAAGATGTTGATAGCCCCCGTACGGGGCAGGAGACACGTCACACGTGCAAAGAGCCTCACACGAGTGATAGCTATTGCTTTAGTTCTCCTCTATAAATGCAAAAGACTTGTATTCATTCTATTTTGTTGGACCCACCATCATCTTCACTTCATCTATGGTTCCCATAATGCCCCCCGTGTGTTTTAATTTATGCTATTTTAGTGCCTTAAAGCTATATTCCTACTGATTGTGTGATCAAAGTTGGACATAATAAATTCACTTCCTGCATCAAAAACTGCTACAAAAATTTAAATTATTAGGAATGAGTAAGTTTATAAATTTGTTTGTACATAGTCAAACATTTTTCACTATTATTTCATGATGATAGAAGTCATAGAACTAATGTTTATATTTTATATATCTTGTTTATATGATACAAATAGTACATGCCTTTATACACAAAGAGGCTAAATATAGAAAAAAAAATCCTAATTACAATCCTAATCAATGCTGAAATCATGTGATCACCAGCTACTAACATGTCATTATGTTAACAATTGCCATGCATTAATTCTTTTTAGTATTCGTAGATACAAATTAGGTTGCTATACTAATTCTAAGAATGTATATATTTATGATATAGTTAGAGAGATGCTATTAAACTACAAGATTCACAATTGAATGCTAATAGAGAATGACTGTACTGAAATATAGGCAGCAAGCAGGTAAAGTGTTCTATCAATAGAATGTGACTGCTCGAGAGTTTACTTGTGGTTCTAGTCCAATAGTTGCCCACGGAGGCCTATGCATATGTTTTCTCTGAGACAAACAGTCTTACATTTCGGAGTGATATAAATGCTCCCCAACAACTAAGGAATAATCTTTCTAATGCAGTGATTTTCCTTTGAGCTTGTTCAAGACATGGTTTGATTGTTTTTAATTAAGTCTTTCATCTTGGCTTAAGTTCCTTAAGATATACTTTATTATTGCACAAGAGACTTCAAGCCAATATATACTTCTTGACAAGATGCTACTCTTTTTAAGGTATTTTTAAATCTTTAATCAGCTCATGTTAAAATCTCTTCAAATTGGAATTGTGCCATAAAATGTTGAAATTTAGGGTATTGGTGAGAAAAAAAGCTGTAGCCCTGTTAATCTTTTATTCAACTAGGTCAGAATTATCTTATTTGATTTTAAATTTAAAAATCTGAGCCAGTATCAAAAGCTGAAATTCTACTTCATATTCTCTAGACACACATGGTGCGTTTGACAACTTTGAATCAGACGAATGAGCTGAATGAGAAATATGTGGAATGAGATGAATGAGCTGAATCCGGTGATTCTGTGGATTTTGGTTCTGTTCTTTGACTGATTTGTATGGAATGAGTCGAATATGTTGATTCTGATGTTTTGTTTGTCTGATATGAATAAGTTGAATCTGTTGAGCGTGTGAATTTTGATAATATGTTAAAAATAAAGATTTAGATTTAATTCAAATTAAGACTTATTTTTTATAATAATGATAATACTCATAAGATATAAATAATTATCAACTTATACCCGCCTCATGCGTTGGTCCTTATATCTCAACAAAAGTACTGCAAACTAAAAAAACTCCAAAATGATACAAATATTACAAGCGTTCCTCCAAGCTTCTGGGTGCTTGATGGCCTTACAATTGACTCCAAACAACAAATAATTGCAATAGATGCTCTATAAGTTTACAACTCAAAACTAGTTATAGTATGCCTTTCACCCGTCAAAAATAGCCAAAATGCAGCCTTAATTGTTCATAGTCGATCCACGTATCGAATGTCACATTGACCGTCAGCCAAACACGCCCTCAAAATATAAATCACAGTCAATCCATGCACCCTCCTCTATTCACTCACGGTCGATTCATGCATCATCCTCTATTCACTCATGGTCGATTCATGTATCAACCGTCGCATCGACTGTATGTCTATGTCAAGAAAGTGTTACTCCACGGTCGATGCTACGGTCGACCGTCTACGCATTCCAAATCCGATGAGGAACGTCGAGCGGACGTCGTGATTCATCAAAATCGGAATGAGATGGAAGTCGGATTCTAGGTATTCCAAATAGTCTTTCGAGCCAAACGCTTGTTACGAAAATGCCCCTATTGAACCAAGTTTTCTGAATCCCATTTTTTTTAAAAACTTTTGTTACGAACTAGCCAAATGAAAGTACACTTACAATTTTTCTAACAAGGGTAAATTATAGCTATGGGCATTGTGGTTTGGGTCAAGTTTCATTTAAGGTCCTATAGTTTCAAAATTTTCAAATAAGGTCATGACATTTGAATTTTGTTTCAAATAAGGCTCTAGGGCCGACACCGTTTATGGGTTGGCAAATAAATGAGTCACATGCCGTCACATGACCCAAACCACAAGGCCTTAAATGAAACTTGACCCAAACCATAGGGCTTAAGTGAATTTTGATCCAAACCACATGGCCAAAAAATGTAGTTTACTTTTTGTATTTTATGGTCACAAGATTTCACTGCACGTGACTCATTTACCATCAAGCCACTAACGGTGTCAGCGCCTAGGGACTTATTTGAAATGAAATCCAAACGACGGGGCATTATTTGAAAGTTTTGAAACTGTATGATCTTAAATGAAACTTGACGCAAACCACAGGATCCAATACTGTAATTTACCCTTCTAGCAATCTATAAAGGATTAGGCTAAATACACCGCACAAAATGCTAGGGCCTTATTTGAAACGTCTAGGACATTATTTGAAAGCGTAAGCACCTAGGGCCTTATTTGAAACGAAATTCAAACGACGAGACATTATTTGAAAGTTTTGAAACTGTAGGATATTAAATGAAACTTGACGCAAACTACATGATCTAATACTATAATTTACCCTTCTAGCAATCTATAAAGGGTCAGGCTAAATACTCCGCACAAAATGCTAAGTATAATGCACCATTTTTTTGTTCGGTTTTTAAAAACCGAATACTATGTTATATGATTCGATCGGTAACAACCGAATCATGTAAAAATACATAATTTAGTTGTTACCGATCGAATCATATAACATAGTGTTCGGTTTTTAAGAACTGAATAAAATGATACGGTGTACTGAGTAATTCTTACGGTGCATTTAGCCTGATCCATCTATAAATGGATTGTCCAATTAATATAGACTGCCAAGTGCCAAATGACTCCTAAAATTGGCTGAACTTCCCTTATTTTGTAACAAAAAAAGAAATAATTTCCCTTAAGAAAAGAAGAGCAAAAATTCCAAGATCTTCATCCATGATATAAAGACATGATCCCCTGAAGTTGATGGATAATGAAAAGAGATGGAGGGCTAAGCCATAACTCTCATCAGTCCAATCAAGAAGACTTTCATGGAAAAGGCTTAAAAGAGCCAAACATGTTTAATGGTTCCATTCATCAAATGGCAGTGTACATCAAGTGCTAGCTTCATATATTAGGGTACTGTAGTTTCTACTCCCAATATGGATGCCAAATGATACTATGCAGCCTTTTGTGGTTCCCGTTTTAATGTCAAATTCCCCCTTCCATGAATGGAGCCTTCAATTACTACATTTTGGAAGATTGAATCACTCGTAATCCCGTAGTGATGTGATGTTGAAGGGGACTCAAGAACCTTAGCTAAAGACAATCATTTATGTGAAATATACATAAGGGTTATAATAAAGTCGACTCATCTTTGTCATCAGAGCAGTGGTGGAGAGTTCGAACATGTCTCACATCACATGCTTCTTAAATTTTAAAAAATTATCAGATTAATTATATTAGTAAATATTATTTTCTCATTTATTATTTTAAGGTAAATTACTGTTCTGAGTATCGCAGTTTGAATCAAGTTTCATTTGATGTCCTATTATTTCAAAACTTTCAAATAAGGTCATGACATTTGTATTTCATTCGAAATAAGGCACTAAGACTAACGTCGTTTGTGGGTTGACAGAAAATGAGTCACATGACATCATATGACCCAAACTACGAGACTTTAAATGAAACTTGACCCAAACCATATGGCCTTAAGTGAACCTTAATCCAAACCACATGGTCAAAAAATGTAGTTTACTCTTTATATTTTATGCTCACATGATGTCAAGCGACTCATTTATCATCAATCCACTAGCGGTGTCAGTGCTTAAGGCATTATTTGAAAGTTTTGAAATTAATGGACCTTAAATGAAACTTGACGCAAACAACATGATCCAATAATGTGATTCACCTATTATTTTAATCCATAACTCAGAACTTAGTATCATTGTGTCATTTCGTTGGTGGTACTATAGTCATACCATGGAAACGTAAGTTTATTTATAGATCTCAATCCTCCAAAGCTTCATGTGCTCCCTAGCATATAGCTATTTCCAGTTCTCCTCCCTACTCCTACAGAGTAAAATAAAACCCACCCTCCACCCCACCATCTTCCTTCCCCCTCTCCAATCCTCTCTCTCTCTCTCTCTCTCTCTCTCTCTACATTGCTATAATATACAGTTCCATTTGCATATCTCTCTCTCTCTCTCTCCTCTGCTAGTGTTGTGGGAGAGAGTGTGTGAAGCTTGGCAATGGGCGCCCGGCGCCGCCGCCTCTCCGCCGCATTAGCCCTCATCTTCTTCGCCGCTGCTCTCGGTAATGCCACTTTATCCCAAGCTTCTTGTGTACTTACTGCTCACAAACTCTCTTTCTCTCTCTCTCTAACTTTGCCTTTGTTGTTCCAGACTAGATTTCTTTTGCTTCTCATGTTCTTACTCTGAATGCAGCCTACCCACATCCCCAAATCCTCTCATTTCGATGCCCATTTCCACCCAAGATCTCTACTTTGTCTCCTGTCTCATGATTAATAACAAGTTTGTTGCCAGAAAGAAGCTATCAAAGCTTTAGAAACAAAAGTCCTCTGTTTTGCTTCATTTGTTAAAAAAATGGCAGGATTGATTTCCCAAAAACTAAATAAACACACTAAAATTACTTTTCTTTGATATTTGTTATTCTTTGATGTACAACAAGACCCACATAAAAAATTTCATTCCTCTTCATTAATTTCTCTGAAATCTTCTCCTATATGTCAGTTATAAAACAAGCCATCAATGCTCTGTTCTCCTTAAAACTAAAAAACAAGAAAAACTCACAGTTCTTCGTTTTCCTCCAAACCCATCAATCAAAACCAATAAAAGCACCTCCTTTTCGCCTAATCTTCACCAATATCTCTGTTTTCCCATGTTGGTATTTCCTAAATTTGTTCTTCTTTACATTCCCAAGGTACTGGAGCAATGGGTCTCATCCATAAAGATGGCCAAGAAGAGAACACCACAAAGAGCTTGAGAAGAGAGGAGTGGGACTTAGAACGAGCCCTTCTCGCCCGGCGACGCCTCAGCGGCCCCGGGTCCTCTCCGCCGACGTGCCGAGCCCGCTGCGGCCGCTGCTTCCCCTGCAGGCCAGTGCACGTAGCCATCCAGCCAGGGAGGAGCACACTAATGGAATACTACCCTGAGGCATGGCGTTGCAAGTGTGGCAATAAGCTTTTCATGCCATGAGACAGAGCTAAACAACCAAAACAGGGGAAGAAGAAGGACATATGTATCCATCCATATGAAGTATATATCATCCACAAAGCCACAAAAAGGTGTGAGTTTTATTGGTGATCATAACATACAAATTTAAGAAGAGTTGAAAGGGTTTGAGGCTTCTGTAACTCCTCCATCCATTGATGATGATGATGATGATGTTGTTGTTCTATGTGCATATTTGTAGCAATTAAATGTGTGTCTATGTATTGTTTTTTGACCTTTTTTCTTTGTTATAATGAGGGAAAATATGAGAAATTGTGTTCCAAAATTTCTTTAAATTAGTGTTTGAAGGTTTTGGTATGAGGATCAGAAATGTCTTTTTTAAAGTTATCATCTTCTTTATTGTTGTCAACTAAATTGGTAAATATTGTATTTTAGTGTCAACATGGCAGCCTTATCTCCAAGATTTCAGTGACATCTCTGGGCACATGGTTGCTGTAAGTGTTTTTTAATATGATCAAGTTGGTATATTGTTGTAGAATATCACCAATATCGCTAATTATCATTGCTGATCCTAGAATTAAGCTTTATAACCTTGATAAAGATCTATCATTGCAATATTTGGAGTCTCCCTAAAAATAATGTGGTGTAGATTATGAAAAAATATTTGGAGTAAAAATAATCACCTTTATCACATTAAATTATAATCAAATGTCAGATCTACGTGGAGCGAGCGATCCATGAGGCAAATCAAACACCTAACACCAGATCCAGACGCTCGATGCATTTTCCAATCCACTGGATGACGATTCAACTGGAAAAATAAATATAATGAAAAGCTTCAAAATCCATTTGTACTCTCGTTCGTTTAGCAATTAGCACCCTGGAAATATATGCAATGAAAGACGGCAAAAACATATGATAATTTATGCACGTAAAGTCCATATGCAAATTTTGTATTCAAATCTCTCTCTCTCTCTCTCTCTCTCTCTTCGTGGTATTTTGTTCCTATATATGGCTGATGGCTCCTCAGGGAGTTGGAATTGGAGTACCTTTTCTCTGGACTTGTGAATCTGTGATGACTTGCTTGTAGCTGAAACAAGAGTGGAAAGTGAGGCTTTCTTTCACCTTTTTCAGTGTAGGACTACTATACGCCAACTGTCACCAAGTCTCATGAAACAGGTTAGATTACAAGGCCCGGGTGCCTCGCCTCGCCTCCCACTCTAGTCTAGAGTCTAGTCTACTACTGGCAACCGAGCGGTCCGAGCCGAGCCGAACCGAACCGAATATTTCAAACCGGAGTTACACACAACGAAACGCCACCTTCCTTCCGTGATCCTGCTGCAAGTCCTCTTTAATTCCAAAAATCATCGTGGTCCAAAATCGTGCGTAAAAGTTATTAATGCATGTAGAAATGATATAAAAAAATGAATAGTTCAAGAAAGCTATAGAGAGAGGGGTTCTTGGCATGTAAATTAAAAAACACCCTAGAACTTAAATAGCAAATACGTGATCCGAAAAACAAAAAATTCCTTCTCAGCTTCCCCAGCTAAGCTCTCTTCCCAGAATAAGAGGAGTTTTGTGACTACTTTTAGAACTGAAGCAGGCCACCGTATTTGACAACAAGGAGTTCTTGGAACTTGAATGGCTCTGTCTCAGGCATCTCTCTATTTAAAATAAGCAATAAGCAAGTTGCTCATGAGATCATACTACTAACTGTTAGATTGATTACATCAGAATATTACAGCATTTTTGATAAAAATGTGTACATGACCAGTACATTAATAATAGCATGGCTAAATGACAAGGTGGATATGCTGTCGATGTCATATCAAGAATACATGATCTCAACCCAAGAACACAGGCCGAAAACTTTTTCTAATTTTCATTACTAAAGCCTACCTATGTGTTGTAGCCTTGTAGGTATCATTGGAAAAGTTAGTATGCATGCAGTTCCAAACCGATCAACTTTGGCTGCTTGCTTCTCTCCGTCCTATAAATAATACCTTCAGGTATGGAGAACTGGCCTTGTGATTATAATAGAAAATGGCATGCATCTCTCGCCCACCATGCATCAACTCCCCCCATATTTTATATCTCTTTCACGTGTCATCAGCTGAACAGTCCGGCTTCGGTCCAATCACGATCACGTAGAAACTTATGAAATCATGACATACTTATATAGGTATATTGAAGTATGGGTAACGCGCCAACAACTAGTATAATATGGATATACTAGCTAGCTAGCAACTACAAGTTGGGACTTGGATTTTTTTAAGGTTAGGCTTTTGGCTATAAGAGAGGCAGGCAGTATAGATCCAATTTCAAAACGGGTCTGACCCGAGTAGTCTTATTGGGTCTGGCCCAACTATTATTTGCTGTGTGTAATGATACAAGACGATGATGCGAGGGAGGGGAGAGAAAGAGACATGCATGATTTGATGGGATGTGTGACAAGACTGATGTTGTTGGTACTGCTAATAGAACTGCGGGCATACAGTCCCACACTAACCTAACTCCAACTGTCCGCCTAATCTTGTTCCTTTCTTCCGGAGTAGGTGCCCCTCCACCCCAACACCTCATAGAATAGGGCCGGGCCTTTTACCATTTATTTAGAATGGGCTAATTAACAATCCCATTGAAGCATTCAATTTTGGATCACATAATAATGGTCTTGCTAAGAACATGAGTTTTTATCAGATGAATCCCTGAGGAAATTGACTACACAAACATACAAGCTGCCAATTGAAGAAATCGATTAGACTACTTTAGTTACAAAGCTTGACAAATTAGAACCCAAAAGAACTTTTTAAGTACACTGAATTGATATCTAAATTGAATGATGATGATCAGCTTGGCATTTCAACATAGAGAAAGAGGTTACCTTTCAACACTGGAGCTAAATGATATTACTGTGTTCTAATCATATCCTTGATAACAAACATCGACCCAACTGCAATCTGAGAAAAAGCAATCTTTCCTTGTTCAGAACTGAAGCTTGTGCAGTGATTCAGCCATATCATCCCCATTTACGTGTTTGCCTTTGTGCAACCTGCGCATAAATCTCTCAAGTCACCCTGATACGAATTCCTTCTGAGAAGACAGACAACCCAACTTGCTTCCATTGTTCTCCCACTCTTCCATGTCCTCAGCCTCAGCACCTTCTTTACCAGGAATCACAGGAGGTGGAGGCAAAGCCTTAATTGCCAAATCCACCACTTCTTGGACTTCATCAATGCCTTGCTCTTCATTCTGTTCCAAGCGCTGATGAATATTGCCTTCAATGATCTGCAAGTGTAAAAAACGTAGACAAAACAAAATCAACATGATAACTTCTTAAGCTACCAATTGGAAACAGCAGAGTACCCATACCAGATAACTCCATTAATAAATTTTCTGTGGAGATAACTTAGAAGACATGGACAATGATGGTGCCATAGGTATATATATTGTTGTTACAGGGAAATAAAAAAGTTGGACTAAAATTGAAGGCAGGAGATATACCATGGAAAGGATTCAGCTTATTTTTAAACTCAACGCAATTCAGATCCAATGGCTGATCAATTGCAATAGAAGCTCAAAAACAGTCATACAACCTAGTAGCATCTTCAATACAGAAACAAACTAGAACTTCTAGATGCACATGACAGGCAGAGTAAAACACATAATCAACTATAATGAATTGCTTTGGACTGTGGCACTAATTATTCACCAAATTCTTTAAATACCCCTTTTGAACCTTTGAACCTTATGCTTACCGAGCATTTTCCCTATAGGTGCTCTATTTTTTTGGTGAGTGTATAAGGAGACTAAGACAACACTACTAGTTTCCTATAGCCATAATCACAAAAGATTTATACTCCGGAAAAGATATGCAGCACAAGCATACTTAACATACTGGTTATATTAGCGGCACTCATGAAGTTTTGATTGGGCAAGATTTGACGGGAAGTGGAGCTTAGAAGTGGTAAAATCATGACTAATATAATAAAGCTTTGTCAATAAGCAAATCTTACATTAGAAGGTATACAGCACCGGCGCCAAACCTAGATCACCAAAACCGTTACTAACAAAAAAGCATGTCGAACACAAGGATACCCAATAAACCTTCCATAACAGCAGACATTTTGCCAAAAAGCTTAGTAAGCAAAATCTGATGGGGGGAAGTGGTACTTACAATTACTAAAAAATAAGATAACAAAATGATTTCAGCCACCAAATCAGGAAATGCTTATGTCGGTGCATCTAAAGCACAGCAACCAAAAAGGGAAGCTGGACGTTATTTTATTAGGCAAGTTAACAGATCAGACTTATTAAAGCATTTATCCACAGTTAAGAACTAACGAAGGCAACCATAAAGTATGGAAGGCATCTGTAGGTCACAGTTAGAAATCTGTAACCACCAAGGAGTTTGTTCCTGTCATGTCCCTGAAGAAAATTAGTTATTCAATAGACAATCCAGGTAGGGAACAAGCATACAACGCTCATTTTTCCTCTTTTGTAAAAAGGGCTTAATATATCCCCTTAACTATCATCTTGTAGAATGTATTGGCCACATAATAGTTTGAAAAGGTGAGAAGTTAGCAAATGTTTCCTCGTCATAGATGTCAACTTTCCAAACATGAATTGGGTACATCTTTTTGACCCCTTCCGTCTCCCGTTCAAGGTAACAAGCTCCAAACAGGTAAATGACTTTAATTATGTCCTCGAATGCAATAATACAAATGATTTAGTCATTTGTTGACAGGAATGAACTCTCTAAATTGTTTTGAATTGTGTCTGAGGATATAGCATCCAATTTACACAACATTAGAGAATTGTGTACTAAAAGCTCAGCCTCATTTAAGTTTAATGAGTGTAGGACAATAACCAGTACAAGATATAAATCACAAAACTAAAAAAACAGCTGGATGTGAGTAATTAAACACAAGCTTTACCGGATCAATTTCTGCTTGACTGGTCGGCCTCAAATTGATGATATTGTACCTCTCAGGTTTTAGAAGTTTGTACTTTTCACTTCCCTTTAAAAACTCATGAATGGCTTCTGCTGTCTGGTTGCAAGCTGCACTGTGGACAAGGTAATCGTAAACCTGTGTGAGCCGTGTCCACCAGAAGAAACCATTGCATTGTTAAGATTATCGGAATCAACCCAGGAACTACAATAACAAGCTGAATGTTCAGAAATACACACCTTGCACTCAGATGGCGCAACAGCACCAAGAGATCCTAGAGGATCACTCGTTGCCCCCCTTGATTTCAAGAATTGAAGGACCTCGAAATTAGTTAGAAATCCCGCATTTTCATGTAAACTACAAGGTAGAAAATGCCCTCATTTTAACAACATTCTAAGCACAAATATGTAGAGGAACACAACAAATTTCATGTGCAGTTAAAGCTACACCATCATCCATGACAAAGTTCCTTAAACATGAGCATAAAGCCTAACTAGCACATATTATAATAGAATTTCCCTGGATGAAACTAGTATAATAAACAAGAACACACCATATGTTCGAGATTGCCATCAAAGAACATATCTTGAAATCAATTTCGGTCGAGTGTAATCGAGTGCTAATAACTCACATTTTCATTGCTAGAGAAGAACCGAGGAATAATGACGGGGCGATTTGCCAAGGTCCCAACTTTAGCTGCGAAGAGAGAAAACAATGAATCACGCCGAGCCCCCTCGTAGGCCCTCGTACCTGGGCGTTGACCCGGTCGAACCAGCGGAAGAGGAAACGATCGTCGGCGGCGAGGTTGGTGAGCAGGGAAGGAAGAAAGGAGAGAGAGAGACGGAGCGGCGTCCGGCGGGGCTTCGGGGCGATAGGTTGAGGAAGGAGAGGGAAGACGGAGAGTTCGGTGAGCTCGGCGAAGGAGTGGGAGGAGAGAGGAACACGGCGACGGTACAGGCCGGCGTTGGCGAGGGTGGCCCGCGATGAGGGACGCCGACGATGGGGGGATCGCGATCAGTCTAATTGAGAAGGGTTTTGTGATGAAAGAGAAGGAACGGTGAAGATGTAAGGTAAGGGTTGATGGACAGTGGAGATTAAGCGGAGAGAGTAAAGCAGGGGACGACTGCAGAGGGTTTGGAGAAAGTTGTCGGATACGATCAACTTTGGATTTGTTTGACAGTTGAATTGGGCTCGATAATGGATCCATTAGACTAGTCTTGGTTTATTTCTTCGGGTTCGACAATTTTTTCAATATATTAAGTCAACATAGTTTTTGAGTGATTATTTCTCAAACTTGTAATTTTCTGGGCGGATGGTTTGGCTTGGGTGGGTGGGCTTATGTCGGATTCTGGGAATGCTCTTGAGAAGTTTGTAGAAAGTCCCATGAGGGGGGTGTCATAGCATTGTGATAATTTCCATCAGAATAGGCGAGCCAGGCTTGAGCCAACAAGCTCTCTTCGCTGCCCATACCCAACATCTCCGGCCTACATTTGCAGTGCGAAACTCTAGCTGGACTCGGCTCGCTCGTGTTCGGCTGATGCACAGCCTTATTTGCGACGGTAAGGAGCAGATTTTACACACATTGGCATTTATGCAAGTAGAAGAATGTTACATGCATGGAAGGACTAAAAGAGGGAATGGGGTCTTGGTATTTTGTTGTTTTGAAAACTAAAGCAACGAGAGCCAGCAAACTTTGACAGAATTGGTTCAAGTATTGGCCGTTGGAGCAACACTGGATGAGCCTAGCCTGGTAAGGGGCGTTTGGTTTGGAAAATATTTCAAGTTTTCATTCTCTAGATTTATTTGCTGTTTTCTGTTTTATAGTTTTTAGAAGATGCCTTTGGTCTGAATGCTGGAAAAATAACAGCAGAAAAGGGTGAACATGGCAGTTTGGTGTTTTCATATCAGGAAGTTTTATATGCTCACTGTATTTACTCTCTACACTGCATCATTTAATGCACCACACCTAAATTTTAAAGCCCTGTGGCACAGATGGGCCAGATGGCTGTGGGTGTTGGTGATGTTGGTGTGGTGGTGGGGGAAGATGTGGTGATGACAGTAAAAATATTTTAAGTATTTTCAACTAGATTGATATAAGTAGTGTAAAATAAAAATAAGGGTAAAAAACATTTTGGTCCCCTCTAGTTTCAGCGTTTTTTATTTTAAACCCTGTGTTTCAAAACGTGACAAAACAGACCCTGTAGTTATAATAATTTCACTTTAAACCCAAATTTAATAACGGTCGTTTGTTGAAACACAGGGTTTAAAATGAAAGGGAAAATATCATTTTGGTCCCCTCTAGTTTCAGAGTTTTTCATTTTAAACCCTATGGTTACAATAATTTCATTTTGAACCCAAATTTAATAACGACCGTTACGGACTTAACGTCAAATGGTTGTCTCATCGTTAGCCTCGCAGCCAGCTCATTCCCAGCCCCATTACAATCACAGTTGTCAAAGCAAGCATCCCATGCATGGACTGGTTGGGTGAAGAGCATGTTGACCATAGAGAGGGCCAGCGGGTACTCGAGGATGCGCTGGAAGCAGAGCAGCGTCTTGGTTTGCAACGGAGAGAGCTAGGAAGAGCTTGCATGGGTGGCGGCGACAATCTGCAGGAGTAGAAGGGCATCAATGTGAAGGGAGAGATTAGAGTAATGTCCACTTGAGTAGCCTAAAAATCCCATCTTGGGTCACCTAAAAATTCCATCTTTGGTCGCCTAAGATCTCAGCCTGTCGAGAGAGATCTGGAGGTGGGGTGCTCGGGTGGTCTGGCGGCGGGAAGCCGCAGGCGGCTAGAGGGATATAAGTGAGGAAAGAGAGAGAACAAAATAAACCAGTCAATATTGGGTCAAAGCCAGTTTGACGTTAAGTTTGTAACAACCGTTACTAAATTTGGGTTTAAAGTGAAATTATTGTAACCATAGGGTTTGTTTTGTTACATTTTGAAATACATGGTTTAAAATGAAATTATTTTAACCATAGGGTTTAAAATGAAAAACCCTATAACTAGAGGGGGACCAAAATGATATTTTCCCTAAATGAATTACTAACGGCCGTTAAGTCAAGAAACGGCCGTTAAAAATTTGGGTTTAAAGTGAAATTATTATAACTACATGGTCTGTTTTGTCACGTTTTGAAACACAGGATTTAAAATGAAAAACGCTGAAACTAGAGGGGACCAAAATGTTTTTTACCCTAAAAATAAAATGTGGTGCATAGAGAAGATATAGTGGTGCATATAGAGCTAGTTATACTTTCATATTTTCTGTAAAACAGACTTCCTGCTTTCTTGAAATTATTCTCAAAAGAAATAAACCAAACACATTTTCAGCATTTGGAAAAAATAATTCATGTTTAATTTTCTGTTTATATTTTGTAGTTACATCCAAGAAAGCTGCCTTGTTGTCTTAGCCTATTGATCTTTTTTCTAAACGCCTGCCAGCGTCCAATCCTATATATGTTTTTTTAAGCTAGAGGTGTGTCTTTGTTTATGTTATGGCCATGTCACTTAAGCCCTCGTTTGGTTGAGGGATAACGGGGATAATTTCATTTTTTACCCAAACATCAAAGTAATGATTACGAATGTACCACTATTTCACTTATCCATTTCTCTCTACTTATTCTAACCCTCATTTCTTAATCTCACTTTTTCTAACCCGATCTAACCCTATCCCCTTAACCTTATTTTTTCTAACTCCATATCAAATGGGCCCTAATAAATGCTCAGTTCACATGGATGTCAATAATAGCTTTTTAGAAATATGTGCTTGATTGCTAAGCCAGTTGGCGAGTATATATTTGTATATGTTTTCGAGGTGTTAATAATCAAATCCTTAGCCCATATGGATGTGCCAATTGCTGATGGTAGGCATTGATAGCCTCCAAGTTTGACCATTTCTAGGCGATTATAGTACTAGTTTCCTTCAATACTAAGCTACATTATAATACTTGCTTGATTGCTAAGCCAGTTGGCGAGTAATTGTATATGTTTTGGATGTATTAATAAAATTCTTAGCCCATATGGATCTGCCAATTGCTGATGGTAAGCATTGATAGCTCCAACTTTGACCATTTCTAGTCTATTGTAATATTATTTCTTCCATTGAAAAGCGACATTATAATATTTGCTTGATTGCTAAGCCAGTTGGCGAGTTATTGTGTATGCATTGGAGGTGTTAATCAAATCCTTAGCTCATATGGATCTGCCAATTGATGATAGTAGGCATTGATAGCCTCCAGCTTCCAGCCTATTATAGTATTAGTTTCCTTCATTGCTACGCTACATTAGAGAGTGTACTTGACTGCCAAGATAGTGGGTGAGTCTTTGTTGATGACATGGTGAGGTTAATCAAATCCTTGGCCTCACATGGGCTTAACAGTTGATGTGGGACCGGCATTGATGTTTTTTAGTATGAGTTTCCTTGGTTATTAGCTTATATAGAGGTATTGGCTTCAATTGTTTGATCATACTTACACTTGTGAAACTTGTTCTGTCCCTTTCTTCTTGCAGCCTTCGTTCTAGTGAACTTCCTATTGATAGGCCTTAGTATTAGATTGCACAACCTTGTTCAATCCAGAGTGCTGAACCTTTTTCTCCAGGAGTTCTGGTAGTTCATTGATGCTGAGAAGTATGTGGAGGACTTGGAGGATGCATGGAGGACTTAAAGGCCAAGCAGAGCCACGTCCAAACAGTGTTCACAAACGCTGAGAGGGAGAGCAAACGCAGCACCTACAAAGAACAGCGTTGGCTCGGAAAGGCAGCTGCTCAAGAGAGAAGTTGCTAAGGTCGAAGAAGACTTTAATCTGAGAAGTGGAGCTTCTTTTCCACTTTTTCCATCCTGGTTTTAGTAGAAGAGCAATTAACGCATTTCCAGAGGTGAGGAGTTGATCTATGAACTTGTTTCTTTGAGTAGTGCCCTTCAAGCACTGCCTCCAAAGTCTATCACCGAGAAGCCAATACCAAAGGTAGTTGGGATAGAAATGGAGTTGAAAGTGGAAGAGGCACGCAGTTACTTACGAGATGACATGGCTGCAATCATAGGCATATTTGGCATGGGTGGCATCGGAAAGAGGGCTCTTTAGCACAAACTCAACAATTCAAAGCTCATTGATGGTAACCTGGGTTTCGATTTTGTCATTTATGTTGTGGTATCCAAAGACACCAAGGGAAAAAAAATTTGAGTGACAGCCGGAAGCTTGGGGTTGTCTTCATCGGGTAAGGAGCTCTCATCTTCGACTTCTTGAAAGACAAGAACTTCTTACTACTCAATGAACTTTGGGTTAGTTTGATTTCCACAAACAAGTTGGAGTTCCGCTCCTACATCGTATCAAAAATCGAAGTTCCCTTAAGCAAGAGGTATGTTTTCCTATTTTCTTCTTTTCTTGAGGTCTGAAATAAGAACACCTCCCATCAATCTGAAAGTTAAATGCTATTAGTAACACTTTTTCAGATGAAATAAATTTGAGAACTTAACTAGACATCTTCATTGAAAAAACTTATCTCTCCTCTATAAGCAAGGCACCACAGTAGACTTCCATTAGATGTGAATACGGAGAAATCAAACAATTTATGTAGACTAGTTATACTCATATCATTCAATTACTCATTTAAGTTACCAAGAGCAATGTTCTTGTCTGCTTACTTCTAGTGCGATTTTACTAACATCATCATCTTTTTCACCTTAGAAAGGTTGTTTTCACAACACGATTCGAGTGGGTGTGCGGCAACATGGAGGCTGACAAGATCATCAAGGTGGAATGTTTTGTGCCAGAGCCCGCATGGAGTCTATTCAAGCAAAAGGCTGGTGAAAAGGTTGCTTTATCTGATCCGTGGATAGAATCCATTGCAAAGGATGTTGCAAATGAGTGTGGAGGGCTGCCACTCACACTTATTCTCATAGGAAGAGCAATGTCCAAGGAAGACATTCAGGCATTGGGAATACACATACACATCACTGAAGAATTCTGAGTCCAACATTGTTATCGGTGAGGAAGATAGCATATTCTCTACTTTGAAGTACAGCTATAAGAGTTTACCCAATGTAGCAATCCAAAAGTTGTTCTTGTTGTGCTCACATTTCCGCGAAGGTATACATTGTTAGAGGTTAACTTATAGCTTTGTTGGATGGGTCATGGATTGATAGATAATTTTGACAAAATTAATCAAGTGGCACTATCGATCGCTTCTGGCTGGAAAACAGAGGAAACATTGATAGCAGAATTATGCAAGGAGTTGCATGAAGTATCAGAGGTAAATGACAGAGAAATGGAGCGAGGCAAAACTAGTATCACTGATGGATAAAACCTGCCTTGTTATCCCAAACTATCGACATTCATCTCAACTAGCTCAGAAACCTATGGTGAACTTTCCCCAATTCCTCCATACTTTTTTCAGTACATGCCAGCTCTGACCTATTTGGATTTGGGAAATGCTCCTATCGAAACTTCCATCAGATATTGATTGTTTACTTTGCATTACATTGCCTTAATCTCTTCACTAAGATTACATCCTTGCCAGATGAGCCAAGTAACCTGCAAGAATTGAAGTACTTGATCCCAAGATTTATGGAGCCGGAGTTTGCAATTCCTGCAGGGGTTGATAAGGAGGAAGTATTTGATCCTAAACAATCTTCGATTTCTTGAAAGACAAGAGCTTCTTACTACTCGTTGATGATTTTTTGGTTACCTTAATCTCTTTTTTTTTGTTGGGTTTGTTTCTTCTGAAACTAAGCCTCTACTGTTGGTTAGGTTTTACAAATATGTTATAGATGCTAAGGACTTGTACCAATACTTCTTCACTAATATACTCTCATCCTAAACCACTTCTTATTTGGATTCTGCACATAGCATCGGTTAAGTACCATCTGAATGAGTTCATGAGGTTATTTCGGTGTTCATCAAGAAAAAATGAAGAAATAGGTTTATCTGGAAGGAATTTGTTTTAGTACAAGATGGAAGCCGTTATGCTCGGGATCATACCGGTCCATAATAAACTTCTACTGATGTTGCAGTACTGATGTTGCACCTCCATCATTGGCAGGAGTTAATTCATCGTGTTCTGGTTAGTAGTAGCTTGTTGCTTTGCGTTTATTATCGAGTAGTAGTGGTTTTTGCTGTTGTTACTGGACTTTTGTCCCTCCTAAATCAGGTCAAAGGCTCAACAACCAATTACTTCAAAAAAACTAAAGAAAAAATTTCCATGGATGGTACAGTTGAAGCACATCTCAGGTCTTCTATCTCCGAGGAGTCCATGAGGTGGTTGGATGGGAAAGAGGCGGGGTGGTCCGTCGTGTTCGTGTGCTTCGGGAGCTGGTGCCGCTTCACCGGCGAGCAGCTCCGGGAGATTGGCACGAGGGTTAGAGGACATGTGAAGTCACCCTCTATCTCTCTCACTCCTGGCTCTCTCTGTCTCGCTCCTCTTCCTCTTTGGTTCTCTCTCACTCTCTTCTCTCTACCACATGTAAATCACTCATCGGTCAAAAAGTCAAAATTATAGTTTACCATTAGCACAGATACTAAATGACAAAATTCAAAATTTAGAGGCATGCTAGGGCGAATCAAATTCTTGAAGATACCAGATTGCTTAGTTTTGAAACCTAGAGGTATCAAAATACAATTTACCCGAATGAGTATGTGACTGCTTTGATACTAAATGACACTGTTTCAAAATTTAGAGGCATGCTAGGGCGAATCAAATTCTTGAAGATACCAGATTGCTTAGTTTTGAAACCTAGAGGTATCAAAATACAATTTACCCGAATGAGTATGTGACTGCTTTGATATGTCTATAACAAAAGTGTTTTTTCCCTGTCCAAGTATTCTCGATCTTACATCTATACTAGTTGGCCCTCGTGCCACATGGCATACTTATAACCTCTCTCTCTCTCTCTATCTCTCTCTCTCACTAACTCCTCACCCCTCTCCAAAATTAGATTATCTAAGTCATAATCACAAAGAGACAACCTGAGCCGTTTGTTAGGGATGGTCCTCTTAATTCTAATAACCGGCTACTATGGCACTACCCCTCTACCCTCTCTCTATCTATCTCTCTCCCACCCTCCCCCAGTAACTCCTCCCCTCCCGTCCACCGTTCCATTATAAATCATATAACATAGAGATAATCTCAACCGTATGGTAGGATGCACCGTGCCTTATAAGGTGGATTTGCCACCAAATAAAAAAGAAAAGGGCCATCTTATGGATACTTGTATTTTTGCCCACTCTAATGCCTTCTTTTCAATTTAAAAGATACAAATGTCGTCATTGCAATCCTCCCCTCCATCAAACCTGAATTCAACTCAAAGTAACCTAATCAACCAATTAAAGATAAATTGATCAATCAAGGGTATTATGATTAGTGTTTCTTGATTGAACTAAAATAGCCAGTGTTAATTCAGTTTGTTGAATGAAATTTAATAGCAAAGAGCTTCTTACAAATAAAACCACTAAGAGAGGGCAAAATTCAAATATAATAAAGCAAGGGTACTATGAGATTGGTTTCATTCGATCATTGATTGGCAACTCAAATTGTCTCCGCTGATGTGCTTCATTGGATCGCATGACTTGACAAAATGGTTTGGTCTACTGGGTCGTTCACATCTCTTGCTGAATTGTCCATTCTGAATTATGTGTTACCAAAGATTTCTTTCGTAGTGTGAAATCTAAAAGCAGGACCATTCTCTCAAGTGTTCTAACTCAAGAGCCGCGCTACAGCCCGTGAGTAACTCAAGTGGTCCTATCCAAATTCCAATGGTGGTAATGGATTGGTCTTCGATTCAAATCCAAGACCCCGAATTTATTGGAAATGTTGAATTTGGGATAACTCAAAGCCATGCTATCCTCACATATCTTCACACGGAGTTATCATCATCCACATACCAAAACGCTATTTATAAGCAAGAAAATATATTGTGCTGGATGGATGCTCTCAGAAGTATCAGTAAAGAATGGTGGATTTTAGATTTTAGAACAGCAACTGATTTATCAGTGCAGGTGAAGCAAAACAAACATTTGCTACAGCGGTTAAGGGAGGATGGCAGAATCCAGAACCATATGACGGTTTATGAGAGGTGACAAAAAAAAGTAGGAGTAACGGAATTTGGAATGAAATTGTGAAAGAGCAAAGGCAGGGCATCATTCCACAAGTTTCATCAGATGATTCCGAGAAAAGCGCAGGAAAAATAAGTTTAGCAGCAATATTTTGCTAGAAATCTAGGACTATCAACTGTTACAGACAATGCATCCTGTCCGCTAAACAATATTGTAGGTGGAAGCAATGATCAAAATCTCACAGTTCCACGTTTCTAAGAAACAAGAATCCATGGAATAATACTCAAAAGCAGGATTCAGCCCACAGAAATGAGTACCAGACTCCCCTAATGTACAACGTAGAGATCAAATTCAGTTCAAATAAATGAGTTTTCATAATAACATGCAAAGACATGGATGAACTCCTCTCGCTTATCAGTTGCAACATTCACTCTATGAGAACAATAAAGGACCAAATGAACTTGCACAGTGCTAAAAATTCAGCAGCGCAAGTCTTAGCTGCAGAGAATGCTGCAGCTGCTCCTCATGCACAATACAAAAAATAAAAAAAAGAACAGTTGGCGTCACTTATTATGGAGGCTACAAAAACGAAATTATCATGCTCACAAAGGGAACAATAATGATAGCGAGACCAAAGAAGATCCCTCCAATGGAAGAGGGCTCAAAGCGAGATTACTCTTTTGGGCTAACATCTTCAGGTGCAGCACTACCTCCCTCTGCAGGTTTAAACCAATAGCACTCAGCAGCTAATTGAAGGGGAAAGGAAACTACTGATCTTGGATCATGGAAAAAGATGGTTGGCTAATTATTTACCTTCATTCTCGCTAGAAGCATAAACCGATCTGCGTGTGCGCACTTGCTGATGAGGCGTGGGCTAACCAAATTCAGAAAGTATGACAATTAACCAACGCATCCATGCAGATGGATACATGCATCATGCCAACTTGTATGTGCACAAGCACCATGCTCATTTGTATACACAGTCAATGAATGGTAAATAATGTTTAAAAGCTGATCTATGTTGGTGCTGATGAGTAATCAAGAGAACATAAACGAAAGACAAGCACACAGTCATGATAGTAGCTGTCAGCAAGGATGGAGGAAATTTGCTTACCTGCAGTTTTGGCCGAAGTGCCTCAAGGGGTCCTTTAGGCTTCGCAGCTCCTTGCTGTCAGTTAGAAAAAACATGTAAAGTTGAAGGAAAGCACTCAACATTAAAGATCCACCCTAATTTTTCTTGAGAGAGATATTTCTCAATTCAGGTAAAATATATTACCTTCCCTAGAGCCCAATCAGCAGAATCAAAGAAAGCACGCTCATGATCCTGGAGAAAATGAGAGCCTTAATCACCATAAGAATACTCTCCAAAAATATTAACCATCCATGGGATGTACTTATGATAGTTAAGCAACATCAAAATTAGTTTCAGAACTTGGTAAGCTAGAAGCAATAACCTTTGATATCAGTGGTGGCTTTTTGGGTACAATTCCACCATATTTCTTCTTGATTACTTCTTCCTGAAATGGCAGTAGATTTTTTACCGGCCCAATTTTATAACCATATCGATGAAAACACAACCTTAAGTGGTCCTGAGCAGCTATAAGACGTAAGATAAAGGATCCATTACAGTCATAACCACCTCAACAGTGAACATACTTTCTAGATAGAACTAAGACCATTAAAGTTAGCACCATATATCAGAGATCACCTCATCTTGCGATGACGGCATGGGATTTTCCTCAGGTTGATCCAGAGTCTCAGGATTCTCCTGTGGGACATCCCCCTCAACATGCTCATTGGCAACAATGTCCTTCGGATCTGACATAGTGTGCCGATCTGACAGGCAGCTGCAAGACCAACTTTTGCATACATATCTTATGGCACCAACCAAGAACACAACCGTAATTATAAAATTAGAACATAGCATAATTGGAAAGTAAAAAATCAAGGCTCTGCAGAGTTCCAACATATTTTCACCAAACAAACAAAAAATTCATAAAGTCCGAGAACAAGACTTGCATGCTATTGGCCCTATCATATGTTAAGATTGCTCATACGGCATCAAGAAACAAAAACCATCGCATAAATCAGGAGCCCTCGTTGCATGGAGAGCGAAACATACCAATAGGACGGGATCAGGCATCAAGAAATAAAGTTGTTACATGGAGAGCGAAAACAGATACATAAGCTCCATATATATGTAAGCAAGCTTCAATTTGCATAAATTTGCAACAATCCAAGCATACTCATTATACCAATAAGGGGATCAGATTTGCAGTCAAAATCTACAGAAATTTTAAGCAAGAAATCAAGAAAACAGCAAGAAGCAATTTGAATATATCATCATCTCCCCACATGACAGGTGGCTGGTTGCCATGTACACGGCCATCCAAGCCATCCATTTGCATTGAAATATCATCATCTCCCCACATATAATATGACAACAAATATCATCTCCCCCACCCACATATATATCATCATCTCCCCATAAAAGCATCATATTTAGTATAAAAACATTTTGCCACATAAAAGCATCAGGAAACAAAACATAGTTGTTGAGTTTCAAACTTGACTACTCTAAAAGGCAGCAAGACATCCAAGAGCATTCAATGGTCCAAAACATTGAGCATTCATGATCATACTCCACAAATTTGCATCCATGATTGTTGTGCATTGGGTGCCTTGGATTCTGTAACCGGCTCGACTATGATACACTACGCAGAGTTAACGGGGTCCGGAGCGACGCCCCCGGAAGGTAAACGGTTTTTTGGAATCTGCTTAAGCGGGTTTGATCTATTTAGTCTTTTGACCTGATCCAGATGAGGTTATGTTATGGGGACTATAAATACTTTTGTAACCTAGGGTTAGGGAAGAGAAAAAGATATATTGGAGTGGCCGTAGAGAGAGCTATCGTAACCCTCGTATTTAGCATAGTGAAATCCGCCCCCTCTCTCCCGTGGGCGTAGGAAATTTGCCGAACCACGTAAATCTATGTGTTTCTTGTGTGCTTTCTTGTGTGTGATTGCCATCGCTAAATTAGGATTCCGCTAACAATGATCATACTCCACAAATTTGCCCTACTCCTATACAAACATTTCATTCAGACAATATATTCAAGCATCCGTGATCATTCTACACAAATATGCTATCTAGTATAGATATCAATTGAACCAGCATATTAAAATCAGACAAAATTATGGAAAAGAAAAGATGCCAAACATTTGAAGCAGCAAATGGAAAGTAAAGAGACACCATAAAACCCAAAAGGATGGTGAACGCATGGATCAAAATCACACAAAACCACATATAAAACCACAGCTATAAATTTCAGTATAAAAATGAGTAATTTTAGAGGTCAATTTCAGCCGAAATCCTCAACTGAAAGCATCAGAAATTTGTAATGAAAACCTCAGGCAATTCAACTGAAAACCTCAACATAGAGCACCTTTAGAAGTATAATCACAGCTATAAACCTCAACTGAAAACCACAGGGGTACATTGAAGCATAAAAGAGCATACAAAACTACATCGAGAGATCCAACACAAAAACCCAAAGCTGAAAAACCGTAGATTCTGAAAAATGAGCAACTTTAGAGGTGGGGATCAGAAGGAATTGGGGATCATATGCCATTGCAAAGGCCAACACAAAACCAGCAACAAATTTGGGGATCAGATGACATAGCAGATGCCATTTCAGATGGATCTCCCGTGACATTGAGAGATCCAACACAAAAAAAACCCACGTGTATGCAAAAATGGGGATCAGTACCAGGGAAGAGGGGATGAGTAGAAGACTTCTAAAGGAGAAGCAAGCCGCTGTGGATCCGAGGACTCCAAGCGCCACACAGCCAAAGCCCCGATCGGAGATCTCCAGGCACCACACGGCCGTCGGCGAGGGGCGAGGAGCCGCAAAAGAGGAGGGAACGATCGGCGGCGAGGAGACGAGAAGCCGCGTCGGGGAGGAACTCCGAAGGCGGAGAGCCCTAGGGGCCAAAGAGGAGGTGGAGGAGGGTGGGTGGGTGGGCGGGCGGAGGTGCTTTGAGCTCACGAGAGATTGAGAGATCTGGCTCGGCGGCTCCAAACCTTCTTGCGATCGAGAGAGAATGGAGATCGGGGGAGGGGGCGGAGGACCCAAGATCGCGAAAACCCGAGTGGCGCTGGAGCGCTGGACTGGATAGTCCAGCGTTAGCTGGAAGCCAATTCTGGCCCGTTTTGGGCCAGAAATTTTAGCTGGAAAAATAGGTTGCTGGATTGGGCGCTGGGATGGAGCCCAGCCCATTCTAAGGCCTGTTTAGCCTGTGGGATTCACACCCGCGAAATGGTATCCGCATGGCAAATCCTGAATTCCAGGATTCGTCCCGGATCCAAACACCGGGATCCGACGGATCCAAACGCCAGAATCTGATGGATCTGGGATCCGGAATCCGCCGTCCATGGGATCCAACGGATTCGTCGGATCCCGTCAGAGCCAAACAAGCCCATAGTGAAACAGACCGTCAGGATTTTTTTTTAACGTCCAAGTCATTCCATTCCAACCATTCTAGTCATGTTTTAAGTGAAACAAACTTGCTCTAAACGTAAACGAGTTGTTAAGTTGTTTCCACTCATGTGATCGACCAGCCAAGATCCCTAATCGATCAAGAAAAAATTTGCAACTCATTAGTTCTCCGACTAATCTTCAAATTTGCCTTTGCGATCATCTAAGAGACTTGATCGATCAAAGAACAAATGTCCAACACCTTCGATGTACTCCGATCTTTCATCCGAAACATCTCAATCTTTGTTCGCCCCACCCAATTGATCTGGGCTTGAATCATTTCTTCTTGGCCTCATGAGGAGCGAAAAAATCCAACAATTGTTAAATTTCATCAAGAGCTTGATATCAGCTCATCTCCATTTAAGGTTTTTGATGAAAAGAATTTTAATGAAATGTCAAATGGAGAAGAACTTATATCAAACTCTTGATGAAAATTAACAATTTTTGTTGATGAAATATATTTATATTTATTATTTAGATCATATAAGATCAGGTTTTATGGCTCATAATCTGATTCATATTTTCTCACACGTGACAGCTGAGTCATAAAGAGAGGAGGGACATGTGACAGTTGAGTTATAGAGGGGAGGAGAGAGAGGGCACTGGGACAGGTGGTTAGGGGTAGTGGAGGTGGGTGGTTACTCATATCAGGTGGCACGGAGCCCATCTAGTTTAATATAATAATTCATCAGACAAACTTAAAAATGCTCGTCTGTCATTCACTGAGTGAGGCTTTGGCATGGTGGTATAAAACTTCCGTTGAATATTTTCTCCTGCTTTAGGCCCTGCTTGTAATGATAGATGAGTCTATATTAGGAAAAAAGGATTTTTACGTTCTGTTCCATGCATTTTTTTGAAATGCACTTTGGTATCATCAGATTTGGAATTTGTAATTCGATACCATTAAGTTATAATACCATGACAAAGTGGTCCAAGCCCTCTAACAACATTATGTGGGTTGATGGTAAATTAGTCACGTGATACGTACGTGACCATCGTCAGCCCAAATAGCCACGTGTCTCCTCTCTTTCTCCACTCTCTGTCCGTTTGCCTCTGCTTCTGGTCTCTCTCCCTCGTCCCCGCTCCTCACTGGAGCTCGGCATCGATGCCGGCCTCCAAGCCGTCGCCCGCAGCCCTCCCTACCGCGCGGCCTCTCAGCCGTCCGGCTAGCGCCGCTGCCACCCCGCAGACGATGCGGCTCCACTGTCGTCCCACGGCCCCCGTCGCCGCCCATCCAACCGCGGGCTGACCCGGCTCTCTCTTCTCTCCCTCCCTCCCTCTCTCTCGCTCCGCGGCCTAACTCTTCCCCGCTCCCCCCTGCTGCCACCCAGGAGACGACGCAGCTCCGCTGCCGTCTGCCAGGGGAAAGAGGAACGTGGGCCGGCGAGGAGGTGGGAGGAGAGCCAGAGGAGGTGAAAGTACAAGTGGAACAAAGAAAGACTGGAGCTTGAACATAAACTAAAGGAATACTCACGAGTCATGACGATCGAGCTCGGCGCCGGCAGTGAACCACCAGGCAGTGCTCAAAGCTCTGTCCCATGCTCCGAGGAAGACAGAGGAGGCCTATATGGACGTCGTCAACAAGATGGTGTCGTCCCTCGACGGACCCGTCCGGCGCTCCACACCTCAAGCCGGAACACTCCGCCGCAGTCCCACACGCTCACCACCGCCCAGGATTTCCGCGGCGCCACCAGGAACGCCTCCGCTCCCTCCCACACCACCGCCTCCCCGTTGCCTCTATATACGACAAGGAAGGTCTCAACAGAGAGCTGGTTGCTGAGCACAGCGTCGATGTCGCTCGAGAAGAACTCCGTGGCGGAGAATCGGCGGCAGTAGAGGATATATATATAGTTTGAGACCACAAGAGGTAGCGTCGGACGGCAGTGAAGCACTCCTCGCCATGGCTCTATAGGTGAGTCTTGTTATTCTTATCTTTGCAATTCTTTCGATATGCACATGAATCATGCTACAAAGTATGGTTTTTTATTTGGTTAGGCTTGGCTGATTGATGAGAGTGATGAGGACCAGAGGCTTCCTCACCATAGGAATCCCAAGGAGTTCGTCCCACCGAGCAAGCTTGAAGGTACCAATTTCCTTTGGGTTTTGATCTTTTATAGCATATGTTTTGAAGATCTTGTGGAGATCATGTCTTGAATTTGTGGCTGATATACTGTAAAAACGATTATAAGAGGAGAATTTAGTTCATATGACTTCTAGGGTTTGAAATCCAGAAGGGAATTGTCGAATAGAATGCTTAATTATGAATGAGAACCAATTTGGGGCTTTTTTAGTTGTATTTGTTGATCATGGAGATTTGGGTGGAGTATCAACATTTGGATGCATAATAATCTGCAGAACCAGGATGCTTGATGATGTTGATATGTACTGGATGATCGATTCAAGTTGTTATATCTTTATTTATGCTGATGAGCTTGCTAATATCTGGTTAACTCTGTAGAAATTGGGGTCTTATATTGGCACTTGGACCCAAAAAACTACGAAAACAATGAAGAACTGAAGAAAATTTGAGAGGAAAGGGGATACAGTTACATGGTTTGTTCTCTGTCCTTCTCTTTCTCTCTGTATATCTATACTAGTACTCACCTGTGCCCCTGGCACAGTTTTTAGTTTTTTTTTTTTTTTGATTAGATAAGCCAAATGGCTGAGTTACAAAAGAAGAGGACAAAGGGAGGCACAGTTTTTAGTTATTGTTAATATAAAATTTTAACAAACTCCCTATAGTTTGTCTGGTTAGACGGTTGTGTTGACCCGTAGGTGGTCCAGGGTTCGAAGGTTGGTCATAGCTTTTTGTTCACTGCTACCATAAAACATAGCCAATAAAATATAAAATATAAAATATTATAAGTCTAACTTAGGGTATATAAAATAAATATAAGTCTTTGCATATTGCATATTGCATATTGCATAAGATAACTTAGGTTGATATGAATTAATGCATGTTTATATAAAACAAACTTAGAGAATATATATAAAGAAACTTAGGGGATATGAATTAATACAGGTTAACCGTTATTGCTCCTTATAAGGTTGATATGAGGTGGAATAGAGATTTGTTGTTAAATCTTTGTTGGTTTTTTGTATGTATTTATGTGAGTGTTTGTATTTTGATGAGCAAATACATCTAAATACATGTTTGTGTGCCTATATCAATACATTTATGTTCATGTGATTATTGTCTACCTATCTTTTCATGTGTATATCTATCAATGTGGTGAATACGTAGATACGAGTGTCCTGAACAAGTTATGACGTTTGTGGTGGTGCCTAACCATACAAATTACTCCTCCACTTAGTCTCACTCTATTGTTCAATGCAGGATTTTCTAGACTTATGCCCAGGGAAAGTTGAGAATGTTAGGATCTAGAAGAGAGGAAGAAAAAGAAGCAAGCAAGCACATACACAAGATTTACGTGGTTCACCCCAGAATAGGGCTACGTCCACGGAGTCGCTGGAGGTTTTCACTATCTCAGAGGTAAAGAGCCAATTACATGTGACAATGACGGCCGCCCATACACACCCTCATATCCTAGGGTTTCGGCACATAGGTCGATCCCCGCCGGGGCGCTGCCCCGGACCCCGTCAACTCTGCGTAGTGGGTCATGGTCGGGTCCGGAATGATCAGGCTCCACAAACTCAACAGAGAACTATGAAGAGAAGCTCAAATGCTTCTTCCGAGAGCACATCCATGCAGATGAAGAGATCCGTTACTGTTTGGAAGGAAGTGGCTACTTTGATGTTCGAGACAAAGATGACCAATGGATTAGGATTTGGATCAAGGAAGGGGACATGATTGTTTTGCCCGCTGGAATCTACCATCGCTTTACTCTGGACACTTCAAACTATGTGAAGGTAAATAGCACATTGCATCTTATTATGTTCTTTACTTGAGCAAATATAAATTCTTAAACCTAAATCCTACGGGCAAAGATACAATAAACGCATGTGCTTTTTTTTTTTTTTTTTTTTGATTAATTGAGCCCAAAAGGCTAAGGTACCCATTTAAGGGTGAAGAGCAAAATCACCATGGAGGGTGTGGGGCATACCTCACAGCCTCCCCAGAGTCTGCAAACTCTAAATGGAGTCGGAGAGCGTCATGGGCCAGCCGATTAGCATACATGTTATCTTCACGGGGGATGTAGGAGACATGAAAATCGACGAAGTTGCGCCCAAGCCACCATATGTCCTGCACAGTATCCCTGCTTTCCACTGTCAGAGACATCCTGCCCTCAATCATCCGAGTAGCATAAAGCGAGTCACTCTCTATGAGAATTTGCTTGATACCACGTCGCTGCGCAATGCTAGCCACAAGATGGATGGCCCGGAGCTCCGCAAGTAGAATGGAGCTAGTAGCTAGTGAGGAGCTCTCAGTCCATAGAAGAAGATCGTCGTCGTCGATGCATGCAACCCCGATGCCAGCCGCGCCCGTACGCATGTGAAAGGAAGCATCGGTTTGGAGTCTGAGGCCTGTAGCTTCCACTGGAGCCGGCCTTGTCTTGTGAAGGTTGGCGATATTAATGTATTCTCTGGATTGCCACCTGACTAGGCGCGCCAGCTCACAAGCAGCTAGACCAGCCTCCCCTGCAAGTACTTTGCATCGCTCCTTCCAAATCCACATGCACCATAGACAAGCAGGGACTTCGCACATACTCCTTCCGCTGCTTTCTGGGGTTGACACAGCAGATGTAGGAATCGGTCCATGGTTAAGCCACATCCATCACCAGCGGCCGCAGGAAGCACTCCAACCCAAACCTCCCGCGTATAGCCACAATCAAACAACAGGTGCTCCAGAGTCTCATCCGCAAGGCAGCAGCGAGGGCATAAGCGCTCAGAGGAGAGGCAGAGGTTCCAAAGTGAAACTCTAGTTGGTAACTTCCCATGGAGAAGCTTCCAGAGAAACAACCTTACCCTTGGGCCGGCGGGGGACTTCCAGGCGCTTCTCCAAAGGTGCAGGTGATTCCCATTGTCATGCGCATCCTCCAGGAAGTCGAGCATGCGATAGGCAGAGGCAGAGGAGATTTTCCCATCTTTGCTCCAGACCCATCTTGGAATGTTGCTGTTGACGTTAGGCCGTGGAGCGCCCGCAAGAATGCCATCAACCATGCTGGGATGAAATAAAGAGGTGAGCTTGGCCATGTTCCAGCTGCCATCCTCAGAAATAAGCTCATGGACTGTCATCTTCGAAACATCCCCGTCTGCTACCATTGGGCAGGGGCGGAAGACCAAGGGACCATCTCCTGTCCACCAGTCATGGAGGACACTCGCAGCACAGCCCACTCCAGGCTCCCAGCGTAGACCTTTGCGAAGGAATACCGCCGCTCTGCAGATGGAGCGCCAGAGGGACGAAACAGGAACAGAGCGTCGAAGAAGAGGAAGAGAGTCAGCAACTTTGTACTTGGCGCGGCAAATGGAAATCCAAATACTGCTGCGTGTGTCCAGGAATTTGGAAGCTTGCTTCATACGCTGGGCAAGCTGCCATTGTTTGAGATCCTTAAATCCAAGCCCACCCTGCATCTTGTGCCTACAGACGACGTCCCATGAGACCTTGGAGAGCGACCCCTTCTTCCCCTGCCAAAGACATTCACGAGCCAGCACTGATATTTTGTTAAGGACGGAGACCGGAGTAGGGATAGAGGACATGACGTGGACGGGCATGGCTTGGAGAACGGCCTGCACCAGGACAGCCCGCCCTGCCATCGCCCTGGTAGAGCACCTCCAAGATGTTAGCTTCCCCTAAACTGCATCAATTAAGGGGGAGAAGTCTTTGACCTGTATGCGGCGCGAATCGAGAGGAACCCCTAAGTACCTCCAGGGAGTAGAGAGCTTCGGGAAACCAAGAATGCGAGACAGCATCCTCCTGCGTCGGGGGGAGGTGGAGGGAGAGAATTTGATGCTGGACTTCTCCGGGCTGACTTCCAATCCAGCAAGCCTCCTGTACCTCTTAAGGATGTTGGTGACCTTCATGGCCTCCACGCGCCTCGCAGGAGTCACAAAGATACAATCATCAGCATAGAGGAGATGGCTCACCTGCATAGTAGATCCCGGGTATGTCACCCCTTTGAGAGCAATCAGGGGGGTCTTGGTCAGCTGGGTGAGGACCTCCTGGGCAAGAATGAACAGGTAGGCGGACACGGGTCACCCTGCCGGAGGCCACAGGCGGCAGGAAAGAAACCACAGACCTTGCCATTGATAAGCAGAGAGAAACAGGTAGTGGTGACACACTCCATGACCCAATTAATCCAGGTATCTGGGAAGTTCATGCATGTCAGGATCCTGTGAATGAACTTCCAACTGACAGTGTCATACGCAGCCTTGATGTCGATCTTAAGAGCCATAAGTGCTGTCTTCTTGGGAGCCTTCTGCAGCGTGTGGAGGAGCTCATGGGCGGCACCAATGTTGTCCTGGATCGACCTTCCTTCCATGTAGGCAGACTGCTCAAGACTGATGACCTCCTGAAGGGTTGACTTCATGCGATTGGCAAGGATGGAGGAGATAACTTTGTAGCATACATTGCAGAGACCGATGGGCCTATAGTCCTTGATGCGTCGGGGATTGGCACACTTAGGAACAAAAGCAATATAGGTGTTGTTCCACCTACTGGGCATCTTACAATTCCGGAAGAAGGCTTGAATCAGTGAGGTGAAGTCCTGCCCCACGATACACCAGTGCTCCAAGTAGAATTCGGCAGTCAGGCCATCAGGACCAGGGCACCTGTCTTTACCCATCGCCTGAAGAGCAGCAAGGATTTCCTCTGAAGAGACCGCACACAACATTTCGTCCCAGATTCCAGTGGAGATGGTGGGTAGAGGTGGAAGCGCTACAGTGGATCTGCCTCTGTCCGCTGCCCAGAGCTGCTGGTAATGTGCTAGGAACAGAGCAGCAATGTCCTCATGCTTATCAATCACCTTGCCATCCTCAAGTTTCAGCTCAAGGACTCTGGAGGAATATGAGGCGGCTTTAACTCCCTGGTGAAAGGAATGTGAGTTCCTGTCCCCCTCAGCGACCCAGGAGCGACGTCGATGCTAGGCGGTGTAGGTTTCCCGCTGGACTTCAAGTGCAAGAAGCTGGCGCTCAAGACTTCTGATTTGTTGCTCCTGGAACAGAGGAAGGGGACCTTGTTCCTCCTGCAAATACAAGCTATGAAGGTGATGCTCCAGATGGAGCTGGGAATTGGAGATGTCACCTTCGTCCGTTTTGGTCTAGGTTTAAACCATATTCCTAAGCTCCTTGATGCGCCCACGAAAGACGTATTGCTCCGAGCCACGCCGCTTCCTGCTCCAGGCTCTGGCAATCCCTTGCTTGAAGGAGGGATGAACATTCCAGATATGTTGGAGTCGGAAAGGAGTTGGGCCGGAGCACCGCCGCCCTGGGGATAGGTCGAGCAAGATCGGCCGGTGGTCTGATCGACATCGCGAGAGATGAGACACACTAGCAGTGGGAAACCACTCCCGCCACAGAGGGGAGACCAGAGCCCTGTCTAGCCTCTCCAAAATCCTGGCGTGCCCATATTGCTGATTTGTCCAGGTGAAGGAGGGACCTTTGAAGCCTAGATCAATCATGTTGTTCCGAGTAATGAAGGATAGGAATTCAATGACAGAGGTGGTGTATTTGAATCCCATTCCCCCACGCTTCTCCGTGGAGTTCGCGAGGATGTTGAAGTCACCAATGACAAGATGAGGCCAACCGGAGCTGCTGAGTTTGCCCAGAGTGTCCCAAAGGATTCTCCTGTCCCTACCCCGATGCGCCGCATAGACCACAGATATGAACCATTGGCCAAGGCCTCTGGTTGTGACCACGCCATGGATAGCTTGGTCAGTGAAGTATTCAAAGGAAACAGTGCCAACATGCACTCTCCAAACCGCCAGGATCCCGCCGTGCCGGCCCCTAGAGGGAAGGAGATAGGTGTGCCATTGTGGGCCGAGCCGATGAGAGATGAATTCCATGTTGGAATCCACCACCACCTTTTCAAGGAGGAAGAGGAAGTCCAGATTGTGCTTATTGAGCAGACGACGACAAGCGCTGACCTCTCTTATTGGTCCAAGACCATGGCAGTTCCAGGAGAGAAGCTTCATTGAGAAACTCCAGGGAGAAGGGGTTGCTCGTCCCCTGCAGTGTGCTTACAACGTTTAGGCTGACTCTCAACTGGATAGAGGGAGGTGTCCAACTCGTCGCGTCGCGGAGTGAAGCCTGGAGGAATAGGACGGTCATCAGCAACCTCCATGTCCTGACTAGATGGGTCCTCCGTGTCCTGGAAGTTGTCTTCGATCATGTGAACCGGAGTGTCGCCATGGAGAGTGTGAGGACCTGTCCCTCAGACCTGACTCGACCACGTGGGTCGAGAGCCGGTTTCCTATTGATTTGGTTCCGCGTCGGGCACGATCGGGCGATCGTGTGGCGGTTTGGACCCCAGGGGCATTTTGGTAAATATGCCCCCTGGTGGTCGGTTTCACACCCGCGTTGCACCCACGGCCTTGGATTGATGTATGTGGTTGTTTAGAATGGTTAGATGGACCCGGGATCGGGAGATCCCAGCTCGGGCTCGCTGAAGCTTGCCTTTGGGTGGCTTACGGCCCTTGAGCGGCCGATCGGGCTCGTGAACGGGC
The DNA here is from genome assembly GCA_963920575.1 of Narthecium ossifragum. Taxonomy (NCBI): domain Eukaryota; kingdom Viridiplantae; phylum Streptophyta; class Magnoliopsida; order Dioscoreales; family Nartheciaceae; genus Narthecium; species Narthecium ossifragum. The sequence continues at coordinate 22,726,054 of OY986974.1, forward strand.
TTTCGACCCGTTAGGTAGACCCAGCCCGTTAGTGGCTGTTAGTGGGGGCAGTTGGAGCAGTTGGCTCCAACCCACTTCTCCCCTCTGCTTCTCTTTCTTTCCCCTGCCCACGTTTCTGTTTCTTCTCTTCTCCTCCTACCAGCGTTTCTTCTCTCCTTCTCCCTTCTCTTCTCCTCCGGCTGGGCTTGACCTTGGAGGACTGAGCTTGAGCAGCGGATCTTCACGGCGCGGTTGGCTGGACGCGTGGAGAAGCTTCATTGCTCGCCCAGGTAGGTGTTTCTACCCCGATCCTTGGATCGGGTTCTACTAGATTAGGTTGCATATGTGGTTTGCTGTGGAATGCCATGCTAGGATGTTGTGTAATCCGTTGTGTATGCAATGTGAATGGTTTGGAGTGTTTGTATGCCAAGATTTCCGTATTCTAACGGCTGGTTTCCGAAACGTCGCCGTTTTGTCGGTTTTTGGTTTTCCGACCTAAAATGGGATTTAACCATCTAAAACTGGATTTCTTTACATCATTGGATTCTCCACTTCAAAATACACTTGCCTACCAAGTTTCATTGTTTTAAAACATGTTTTGATCCTTGAAAACCTAGAAATGGGATTTCTAGCATTTTGCGTCGCGAGCTCAACGGTCGATCGGTGCATCGACCCCGATCGACCGTCAGGCTCGACGGTCGATCGATGTATCGACCGTCAAGCTTTAATATACTTACTCTGGGCCTGACGGTCGACCGTCGGACCGACCGTCGGGCTCTGTCGAGATTTTGGCTTCTCAGGGTCGATGCATGGATCGACCGCGGGATCTCCTTCTTTTCCCTTTTACCTGACGGTCGACCGTCGCATCGACCGTCAGGCTCTGTTCGATTTTGGGCTTCTCAGGGTCGATGGGTCGATCCACCGTCGCCCTTGGTTTTTCTTCGCATGGGTCTCACAGTCGATCCCTGGATCGACCGTGGTATCGTCCGTGGCCTCACGGTCGATGCACGGATCGACCGTCGCATCGACAGTGAGTGCCTGAATAGTGTTTGCTGGCTTTTCTTGGACGGATTTGGTTTGGGATTAGTACCTAAGCATGTTGGGAAGCATGTAGGGGGATTTGATGGGGTTTTCAAGGGGTTTTCCATCGGGTTTGAGAATCGATTCATGTGACTTCCTTCTTGGTAAATATATGGCTTTACTTGCATTTAAATACCTATATGATTGTAATTAATTGATCAGTTGTTTGCTTAGCCATTAACTAGCTATGAGTGCTAGTTAATGAGAAAATTGTGGAACCTTAGCCTCTTGCCGGCGAGTGCCGAGGGCTATTGTATATCTGTTGGACTTGTAACTGTTGATGTGGCATGTAGAGACATCTAGGTTAGATGTTTGCCTAGGCTCATGCATTGTATGCATTAGAGGCATTTGAAGTTAGGCGGGCGATGTTTTAGGTCGCCGATCCGAGGCTCTCGGGTAGCTCGGATCTAGCCTTAGGACCGTGGATGGGTAGTCAGGAGTAGGGTGTGATTGTTGATCAAGTCTCATGTCTTTTGAGGATTCACGCTAGTTGACTCTGATCAGTATTTGAGGTTTAGAGGTTGTGTTGCCTCCCAAAACCAAGTACTAAGGATGCAATCGATGTGTTCCCGACATGGTCCCCAGGCAGTGGCATCCATGCTGGGTAAGGGTGATCCTGCATGGTACTGTTCCCCTGTCAGTGCTTAGGGTGATCTTGGTAGAGTGACCAAGAGAGAGGTTCTTGACAGGAGCCCTTGGGACATCGGTGGGTTATGGGACCCGTGGCATCCGTTAGACTTAGGCTGGGAGACAACACTGTTGGTGTTTTCCTCCTTTCAGTGTGTCGCAGAGTAGAACCCTACTGGGCTTTTTGCTCATTCCTACCCGGGCTGCGTTTGCAGGTGCAGGCGGCAGTTCTTCTTCGGTGGAGCCGGCTGGGTCGGCTTTTGGCGGCGCGAGTACATCCAGAGGCGCTTGAGGTAGCTGGAGGATGATCCGTCGTACATTTTGATATATGTTTATATGTTGTAACCATTTTGGAGAACTTTTGGGATTTTCTATAAATATGTATTTTGGAACTCCGACATTATACGACTTGATGTTACATTATGATTAAATCTTTTTAGCCTCTGGAATGCAATTGTTTAAATATCTGCTTACCTTTTCCGCTTTGTATTGCGCCGGTTGATGATGAATAGTGTTAGGACCCTCATGCCCCGTCCTGGATGGGTTTTCTGGGTCGGGGTGTGACAGAGAGCCTGCTGGAGAGAAAGAAGACCAGCATGGTGTGCATCCTCCAACGCATCATCACTGAGCTCCGGGAGGGATTCAAAAGTTTTATAGTCCCGGGGGACGACGAGAGGGTCGGGGCGGTTACCCCTGTTCCTTTCCCGCGCATACCAACCGACCTCTTGCAAGGAAAGCGATGCAAGTTCCTCATCATCAAGCTCAGCCATGGTTTGGGCTATGGGGGAGAAACGATTGAGGTTGGGCCTGCGATTGGAGCACGCAATCTGGGCCCATATCTTGGTGGGCTGCGGCTGATAAGACGTGAAAAGTGCACAAATCACCCTTTTAACTAGGTCTCGTTAGTCTCCGAGCAATGCTATTTTGATTGTATTTTCCCCATTTCAGGCTTAAGGACCCTCAGCGAAGATTAGATCAAGTTTGGTGCTAAAACGAACAAATAAAGAACCTGCTAGGAGCAAAAGAGCAAAGGAGCAAAGATGGACCATCTTTGACATCAATACTGTACCTGCTCAGGAAGAACCAGATGATGTACTATATATGGTTGGAAAGCTCTTGAAGTCTAGATTCCAGAACTTTTTACGGTTCGTGATTTGGAGTTTTCTAGAGGAAGATATGCCATTTCTAGTACAGAGGTGCAGAAGAAGCAGTTACAGAAAACCAGATCGATCTGCTTCCCATGCAGATCGATCTGGGTCGGGCAAATTCCAGTTTTTGAAGTTCCCGAAGTGAAGAAGATCGATCTCAACCCAAAGGAGATCGATCTCCTTGGGCGCTGCGGGAAAAATAAAAGGAAATTGACTAATCCGAGTTAGGGTTTGTCTTAGGCTATAAATAGCCTTCTTTGGGGGCGTTTTGGCAGCCTTCCAGGGCCGAATTTGGGGTTCCTTTAGACGTTTTTTGCAGCTTTCTTCCCCCTTTTTCTTCCTCCTTTCTTCTCAAATAAATTAGGGTTAGGGTTAGATCTTTGGGAGAAGATCCATGGATGGATGGCTTCAACAACCTTCATCAAGGTGTCCTCTTCTTAAGATGAGTACCTAAACCCTAGCCTAGGAATTCTATGATGTAGTAAAGTTATTTATTATGATTTTCTATAGATTATGAGTTGTAAATCATACGTTTGATGATTGAATGGATTGTTTTTATGTTCTTATCTATTGGTGTGATTATTATTATATGTTAGATGAATGATTTGTTCCTATATGCCCTAGATTTAGGTCTTGTGCATGTTAGGGCTTGAGATTAGAGATTCTCATCAAACATCCGTGCTAGGACCATGGATGTGAGGATTTCCTTCTCGAGATTAAGAGCCTTGTAATGCGAGGACCATTACACATAATGCTAGAACCATTATGACCGCTTCTTAATCCGTTATTCATCATTATTCGAGATTAGGGATTTCGTATGTGCTAGAACCACAATGCTAGTGCCAGAACCACTAGGTTAACTCTAATCCTTGATACATTCTAGTAGGTGATCTCAAGGTGCCAGAACCACCTTGATTATTTACCAATATCCATTCTTGATATTATCCCCGACGGCTTCGTTGAGCGGTAGGACTTCTAGCCATTCACCTATCGACTATATGAAATCATCTAAGTTGATTTATCTGCTCTTATCTTAGGAATACCTAGTAAGTTCTTTATTATTGATTAGAGTTCCTTGGCATTATCTTATCTATTAGTACTCTTTTCGTATTTGTTTAGTTCTAGATAAAAACTCAAAAGATTATCTTTTTCCCAACTCCTTGTTAGGAATTATACCTAGTATACGACTTAAACCATTAGTTCCCTGTGGATTCGACTCGGACTCATTACTATCTACCCATAAAGTAGTTAGTTAGTAGTTTGATTATAAATTTGTAATTTTGGCGTCCTTGTTAAGGTAACGACACTTTTCAAGGCGTGTCAGCGGCGCAGTAACGTTGCTCTTATATGGGGTAAGGCTAACCCTAGCCTCAGATGTATCGCCCCCACCTTGCTTTCCGCCGCCACCATCGCGATGCGACGGTCCCGCTGGAGCTCCGCCATCAGCAACGGATCGCCGCGCCACATGTCCTTTTCCGCCATCAGCAACGATCGTGATTTGTACGTTGTCAGAGGCCTGTCGCCACTCCCCGAGGTGACCTGGCTGAGCTGTGTCAGGAGCTGCCAGGTCCTTATGCTGAGCTGGCACCCTCAGCCGTACATCCTCCTGCCTGGGATCCTCCCTCCTGTGAGGCCGTGCCGCCGGCGTCGACACCGGAGCTTGCGCTCCCACACCTCTCTTCACCCATCGACGGCGGTTATGCACAGTGTGCCACGCTCCAGGTATGCTCTCCATGTCCGCTTCGGGTATATGAGCTTGGTCAGCCTTAGGATGATCAGCAGGGGAGGAAGGTATCCCCATATGGATCAGTGTTTGAGTTTCCATGGGCTCCTGCTCCTTGCCCGCAGAGGACGCTGTTTGCTGATGCTTGGGCGGCAAACGTTCCGGGCATCTGACCTGTTGATGCCCAAGGAAGCCACAATAGTCACAAATCTGGATGTTCTCGTAGACGAAAGGCTGAAGGAAGTAGTCCAGTTCACCTCCACTACCCTCTCTCGGAAGATATGTGCCGATACATGCCGGAATCGTGAGGTCCACCTCGACGCAGACTCTCGCATATTTGCAGCGATCAGTGAACTTGGTGACAGTGTCGATGGCAAGAGGAACTCCAGCTTCAGCAACCATACTGAAGATGGCATTCCTGTCAAAGAACTCTGGCGGGAGGTCTGGTATGCAGATCCATATCGGCGCCTTCGTGAAAGCTGATTCAGATGGACGGAAGCAGTTCCTCCATCGAATGAGGGACAAGGTGAAGCCGTCGACCATCCATGGTCCGCCAGTAAGTATCTTGAACATGTCTTCTTTCGATTCAAACTTGAATGCGAAGACACCTCTCGCCATGTCCGTGACGAGGAAGGGGGCATCGGTTCGCCATAGTCCAGCTAGCCTCCGACGGAGAAACTCTATGCTGACCTTGCCTCCAACGAACCTCCCAAACAGGGTGTGGCTCCACTTGCTTCTGAGATGAAGAAGCAACTCCGGCGACATATCCGTTCGTCCAATGCGAAACTTACCAGCACCCTTTGCCTCAATGGCCTCCGCAAGCTCCGAGCCACCAAGCATCTCAGAGGAACTGTGCATAGCAGCAGTGAGACGGTTGCGTTCTCCGGCATGATGATGCCGCGCAGGGCCAGGGAGGGGCGGCGGGTTGAGGCACTCCAGGTCTGGTGGTAGGGGCTCCCTTACTCCTCCCATTTTCTTATCGTTCAAGCATGTGCTTATATGCTGGTGCGGCAGGTTTGGTTGAAATGCCATATGCATAAATTTGTGGCAAGTTTGGTTGGCATGCCATGTGTATAAACTGAGGGTCACTGACAAGAAACTTTCATCTCCTTTATAATACAAGTCAATTAAAGATTTCTATTCGAGTTTAGAAATCAAAGGGGGGAGGTTAATTTTTCATCTGCACCCTCACAACATTATACTCGTGGCATGGCGATCAAGCTTGTATAGAATGCACAATGCTTTTTTTATCATCTTTCTAAATTGTATTGATTGTGTTGTACATGAGATGGTATATTTCTAATTTGTCCCCTGCTTAAATGCAGTTGATGAGGATGTTCCTCGGAGAACCAGTCTGGACTGCTTATAATCGCCCTCAGGAAGACCATCCAGCAAGACAAGGATATGTGAAGAATCTGTTGGAGAATCATGGAGGAGTGGCTCTTGAGGCTCATTAATACTACTTCGTGTTGTGTGAAATGTGACTGGCTATATGGTGTATTATTTGGTTATATATCTCCACGCACGCATGTATGTATAATGATAGTTAAATAGATCAAACTAGCTAGTTGCATATATAAATACCAGTGCAGCAAGGCTCCTGTTACACATCAAATCCCTTTGATGACTTTTGTAATTATTACAACGCAACAGTAAACATGGTATCTAGATGTTAACTATTACTCAATGAAATACAAGAAAAGTAGAAAGAATCAAACAAACAAACAAAAAAAATCAAGCCTGATAAATCATGCTGCAGAGTTTGGCTTTGTTATTTCTTCTTTTTTTGTTGGAGAATATCACTCATTTTTAGTGTTTGATTCTTTTTTGACCAATTAAGCCCGAAGGCTACTCGGTATAGAGAAGCTGAAACCTAGATTATAAACCTCGGCGTTGACACCCAATAATGTTAGATTCATCTGTAAAAAGTAAGTCTGACCACATAAAGAGTTGAAAGAAGAGTAACACATAAATCTTCAAATGCCAACAACAGCCTTAAGGTTTTGTACCTTCACCAAATGCCCGAAGCTTATAGAAGGACACCAAGAATCCATAGCAGTAAGAGTACAATAAACAGTTCCGTCGCCGTCGCCGTCCGTACGAGGTGACCATAAATACCATCGAACTAGCCTTCTTCTCCAAATTCCTTTGTGAATCTCTCGTGAACTTCAAGGTCACCTTTGCTGACAGTAGGCCTCTGCCTGGCCAGATCCTTATCAAAATCTACCTTTGAAATAGGTGGTGGCATGATTTTTAGTGTTTGATTCAATGAAAGGGTCCAAGTCGATCGTAACCAACGCCTCTCCATACGGAGAAAAATCCTATATATTTGCGATCATTGGTTAATTTCCAAACTCCATTAGTGGATTAACGTTGGAAAAAGAAACAAGGCTGTCCTCACCTTGCATGCATGCGTGGCTACTCCTCCAGTTGTTGGTGGTGGTGAAGAAGATGCATCCAAGAAGAAGGACAATAAAGGCGAGCAGCTCCGGGAGATTGGCACGAGGGTTAGAGGACTCCGGCCGGCTGTTCCTCTGGGTACCGAGGGGAGGCGAGGGCGGTGACGTCAAAGGCTCAACCAATATTACTTAAAAAAACACTAAAGAAAAAATTTCCATGGATGGTACAGTTGAAACACATCTCAAGTTGGCAATTTAGAGTAGGTTAATTGTTCTTTTTTCAGGAATTATGTTGGAACTCCTCGGTAACACTTATTTGTGTCGATGAAAGGCTGGAAAGCCAGTTGCCCACTTTTCACAAAGAAAAGAAAAGAAAAGAAAAGAAAAGAAAAGAAAAGAAATTCGATTATTCAAAGTATGTTAAAATTTTCCAAAGATGTTAATGATTTGCGTCGAATGCATAGAATTGGAGATGAGATCAAGGATTTATTTCTATGCAGTATGATGTGATCTTTTGTTACTTAATTTAATTCCCAAGTTTTGTGATGATAAAAGTCCATGACCTCCTTCTGAAAGTAGCAGGTAAAGGTCTTTTCCCATGATATGGACTATGGAGGGAGGATTAATACATAGAACTCGAGCTAGTTATTCTAATTTATTTTTTTGATCTTTCCTGCCGAGCTTAGTGATTAAATTGATGTCATTCTGATTTCTGTCTGCTTTTGTAAGTAGAGAAGTGTGTTTAAGGTTACTGGTATCTCATCCTTTTGTTTTACTTTTCACTGTTTCTTATATTTGTCCTGAATTCTGTTCTGAAACTAAAACCTCTCTTTGAAATTTGTGAAGCCAAATTTGCATTCGTTTACACTTGTATGATAAAAGAGAAAAAAAAACTCTACACTTGCTTCCCACAATCCCACAAACACAAACACACAAGGATAATTAAACAATAAAGCAGTGAAGCTCATACAATTAGATTTCCTTCCCATTTGCAGGAGCTTTTGTTTCTGTGAGCTTTAGCTCAATACATACAAGCCTCAGCCATGAATTTCTGGAGGTTCCTCAGCCCTCTGATCCAGGAGATCAAGTTGTATATAACTGATCTCGGCAAGTATTTAGAGATGTTGAACAATGCCATGGAGAACTTGAAAACCAAACAAAGGGATTTAACTACTCTAGAAGACTTGTATGATGAGGTGCACCGAAGAAACCCAACTCTGGCTCAGGAATCTAGCTGCCATACAACTAGAAGTTTTTTTTTTTTGATTAATTCAGCCCCAAGGATAGTATTACATCACCCTAACACATGATCCAAAGCATCACGTCCATCCTCATGAGACCACCACAATGGGGCTCGGAGGCGACGGCACCATTTTGCAACAGAGTCCGCCAAACAATTGACAGACCTCGGAATATAAAGGAACCACCACTGAGTCAAAGCACAAAACCTTCGACCAAATATATCTTGCCACCATATCCAACTCCTCTGGCCAAACCCATACAACTAGAAGTTGCTAAGATAAAATAACAAAATGATCAGCAGGTGAGGGAGATTTTTTAGGAGGAAGGGTTAATAGGGATTAAAAAAAAATAGTGTTTGTCAGTAGGGGCATGTTATTTTTTCTTATGTCAATAGGGGCTGATGGGACAAAAATACCCCCAGCCCCCCCAACCCCCTTGGAAAGTGACTCAAATTAGAATCTCAATTAGAGTCTAAATTGGACTAATTGATTAGATAAGATCTCATGTAATTGAGAGTCCAGTCCAATTGGAGTTCTCTCTCATCTTAATGAGAGTCCCACTTTGATAAGAAGTCTCAATTGATCTTGTACGGTATCTGTATATAGATAGAGAAATGATTTGTGCACATGCCCACGTGGCATGTGCATTTTACATGTATATGAATCGGTAGCACACTACCGATTCATATACATGTCTATCGGTAGTAGGCTACCGACACACTACCGATTCATATACATGTCTATCGGTAGTAGGCTACCGATAGGTATGTATCGGTAGTAGGATACCGATAGGCATGTACAACCTATCGGTAGTGGGCTACTGATAGGTTGTACATGTCTATCGGTAGTGGGATACCGATAGACATGTACTACCGATAGACATGTACATGAATCGATAACGAACCTATCGGTAGTGGGGGTACTGATAGGTTGTACATGTCTATCGGTAGACCACTACCGATAGATATGTATATGAATTGGTAGCTACAGCTACCGATTCAATTAATGTGAGATGCACACGCCAGCTGGCGTGTGCACCAATCACTGCTCATATAGATAAGAGAGATTGAGAGGGATAGGTAGGTCGTATAAGAGAAGAGCTTGTCCGGGTGAGAGAAGAAAAGTTGTAGGAGAGAGAAAGAAAGAAAACCGAGAGAGAGAGAAAGA